>BLKR01000417.1:65000-535706 GCA_011170035.1 Teleogryllus occipitalis
TGCTGCCTCCTCGACGCTGACGACGGCTGCCTCAACCGTCTGTACCATGGGGTCTTCTTCTTCTTCTTCTTCTTCTTATTATTATTATTATTATTATTATTATTATTATTATTATTTACGTATAGACCATTTACGACACGCTTCACGTTATTTTCCGAGGCCCAGTCATATTCTATCCCGGAGAGATGGAGTTCTGTTTTTTTTCCCTTGGTAGGACAAGGTTGTGAGGCGTTGAAGTGTGTATTATGAGGCGACTGGATGCTGATGAGGGTTGAAGGGAGAATCGCAAATACGACCATTCCTACGCAGGACTCGAACCGGCTGCCTCCTCGACGCTGACGACGGCTGCCTCAACCGTCTGTACCATGGGGTCTTCTTCTTCTTCTTCTTCTTCTTCTTCTTATTATTATTATTATTATTATTATTATTTACGTATAGACCATTTACGACACGCTTCACGTTATTTTCCGAGGCCCAGTCATTTTCTATCCCGGAGAGATGGAGTTCTGTTTTTTTTCCCTTGATAGGACAAGGTTGTGAGGCGTTGAAGTGTGTATTATGAGGCGACTGGATGCTGATGAGGGTTGAAGGGACAATCGCAAATACGACTATTCCTACGCAGGACTCGAACCTGCTGCCTCCTCGACGCTGACGACGGCTGCCTCAACCGTCTGTACCATGGGGTCTTCTTCTTCTTCTTCTTCTTCTTCTTCTTCTTCTTCTTATTATTATTATTATTATTATTATTATTATTTACGTATAGACCATTTACGACACGCTTCACGTTATTTTCCGAGGCCCAGTCATATTCTATCCCGGAGAGATTGGGTTCTGTTTTTTTTCCCTTGGTAGGACAAGGTTGTGAGGCGTTGAAGTGTGTATTATGAGGCGACTGGATGCTGATGAGGGTTGAAGGGAGAATCGCAAATACGACCATTCCTACGCAGGACTCGAACCGGCTGCCTCCTCGACGCAGACGACGGCTGCCGCAACCGTCTGTTCCATGGGGTCTTCTTCTTCTTATTATTATTATTACTATTATTATTATTATTATTATAATTATTATTACGATTATTATTATTTACGTATAGACCATTTACGACACGCTTCACGTTATTTTCCGAGGCCCAGTCATATTCTATCCCGGAGAGATGGAGTTCTGTTTTTTTTCCCTTGGTAGGACAAGGTTGTGAGGCGTTGAAGTGTGTATTATGAGGCGACTGGATGCTGATGAGGGTTGAAGGGAGAATCGCAAATACGACCATTCCTACGCAGGACTCGAACCTGCTGCCTCCTCGACGCAGACAACGGCTGCCGCAACCGTCTGTTCCATGGGGTCTTCTTCTTCTTCTTCTTATTATTATTATTTATGTATAGACCATTTACGACACGCTTCACGTTATTTTCCGAGGCCCAGTCATATTCTATCCCGGAGAGATGGAGTTCTGTTGTTTTTTTCCCTTGGTAGGACAAGGTTGTGAGGCGTTGAAGTGTGTATTATGAGGCGACTGGATGCTGATGAGGGTTGAAGGGACAATCGCAAATACGACCATTCCTACGCAGGACTCGAACCTGCTGCCTCCTCGACGCAGACGACGGCTGCCGAAACCGTCTGTACCATGGGGGTCTTCTTCTTCTTCTTCTTCTTCTTCTTATTATTATTATTATTATTATTACTATTATTACTATTATTATTATTATGTATTCTTGAAATCATTTTGCACGAATGTTTGCAGAAGTCATTTGTGTACTTGTTCCTTAATACTACGCAATAAAGTGGCGCCACCGGTCTTGCCCACCCATCGACAAAATCAGTTACAATTATCTCTTAATGCTTTCAGTTTCTCTCAGGGCTTGAACTCTTGACTTGATGTGTCTTCGCTTGTATGCTGACGAGATTCCCTCCCTTTCTAGTTTTTCTAGGGGTAATTCAAAAATACGTACTGAATTTTAGCTTCTTCAAAACCTCAATGAACCAATTAACATAACTTATTAACATTTCACTGGTTCTCTTTCTCCTTTTCTTTCTTTTTTCTTTCCTTTCTCTCTACCGTTCCATTCATCCCGATTCTTTCCCGATTTCCTATCAAGCTCGTCCTCTCTCGCTTTCACTCCTGTCATCCATGTGAAAATCTTCATCCAAATTGCGTGTGTATTTTTCATTGCACGACTTCCTTTATTATGTACTATTGTAATATAAATTCTGAAAGTGGTCAGGCGGAAGAGCAGGCTAAATAGCCTGAGCCTCGCCACCAATAAAGACATTTATTTATTTATTTTATTTATCGACATGGCATAGACTAGCCCCTCAACTCGCCCTAGCAAAAAAGAAAATAAAAGAAACAGGAGTACGAGCTTTCTCGTTTAAAGGTTTATGGACGATTCTACTTAAAAGGAACCCAAAGCACCAAATAAAAGTGTTCTTTAAACTTTCTTGTAAAAGAGCTCTTCCGGCGTTTTGTGGTGGGTGGCAGAAATATTTTCGGTATTTTACTCACAAATTAGAAGAAGTAGACAGTAGTAATTCGAGGGACATCAAAATATTCGAGGTAAAATGTTTACGATTGGTACAATAATTGAACGATGCACAGACGATTAAAACATTGCGGAAGATCCGTTGCCAGGAAACACTATTATAAATATAGAAGAAAGGCGACGACATAAAGAGTCAATAACCAAAAACTTTAGGTAGAATTCGTTGTTCGAAGTCTCTCTTCTTCTGAACAACCTCCAAACTACTCACTAGAATCATTCACTTGTGGCACTGGAAGCATAAAAAAAAAATTCTTCGTGATTCTGTTTCATGTTGCAGCACGTGTGTGCTCTGTGAAAGAGGAAGAATGAATAGAACGAATCTAACTATCATTGGACTGGATTTTCAATGAGTGCTTGTAGAAAACAATAAAAGCAATCATAGAATCACAAAGATAAAATGCTATCACATTGCTCAAAACGCGGACTTCTAGGTAATTGCGGGCAAGGAACACTCCAAGAAGGAATTGAAATTATTGAAGGCGTTGTCATTGTCAACAATATTATTTATTTTAGAAATAGCAGCTTTCGATGGCTTAGCCATCATCATCAGTTTTCTGGTACAAGAAAAATATAAATTAGAATTAACATAGTTACCTAATTTTAAAAACATCTTAAGAAATGAAAGGAGAACAATTAAAGAAAAGAAAAAGAAAGAATGAAAGAAAGAAAGGGGGACGGAGAGTTAGATCTTTATATTGATTTGGCTATTATATTGGCTTTATATTTGGCTTTATATTGATTGTTGATGGCTAAGCCATCGAAAGCTGCTATTTCTAAAATAAATAATATTGTTGACAATGACAACGCCTTCAATAATTTCAATTATGTGAATGTCAACTACAACTCACCACTGAATCAATATCCAAGAAGGAAGCTGATCATCGTGCGTAGTTTGTTAAAAGTGCTCCTGAGAACTGGATCATTGGGATGGAATGGCATCCAACATCACGTGTCACAAACTAGAGAAGTAAAATACGAAACTGAATATTAAACAACTTACTAAGAAGAATGACAACAGAAGAACCAGTGACTACATCACAGGCACAGAATTCGTTGGATGCTCTTTCCAGGCACAAACTTCTCCCCTCTACCAGTCCTCGTGCGAGGACGAAGCGTGGACAAAAATTTCTGATTCCGCTACAAGTGACGGACATAGAGTCACGGCAAAAAGGGATGTAGAAAGTAACTAGCTATGTGACGCGCTGTTGAAATTCAAATAACATTTTAAAGTAGAGCCAAGAAGTGCATCGTAATAATGAAACAGTGCGTAATTGGAAAAGTTCCTCTGTAAATCCGCTGTTGTTGTTGGTTAAAATTAGAGAAGAAGACAATGTTCCGTTGGAAAGGCAATTAAAAACACATTGCTTAATGTGGACTACTAATGTAGACTAGTTCAACATGAAAGTAATTGTAAATTATGAACAATATATTAACAACAACGACGATATCCTGCAGATAATTAGTGACTAAACCGTACGCAGAATTCAACGAATGCACTTCCCTTGTCTGTACCTCTCCACACCAACACCCTCGTACAAGAAACAACACGTGGACGTAACTCTTCCTCATTCGGTTACATTTATCAGACACAACAGCGGGAGAGGGTCGTGACGGAGCAGAAAGAAATGATATAAGACGAACATTGTTGAAATACACCGTATAAAATATCGTAGAACAATGAAGTGTCTTAATTATCAAACTGTGCCTAATTGAAAAAAAAGCACTCGTACAATGTAGCTCTCATTGTTGCTTGAAATTGGAACAGAAGACGGCATTGTTGCGATTGAAAGACAATTAAAAATCACGGTGCTCGTAAAGGTGTTCAATACGAAACTAACTACCTGCTAAGAATAATGTGAAGAGAAGGACAACCGACTAAACCGTAAACAAAATCCTGTGCATGCTCTTTCCTTGTCTGAACCTCTCCACACCATCTACTTTCATTGTTGAAATACACCATATAAAATACTGTAGAACAATGAAGTGTATCGTAATTATCAAATTGTGTCTAATTGAAAAAAAAAAGCACTCGTACAATGTAGCTCTCATTGTTGCTTGAAATTGGAACAGAAGACGGCATTGTTGTGATTAAAAGAATTAAAAAACACGGTGCTTGTAAAGATGTTCAATATCAAACTAATTACGTGCTAAGAATAATGTGAAGAGGACAACCGACTAAACCGTAATCAAATTCCTCTTTCTTTGTCTGAACCTCTCCACACCAACTACTTTCATTGTTGAAATAACCATATAAAATATTGTAGAACAATGAAGTGTCGTAATTATCAAACTATGCGCAATTGAAAAAAAAGCACTCGTACATGTAGCTCTCATCGTTGCTTGCAATTGGAACAGAAGACGGCGTTGTTGCGATTGAAAGACAATTAAAACAACATGGTGCTCGTAAAGGTGTTCAATACGAAACTAACTACCAGCTAAGAATAATGTGAAGAGAAGGACAACCGACTAAATCGTAAACAAATTCCTGTGCATGCTCTTTCCTTGTCTGAACCTCTCCACACCAGCTTTCGTACTAGGAGCAGCGCGTGGACGAAACTCTTCCTGATTCATAGAGTAAAGATCCTCCTCTTTAGTCTATGCCTGATTCCTTTAGTCTATGCCTGATTCGCGTTTCAATAGCTCGTCAAACAGCTAATGTCACTTCATTACTTTCTGCCCAGCCGCAGGGACTTGTGATAGGCACCACCCGTCCCTGCGGCTGGACAGAAAGTAATGAAGTGACATTAGCTGTTTGACGTGCTATTGAAACGCGCTATCTAAAATAGTATATAGTAAGAACAAAAAACTGCGTCGTAATAACGTAACAGTGCGTAATTGGAAAGAGCAGCTACTGGTGTTAAAATGTAAAACTAGCACAATGATTTCACTGTTGAAATGCACCATAAAATATATTGCAACGGAGCAAAGAAGTGCGTCGTAATAATGAAACAGTGCGTAATTGAAAAACAAAAAGTACACGCGCAATGCAGCTCTCATTGTTAGTTAAAATTGGAACAGAAAGCTGCATTGTTGCGATTGAAAGACAATTAAAAAAACACGTTGCTCATTATAGATACGTTCAATACGAAATGAAGTAATGAACAGTATACAAAGAATAATGGCAACAGAAGGGCAACCGGCTAAATCTTAAGCAGAATCCGATGGATGCTTATTCTGAACCTCTCCACACCAACCACCCTCGTCGCTGGAGCAAAGCGTGAACGAAACACTTCCTGATTCCGCTTTAAGGCCCATTCACAATGCAAACATAAGCATAAGCATGGCGTTAACATAAAAGTTAGGACTACGTCTACAAGTGGACTCATTCACAATGCGTTCGCATAAGCATAACATGTAAGACGTTAACTTAAGAGCTTGCAAGCTTCAAGCTTCTGTGCTATGCTTATGTCAGACATAAGGAATGAGCCAATCACAGTTCGTTAACTCAAAATCGAGTATCGAAGTCGATAGGCGAACTATTCGTGTCGATTCGTGTGCTGCATCTCATAGCCAATAGAAACTCTTATTTTGCCTGTGTTTATGTTGGACATTGTGAATACGCCAACTCTTCGCTTGTGTTAATGTCTATGTCTATGTGTTATGCTTATGTTTGTGATTGCATTGTGAATGGGCCTTTACGTGGAAACGTAAGGTTTCGTCAAAGGCCTCATTCACAATGCAAACTTAAACGTAACCGTAACGTAGCCGCAAAACCTAGAAATGGGTTATAAAGCGAGATCATTCACAATGCCTTGACGTAAACGTAGACGTAAGACGTAAACTTAAGAGCTCGCAAGCTCCAAGCTTCTACGTTTAAGTTTACGTCGAAATTCTACCGAAGACCAATCAGAGAGCTGCATGAAAAAAACAAATGCACAACAAAATCCGCGAGAAGGAAGGTCGACTCCAGATCGATTTTTGTTTATGCGTGTGTATAGGTGTGTATAGTCGAAAGGTAGAGCAGAGAAGTTTGTGGAGTTTGCGGTACACAATTTAAAGCTCACTGCTCGCATATAACCTCAATAGGTAGGGGCGCAACAGCTGCTCGCAAATGCAAAAGGCGAAATCGATAGGAGAGTCGAAAAAAATGCTAGCAACGAATCGATCAATATGTTGAATTCTGATTGGTTCAGGCAAAACCTACGTTCCAGCTTACGTTTGCCATTGTGAATGCTCGTTTTTACGTGAAAAGTTTACTGCATAAGTTTACGGCTTACGTTACGTTTAAGTTTGCATTGTGAATGAGGCATTCAGGGGTGATGATTGGGGGTGAGGGTAGCGCTGGAGCAGAAAAGAACGGAGGGAGTGACAGCAGCTGTGTGACAAGCTGTCGAAATGCAGCATATTACAATAGAGCAAAGTGCGTCGTTATAATGAAATTGCGTAATTGGAAAAAAACAAAACAAAAAAACAAACATATATAGTAGCTTTCATTGTTGGTTAAAATTGGAATAGAGGACGGCATTGTTGCGATGAAAAGACAATTGAAAACATGTTACTCTTTGTAGAAATGTTCAGTGTTGAAAAGTAATTGTAATTTTGAAAAATATATTAAAAAGTATGATTTATTGTAGAGAACCGCTGACTAAAGCATAGAATTCGATGGATGCTCTTTCCTGGCCTGAACCTCTCTACACCATTCACCCTCGTATCAAGAGCAAAGCGTGAACGAAACTCTTCTGATTCCGCTACATGAGATGGACGCGACAACGAGGGAAGTTTGATACAGAAGTTAAGGCGGAGGGCGTGACGAGCTGATGAAATACATATATTACTCACTTGTAAAATATTATAGTAGAAGTGCGTCGTATTAATGAAACAGTGCGTACTTGAAAGAAAAAAAACCTCGTAAATCAACTCTCATTGGTTCAACTTGAAACAGAAGACGACATTGTTGCGTTGGAATGACAATTGAAAACATGTTGCACAATGTATTACGAATGACGATGTCCTGAAGAGAACCACAGACCAAAAAAATTCGCAATATTCGACGGACAGTCTTTCCTTGCCTGAAGCTCTCCACACCATCCACCCGCGAACTAGGAGCAAAGCGCGAGCGAAACTCTTCCTGATTCCGCTACATGTGACAGACATCACAGCGGGGGGAACGCGGCAGGGCGTTGCGGAGCGGGGTGGGGGGGGCGACAGCAGCTAGGGTGTCGCCCACGTAGACCGGGCAGGGGACCGTGCCAGCGTTGGCGAGAGGGGAGGCCTTGGAAATTTTTCGCGATTGCCACGCTTGTCACATACGCCTCCCTACCCTCCCCCTCCGGGAGGGTTGCAGGCGAAATATGATGCTGGCTTCATCGTTCTCTTTCTTCTCCACGTGCGAGAAGGGAGCTCCGGAGGGTGGGGTGGGGGTGGGGAGAGGAAATGAAGGGAAAAGGAAGAGAAATGAGGGGAGGGGGCTGAGGGTTGGTGGTGAGTGCGGAACGAATAAAGCAGGCGGATCGGATTTTGTGGGGGGGGTGGCAGTGCATTAGTTGAACTTGGGCGATGTGATCAGATACGATAGGATTCTTCGGATCTGCCGTTCCAGTTCGTGTGAGTGTCAAAACTTCAAGCTCGTTTATCTATGAGTTATTACTTCTATTTGAATGTGAATTTTATTTTTATTATGGCAAGGGCGGTGCTTTCTATCGTTTGAGAGTTGTAAAAATATCTTTACAGCTCTTTGTCTCGCGTTTTAAGATGGCATTGCTGGCGATTTTCACGTCGATTTCTTTCTTCTGCTCGTCTTAGAAACAAATGATAGGCAATACGAAGAGAAGTAGGGAGGAGTAACGGAATTGGTAGAGAGTAGGAGAGAACACAGGGAGAGATTTCGAATGTTGAGGGAGGAGATTAGATGATCATTGAATAATGGAGGCGGATCGGATTTGTGTGTGTGTGTGTGTGTGTGTGTGTGCGCGGTGGGGGTGGGGGGGTCAATGCATTAATTGAACTTGGACGATGTGATCAGATACGATAGTTTTCTTCGGATCTGCCGTTTCAGTTTGTGCCTCTGTCAAAACTTCAAGGTCGTTTATCTGTGAATTATTACTTCTTTTGGAATATGAATTTTATGTATACTAGTGAAAACCCGTCAAAATTTGACGGTGAGATCTGAGATAAATGTAAAATACTGTGACCAGACTAATGTTCACAATACGTTGCATTGTTTGGATCTTCTGGGTATAACGAAGATATTCTGTGATGTGAGTTCCCAAAATTTTGAACACGTATGGCCCATGGGCAGGTGGCAATGCAATATCGGCGCCAAATTGCACAAAAGAAAGAGCACCATTATACTGACGGATGTTATTTCTAAAGTTTTTTGATGTGTCATCATGTCCTATAAACAATTTTTATTTCTTCTGGCATATCGCTTGAAGGTAAACTTATTTTCCCATTTAAGCAACACAGAGTAAATCGTTTGCAGAATTTCTCTCACATGCGAAGTGCAAAGCAGAACAAAACTGACATTTCATAGACAACGACCCAGCAGAAAACGAAATGACCTCACTATCACGACACTTACGCTGACTTTCTCTTTCCCTGCGTCCAGTTAATGTACGTTTGCGTCTTTTGGGACGCGTGGGCAACGATTCGGAATTCGACATAACCTGTGAACAACTTCACTACTTCAGTACAACCGAGCAAAACACACTGTCCGAATGTTCTCTACAAAATACACCACAAAAGCAAATACATGCAAACTGTCAACGCCACAATGCAATAATTACACTGAAACAAAACCTTGACGAATTGTAAACAAATCTCAACAATCAAAACAAAACATCAAACAGCGCCACCATGAAGCATCTATCGACTCATATATATCGTTTTGAAACAGCCACCCTTTGGAAGAAAACAATTGACTATTGATAAGCGTACTATTAAAGAAATATTTAATTAATTAATTTACACACTAAATGTTGGTGAATCAACTCAAACAATATCTGATAACACATCTAGGGATCACATTCTTTCATTTAAAGGAAAAAATACTACAATCGGTTCAGTAGAAGCTCTAAACGAAGCCATGGCAAAATACCTTATTTTTTTAAATATATAGATAATGGCTTGGGCGGTGCTTTATATCGATGAACTATGTAGTTTGAGAATTCTTCTCTATAGTCCTAGAAAAATCTTTACAGCTCTTTGTCTCACGTTTTAAAATGGCATTGCTGGCGATCTTCTCGGCGATTTCTTTCTTCTGCACGTCATTGAAACAAATGAAAGACAATACGAAGAGAAGAAGGGAGGAGCTACGGAATTGCTCTCAACATTTCGGCCTTAAGCCGCCATCCTGATTCAGGTTTTTTCTGGGTTTACTCAATCGCTTAAGGCGTATGCCAGGATGGTCTTAGTATTGCATCCCAGACGTAAATGTAAAATAACCCTCCTTTTTTGTTTTTGTTTATTGTTCACAGTTGAGGCTGTCGGGTAATGACAACTGACATTTCTGGCGAATTTTGAATTATTGATTCTAAGTGGAATAAGTGGGAGCTATCTTATACATTTTTTTAAGAATGTTCCTTACATCATGTCTTTCCATTTTGCAAAATTTCAAGAATAAACAAAAAATTACAATAAATTAATTTGGTTCATACTGATAAATTAATGTAGTTGGTAGTCACAAATTGATTTTTTTCTTCTTCTGCGACACGTCAGGTAACATTAATTACATCCGAATCATTAAAAGTCAGTTAATATTAATTACATCCGAACGCCTCAACTGTAATCGATTAAATGTTCGATCTGTTTTCACCTCTGAACACTTGATTGACGCACAAGACTGGTCTAGGTGACCCCAATTATTTTTCTAATATTGTCTTCAAAATTTAAGTTTCTGTTCTGTAAATAACTTACATTATTCATGTTCAAATAGGATGATGCTCTTACTTAATATTGTTTTCTTTCAATGTTTAATTTAACTTCCATTAACAAATACTCGTACACATGAAAAAAATCGTGTAGAAGTATTATGAAACTAGTTTTTCCAACACAGCGATATAATACGTGCCGAACGCATTTGCCAATGTCAGAACTCATGGAGACATGACGCGATTCACCGTGGTCGCCCAGGATTTGTGACCGGCGAGTAAGATAAGCTCACTTAACTCCCTCTCTCTTTCTTCCTTCGATTTATTTACAATAGCTCTTGAAATGTAATGAGCTGTTGCGGTGTCATTCAATCGCGAGCTTGAAAGTCACATTAGTGACATCACTAGTGACGTTCATGCTCCCGATTGGGTGACACCGTAACTGCTAACATACGTCAAGTGCCACTACAAATACATCGAAGAACTAGATACGAAGAAGCCTCACCCATAGGGCAAAGGGCAGCGAACTTTTGACCATTGCCCTGTTGCCAAATTCCGAGCGATTGCTACTTGCTCGGTTATCACTTCCGAGCAAGGACTAAAACAAGCATGCTCGTAATGCAATAATATACAAAACAATATAAAGCGTTTCACTATTCTCGAAAAGTGGGTTGGGTGGGGGGACGTGACCATGTGTCCATATGATGGAGTCGCCTCGGTTTTTTGTAGTCCTTTGTCTCGCGTTTTAAGATGGCATTGCTCTCGTTCGTTTCATCGATTCCTTTCCTCTGCACGTGGTAGAAACAAATGAAAAAAAACGCGGAGAAATGGACTGGTAGAGATTGGGGGAGAACTAAGGGAGGGGTTTCGAAATGAATGGGGAAGTACATTCGTTGAACTTTTGCGTTGCGATCAGATACGATAGTGTTCTTCCGATCTGGTGATCTAGTTCGTTCAAATGTCAGAATGTCTCGTTCGCTTTCTCGTATTTATAATGTATTACTTTTTTAACTCAACGAATTTAGATGTGATATTTATTTCGCTTTCTTGTCAAGATCAGTTTCTTCTGTTACCGATTCATTGCCTTCCAAGATAGTATCGTAATTTTGCTAAGGGACAAAATTCGGTTTTGCCTTCGCGCTTTCTTTCTTCTAGTTTAATTTATGACGCGTGAAATGAATGATTTCTCTAGATATCGTCTAAATTTTCTTTATTGTCCAATTTAAGCTCTGACGCACATTTTGAGGGAACGCTCGAAATACGATGCTCCGCCTGTCATTTTCTTTGGGGAGGTCTCGCGAAGCGAAGAAATTGAAGCGGAAAGGAAGAAAAATGGGTGGGGGAGAAGAACAGGGAGGAGACTAAAACGTTCGGTTTGATTTACGAAGTGCGTATTGCGTGGCAACGGGGACTATTGCGTCTTGTTTTTTTTTTCTCGCTCCCAAGCGTGAAATAATTGGTTGTTAACGATGTTTGGTTTATTGTTGTTGTTATTGTTATTTGATGTTTCTACAGCCGTCGGTGTCGCCTGACGGAGTGTTCTCATTTGCGCTGGAATTTTTCGAGATCTTGGGGATCAGCTCATATGTAGCTCTATGGGGAAGAAGTGATCGCGCATGAGTCATGGTCCAAATGAGATCTCCCCATCCTGCTCTCTGTCACTGTCTCTGTCTCTCACTCTCTCACACTCACATATATTTTGTTCTCTTTGTTCCGCTTTCTTATTGTCTGGTTTGCTCTCTCTCTCTCTCTCTCTCTCTCTCTCTCTCTCTCTCACTCACACACGTTGATTTTGCTATGAGTTCTCCCTCTCTCCCCTTCTGACTCATTCATTCTCTCTCGTTCGTTATCTTACATTCATTGTCTGTCGTTCGTTCTCTTATATTCATTGTTTCTCTCGTTCGTGCTTTCACATCCATTCTCACTCGTTCTTCTCTTACTCTCTCTCTCTCTCTCTCTCTCTCTCTCTCTCTTTCTCTTGTTCGTTCTTTCTGATCCATTCTCTCGTGTACTTTGTCTCACATTCTTGCCCTCTCGTTCGTTCTCTAACATCCATTCTTTCTCGTTCATTATTATTCCTTCTCCCATTCTATTTCTTTCTGGTTTGTTCGATCAAACATCTCTCTCTCTCTCTCTCTCTCTCTCTCTCTCTCTCTCTCTCTCTCTCTCTCTCTCTCGCCCTCTCTTACGTATCTTCCCCTCCCCATTTCCCCCTTTATTTCTCTCTCCATCGCGGCCCCTTCTTTTTTTCTCTGATGGTGCCTACACCACAGGTCGCGCTGTATCTTAAGTCTAATTCGTGTTTACCGTCAGAAGGAGACCTTTAGGTTTTCTATTGATCCTAGGTTCTTACCCCAGTTGTTTAATTTCATTTATCTTTAAAACCTATTTGACTTGCGATATTTTCTTTCAAAACAGCAGTGTTTTCTTAAATGTTAATTACTTGAAACAATCGACCAACAGACTTTAAACATTTTTAAGGCCCAAGGCTGTTGTTTTAAATCGTATTTAACTTCTAATCCCCGTATGAATTACACAAAAATATAATAATTCTCATTCGTCTTATCAAGAAACGTAAGTAGATAGAAACTACTTTAAATACAATGTAGACGTTCTGAGAGACGAGTACATTATTTGTACATACGGAGTATATATCAGATTTTTTTTAAAAATAAATCGCGCCTTCAGAACAGAAATCTGCCAGGAAATATTTCCAACTAATTTTTCTAAGGGTTGTCGCTTTGAAAAATCGCGTGCGACTCTGCACGCTGAGTCGACATTCAACCGAATTCTTGCGGGCGGCATTTTTCATGAAGCTTTAGTCGCATCCGAGCGGCGGTGGCATTTGTTCTGCAGCCAAAGCCTCTGCTCCACCCCCAGCCCTCCCGCATCCCGTTCTCCCCGCCTCGCCTTGCTCCGCCTCCGTCTCCGCCCCGGGCTCTTTCTCCGCCTCCGCCGTCGTTCCCACCTCTGCCTCCTCCATCGCTCCTGCCTGCGCCTTTAGTCTTCGTCCACGCTTTCGCCTCCGCCCCGGCCTGTTCCTCCGCCTTCGTCCCCATCCCTGCTTCCTCCACCGCTTTCGCCTTTGTCTCCACTCGTGCCTCCTCCACCGCTCTTGGCCTCCGCTTCGGTCTTCGTCTTCGTCTCCGCCTCCGCCTTCGACCCGGTCTCTTCCTCCGCCGTCGTCCCCATCCCTGCCTCCTCCACAGCTCCTTCCTCCGCCCCCGATTCCGCTTCAGTCTTCGTCTCCGCCTTCGCCTCCGCCCCGGCCTCTTCCTCCGCCTTCGTCCCCATCCCTGTCTCCTCCACAGCTCCTTCCTCCGCCCCCGATTCCGCTTCAGTCTTCGTCTCCGCCTTCGCCTCCGCCCCGGCCTCTTCCTCCGCCTTCGTCCCCATCCCTGCCTCCTCCACAGCTCCTTCCTCCGCCCCCGATTCCGCTTCAGTCTTCGTCTCCGCCTTCGCCTCCGCCCCGGCCTCTTCCTCCGCCTTCGTCCCCATCCCTGCCTCCTCCACAGCTCCTTCCTCCGCCCCCGATTCCGCTTCAGTCTTCGTCTCCGCCTTCGCCTCCGCCCCGGCCTCTTCCTCCGCCTTCGTCCTCATCCCTGCCTCCTCCACAGCTCCTTCCTCCGCCCCCGATTCCGCTTCAGTCTTCGTCTCCGCCTTCGCCTCCGCCCCGGCCTCTTCCTCCGCCTTCGTCCTCACCTCTACCTCTGGGGCGGATCCAGCATGTGAGCATCATAGATTTTTGTTAAATAGGAACATAATTGGGTTTATATTGTATATAATTTTTGTAGTGCATGTGTTGTACTACACAATATTGTTTGTTAATAATTACATAATTGTAACATAAATATTTAAGTCAATTTTTCCAAATACTGGAAGGTAAAAAAAAAATAGGCCTTTGGGGAGGGCGTGCCCTGCCTTCCTCCAGGATCGGAAAACTTCCCTGCCTCCTCCACCGCTCCTGCCTCCGCCTTAGCTTCCGCCTTTGTCTTCGTCTTCGCCTTCACGTCTCCTCCTCTTCCGCCTCCACTATCGCCTCCGCTTCGTCTCCACCGCCTTTCCTCTGCCTTCGCCACCACCTTCGTTCCCGAATTTGACTTTGTTTGCCTTTACGTTCTACTCTGCCTTTGGCTCCACCTTCGACTGCACCTTTACTTCCGTCTTCGCCTCCGTTTCCGCCTTTGCCCCCACCATCAATTCCGCCTGTGCTTTCGCCCTCGCCTCCGCCTTCACCATTGCCTTCGCTTGCGCCTCAGCTTTCGTCACGGGTCGCTCCGTTCTGCCCACCCCATCCAGCTCATTCCATTGTATCTATTTCCTACCGATCCCATTCCCTCGTCGCCCTACCCTGTCGCATCCCCTCCCCCTACACGCTTCGCCCCTTACCACCCGATCCCCAGCTCCATCCCGGAACCGCCTCTCCCACCTCGCGGACCTATACTTGTTTTTTTAACGTGGCATCTGAGGGTATTATCTTCAAGATGGAATAAGGCACGACTTTTTGCGTTCCTGCCACAAGGTCTCACGTGATCGCCACCGTATTAAGGAGTGCTGCTGATCAAGCGACTCCGTCGGCAGGACCGAGAAAGACACAAAAAGTCGTGCCTTATACCATCTTGAAGATAATACCCTCAGATGCAACGTTAAAAAAAGAACAAGTATAGTGGTGATCCACCTGCATCTCTAATCACCATCCCCTCCCCGCCACCGGCACGTCCCCGCTCTCGCAGCTGCCGTATCTCCATCACCCCACCCCGCCTCTTCAGCGTCTACCCCAGCTTTCGCCCCGTTGCATCTCGACTTTCTCCCCGCTCCCACTCCCCTCGCCACTCCGTTTATCCCCGCTCCCCGTCCACTCCCTCCCCCTTTCCTTCCCGCTTGGCCTGCCCCCTCCCCTCCCAGCCACGACCGCTGACACATTGTCAACGCTTGCGGAGTAATGGAGGCTCGCCCTTAACCCCGGTCTCGTTTCTCCGGCTGTCGCCCGGCCAAAGCCCTCTTCCGTCCCCCCCTTCCCCCCACTCCCACTCTCTCACTCTCACACACACACACATTCACTCTGGCGTTCCAGTCTCCCTACCGCGACAGCTGGATATTCGGCCTCACCGTCAGCCGCAGGCCCCGTTGTTCACGGATACATTGCAAGAGCAGTTCGAAACACTTTTTGAAGATAGAAACCATAGTCATCGTCTCATCTCATTGTTAAAAAAAAAATAAAATTGCCTTTATTTCCCGCGAACGTACGCGAACACTATTCAAATTGTGATGAAAATCCTGCTTACGGTTTACCTGCTAGCGTTGTTTACAAACAGACGTTTTGCCGTCAATCGATTTTTCGGAAACAAGGATCCGCAATACATTAATTCTGAGTATATGTGTTAGAGGAAGTAATTTACTATATATTGGGACAAGATTTATCCACTTTTTCGGTGCCAGGGCCTGGAAATAAGTTTTTCTGTCGAAAATTCGCCGTTTTTTCCCGCAGCATTACAATACTTTCTCTATACTTCGTAAGCAGTAACGAGAAAGTAAAAATATTCCGAAGTATTTGCATAATATTTGAATGTTACCGAGTATTAGAAAGATGTATTTAAAATGCATTCATTCAACGTTAATTTAATTCGAATGAGTCATCCGTATTACTGATTTATTTATTTACTGATTTGTGAAAATAAATGCAGAAGATATTAATTATGATTAAAAATTATACCTCCACGCGCGTCGATTCCCGTGAAGTATTTTTGTGACCGTTAATTTTATATAAAGTCATTTCGGTTCAACCATTAAAATGTAGTAAAGTCGAGCCGTTATTAATGCGGGGACACGGCTGCATTTTTTTCACGCCCACCCTCTTTTTCCCGTACGAAACGATGGA
Source organism: Teleogryllus occipitalis (assembly GCA_011170035.1). Classification (NCBI taxonomy): domain Eukaryota; kingdom Metazoa; phylum Arthropoda; class Insecta; order Orthoptera; family Gryllidae; genus Teleogryllus; species Teleogryllus occipitalis. The sequence continues at coordinate 81,222 of BLKR01000417.1, forward strand.
CACACGGATGTCCGAAACGCGACAACACTCTTTTGCCATTTCCTGCGACGTATGGAAGGAAATATAAATGACCCGGATAAATCCGAAATCGTGCGTATTCGATATTCTGGACGTAAAAGATTCAAAGTTTTTGTACGATCTTTTTCTCGTCTTTTTTGCAATGTTGATATTCGAGAAACACAATTTTTTTTTATAAAATGATTGATTGATTTTTCGTGTTTCCGGGCGCGTCAACTGCTGTGGTCATTAGTCCCGTTAGTGTAGTGCATGTTTTTCTCGAGAGATGGCGGTGATCTTCCCCCGCTGGATGGCGAGACCCGGCGCCGACCTACCGCCGGCTAGTGGGGTTTCCCCCTAACCAGGACTCACCCACCAGCGGGGCACCGCCCCAGCCGGGACAAGCTCTATGCTCCCGACCGGTCTCCTGGAATATGTGGTAGTGTAGTGCATGTTAGTGTAAGTGTGCGTGTGTGTAAGGGGAGAGGATAGGACGAGGAAGAGGAAGGATAGATCGCGCGCGGTCCGTGGCCCTTTTGTTAGGGTACTGCTCCGGCATTCGCCGGGTGTTGATCGGAGAAACCACGGAAAACTACCGATCAGAACAGCCGGCCGCTATAATTCTCCACCAGACAGCGACTGAATTCGACCTAGCTGAAAAGCTAGTGTCGAAAATCCTGCCGCCGTCACTCGAACCTAGGACCTCCCGATCAGAGGCGCAGCAGTGACATCAGTTGACGCACTGAGCTACCGCTCCCGGTTTTTTTTTATAAAAGATAATTTGTATATATAAAAATGGATGTTGATATAAGAGCGGTTAACTCCGACACCGTGGGAACGATCTTCATGAAAGTTGACACATATACGTGTTTTTTCACCCAGAAGGTTTCTGTGCTCACCCAGAATGTTTAATTTCGTTACAACTTCACTAAATGGAGCTGTAGAACAAAACTATATATTCACGACAAATGCAACCCACAGCATTCGGATTTTGAATTGATATCGTTAAATAACTCGTAAGCGAAGCGTTCTAGGGTATTAAAAACTACAATTTTGAAATCTTCTTGAACATTCTATTACATTTTTGCTGGTCCGGCGCTTCCCAATATTACCCCACCTCAGACGAACCCCTACCTCAGAATCTGCTGTAAATGAGAATGAGAGAGACAGAGTCAGAGGGTGACGGAGAGAGAGGAAAAGAGAAAGGAGGAGCGAGATAAAGGGCAGATCAACGTCTGCCGGATTCCGCTAGTATAATTTAAAATTCCATAAGATAGGATGAATAAACTCTTATCAATTGTTTGCGTCTCCGTTCTTTCTCCGTCAAAATTGCATCTCCGTCAAAATTGAAACTCATTCGTTGTTTTGGATGTAGTTCTTGGCTATATACCCAAAGGTATAGACACCTCTTCCGCGACCGGAGGCTGGATAGTTTTCTTTTAATTTCTGCGCGCATTGGGAATTTTGTACTACAGATTTTACGTTTCAAAAAACTTGCCTCAAGTGAAGCTCGTAGATGTCCGATGCTTTCTAAAGTCCGGGCAGTGTATAAGCGACTCTGACAGTTCTCTCGCCACGTGCTGTGGTACGTCATGTGACCTGCTCTGAAGCAATCAACTTGCGACGATTTCTTTACTTTCTCACAATCAGGGTTAAGCGTTGCCGCTCATTTGACTTAGACGAAGTCGCGGAGGCGATAAGGTTCGGCTATAGCAAAGGTTGTAAACATTATTTCAAGATGTGTCATCGCCTGTTGGTAAGTGTTCATGTTTTGAGATGTCATTTATCTGTCTTGTATGTTGTGCCATGTTCGTAGTAATGTGTGGCAACAGCGCATTTCATTGTCAGAGTCGCTCACACAGTGCCGGTACTGTTTAGAAGGATTTTCCTAAGAATGAGCCAAACTGAGAGTTCGCTAAACAAGTGGACATCACATGTAATTCAGAGAAGTATCCCTCCACCGCGACAGTTGTTCAACCACGCCTCTTTCTAAAGTGTTTATGGCTCCTATGGAAACATCAGTATACAGAAGTCCAAGAGTTTCGCTGAGGCATATGCACGTACGCGAGTCCGGGAAATATTTAAATTTAATTACGTATGTGGAAAATCTCTTATCATGCTCTGAAAATCAGTAAAAGAAAACTGCCACGAATGTAAATAGAAAGCTCTCAATCACAGCTCGCCACACAACAGCACAATAGCCGGAAACATGCACCAGTTCGCATCTCACATTCAATTCAATTCTCGGTTTTAAAATAAACAAAATTTTTATCTCACAAAAAGTAAATTCAATATAATGTTATACAAAAAAGAATTTTACAGAAGAGCACATAACACTGTACTTCCTAATTTCAATTATTTGTCAAAGCGCACTATATTTTCGTCGGACGAGGACATCACAAAAGGAAGCATCGAAGCCATTTACAAGTTAGCCAACTGCAAGCGAACGAATGTGGGAAGGGAGTGTAATGGGCTCGAGGACACCACGACCACAGAACCTTCAGTTATGTTTCCAGCACTAGCTGTCACTTTGGCTCATTCTTAGCAGAGAGTATACTATGATTCTGAGGAAAATCCTTCTATAAGTGTAGGATGGCACGAGGGGTCGTGTTTGTGCACCCCTGTTCGTGGGTGGCATCAGAGGCGAGCCGACGTCGAGTCAACGCGTCCTGTGCAGTCCGACACTTAACCCCAACTATGCCCCTCCCCTCGCCCTCTGCGGGCGGGCGGCGGAAGTACGATGACGTAGCGCGGCGGGGGCGGTTAAAGGGTAGCACCGCAAAAAAAAAGAAAAAAGAAAAAAAAGAGGAAGATTACGGACTTCCCGACGGCACAAACTCGGGACAAGTAGCCCCAGCCTCGGCGATACGGATAAAAAAATACGGGCGTGGTCTAAAAAACAAACTTTATTTATTTATTTATTTATTTATTTATTCATTGATGAACTCAGGTAGTGGTAAGAATATGTTCCGTTCAAACCAGCACACGTTGAGGAAGCCATAGATTTACAGTTGCTCGGCACTAACACGAGGAAGGAGAAATATTTATTTGTTGGGGTTTAGGAGCCTGTAAACGTCTCAGCTCAGTGAGATTCATGAGTAAAGATGCAATGAGTAAAAGATAGTAATAAATAATGTTATGGTGAATGATAATACCGGAAGCGGTAGCTCGGTGCATCAACTGATGTCACTGCAGCGCCACTGACCGGGAGGTCCTAGGTTCGAGTCCAGACGGCGGCAGGATTTTCGACACTAGCTTTTCAGCTAGGTCGAATTCAGTCGCTGTCTGGAGGAGAATTCTAGCGGCCGGCTGCTCTGATCGGTAGTTTTCCGTGGTTTCTCCGATCAACACCAGGCGAATGCCGGAGCAGTACCCTAACAAACGGACCGCGCGCGATCTTTCCTTCCTCTTCCTTGTCCTATCCTCTCCCCATACACACACACTTACACTAACATGCACCACACTACCGCATATTCCGGGAGACCGGTCGGAAGCTTAGAGCTTGTCCCGGCTGGGACGGTGCCTCGCTGGTGGGAGAGTCCTGGTTAGGGGGAAACCCCACTAGCCGACGGTAGGTCGGCGCCGGATCTCGCCATCCAGCGAGGGAAGATCACCGCCATCTCCCGAGAAAAAACATGCACTACCCTAACTAATGACCAGAGCAGTCGACGCACCCGGAAACATGAAAAAATCAATCAATCAATCAATGTGAATGATAATGGTGAAATGAGGGGCAAGGCCAACAGGAGAATCCAGAGAAGACCTACAGGAAGCTCAGTTCACCTTAAATTCCACACAGCTAGACCGGTGACCGAATCCGGGCTTCAACGGTGGAGTGTGTGTACGCGTGACATTTCACGTTGACAACTGCCTCCTCTTCATTCAAGTAAGAAAAATATAGTGCGTTGCCACCTTTTACGTCATTAATGAAGCTTCAAACGAACTTGATTGGACTTGAAAAGGTTTTTACGGAATGGAATTGTTTCTATTACTTCTATCAAGACTCTCTTGAATTCTGTTAATGTTTTCGTCATGGCCAATAATCTCTAGTTGCCGCTTCGTAAAGCGTTCAAAATTATTATTAATAGCGAGTCGGTGAAAATAGAAGAGTGGACCCATGATTGCGACATTAACCTCTTTGGCGATGAAATATGCAGAATTCGGCTCCCAATTACAAATAAGAATGTTTTTGTCTGCTTCTAAAAACATTAAAATATTGCCGTTATCACTGAATCGTTAAGAATAAGCTTAATATAACACCTGTCTGGTGTTCATTTGTTTTCGCGTTCACAGTTTTCGTATGAAGGCAGAGGCTGCTGTACCTGTTTCACGCCGCTTGCCGCGTGGGAACCGTGAATGCAAAGAACATATATCACACACAGGGCCCCTATAACGCTCTCGAATTGTATAAGCTGATGACGGGCGACAAATCTGCTCACAACAGAAAGAACGTACCTTCTACTGCAGGTGGCCACTTGCTGTAAAACTGGAAAAAATCAGGGAATTTCATCGTTCTCGAGAATTCAGTAAAAAATAAAGGAATCTGTTCCTCGATCGTCAGAAGTGAGGGAAAATGTTGAGGTGGTTATCAAACTAAAAACTATTCCTTAAAAGCTTAGTTCAGCGTTATTGTTTGCCCAGTTTTTATTAGGTGAGACAAGATTGTTAATTGGTCCTTTGTCACGGTGAAACGAGAGAGATGACAAATTAGTCAGATCATTACCAGGCGAATGCCGGAGCAGTACCCTAGCAAACGGGCCACGGACCGCGCGCGATCTGTCCTTCCTCTTCCTTGTCCTATCCTCTCTCCTTACACACACACTTACACTAACATGCACTACACTACCACATATTCCGGGAGACCGGTCAGGAGCTTAGAGCTTGTCCCGACTGAGGCGGTGCCCCGCTGGTGGGAGAGTCCTGGGAAACCCCGCTAGCCGACGGTAGGTCGGCGGCGGATCTCGCCATCCAGTGGGGAGAAGGTCACCGCCATCTCCCAACAAAACGTGCATTACACGTACGGGACTAATGACCAAAGCTGATGACGCGCGCTCAATCACTAACAAACCAACCAACCAACCATTAGTCAGGGTAGTTTCAATATTTCCGTTAAGTAGGAAGAAATTACAAATCCTATCAGAAAAAAATCAAAAATGCTCTGGTAAAACGGGAAAAGTAACGGAAATTCGTTCCAGGAAATACGTGGCCACCCTGTACTGCCCTTTCCTTGCGACGGGGCCCGTCGGTTTTCAACAGTGGATTGAGAGAGACGCCATAATTTCAAGGAAATCATGGCGTCTTCTAATTCGCTAATGTCACTGTTGGTTTGCTGTTTGGTGCTGCGCTCTTTGAGCGGAGAGACAAAGCATCCGTTTAAATTAGAATGCTTTTGCCTCAGACGTTTGCATTTAATCTGCGCTTTGTGTGTGTGCGCGTGCGTGCGTGCGTGAGAGAGAGAGCGAGGGAGAGAGAGAGAGCGAGGGAGGGAGAGAGAGCGAGGGAGGGAGAGAGAGCGAGGGAGGGAGAGAGAGCGAGGGAGGGAGAGAGAGAGCGAGGGAGGGAGAGAGAGAGCGAGGGAGGGAGAGAGCGAGCGAGGGAGAGAGAGAGAGCGAGGGAGGGAGAGAGAGAGCGAGGGAGGGAGAGAGAGAGCGAGGGAGGGAGAGAGAGAGCGAGGGAGGGAGAGAGAGAGCGAGGGAGGGAGAGAGAGCGGAAGAGAGCGAGCAAACGGAAGAGAGAGCGCGAAAGAGCGCGCGCGCGAGAGAGAGAGAGAGAGAGAGAGAGAGAGAGAGAGAGAGAGAGAGAGAGAGAGAGAATTCTTGGAAGCTGGGAAATGTTATAGTTAGGGTTTATAATTGTAATTGTAGGGTTGGCGCAAAATTGAAAAAAAAAAAATCGAAAAATGCAATGCTGCCGATGACAAATCTGCGCGCTTCTCGACCGACTTCATGTGAGTATAGTCCACCCTGGCTCTGAGAAAGTAAACAACTCCTCCCAAACTGAGTGCTTCGGAGCAGGTCACATGACGTACCACAGCCCGCGGCGAGAGAACTGTCAGAGCCGCTTACACGCCGCCGGCACTGTAGTTGCGTTGTGGAAGCCAGGACTCCGGGTCCAGGCGGTGGTGTCAGCTTCGGCCCCGGAACCCGGAACCCTACCCGCCACTTCCACCGCCCCTCGCCGACCTCTGATTGCGTCTGATTGCAGGTAATGCCGGGCTCGGTGCCCGTCGCCACCCATTAGCCCTGAGGGTCGCCCCCTGGTAGCACCGCGATGACGGTGTCTCGCGCGTGTTTGGGAACTCGGAATTACAAGGACTGAGCGCCCGCCGCGCTGACTATTGGTCACCAGCGGGTGGTGACGTCAGGAAACGCGAAGGGGTAGTTTCTCTAGACCGCCGGTCCGGTCCACAAGAGGTCGTCCGCACCGGGAGCGGTAGCTCGGTGCATCAACTGATGTCACTGCAGCGCCTCTGAGCGGGAGGTCCTAGGTTCCTGTCCTGACGGCGGAATTTCGACGGCGGAATTTCGGCGGAAGGATTTTCGACACTAGCTTTTCAGCTAGGTCGAATTCAGTCGCTGTCTGGAGGAGAATTATAGCGGCCGGCTGCTCTGATCGGTAGTTTTCCGTGGTTTCTCCGATCAACACCAGGCGAATGCCGGAGCAGTACCCTACCCAACGGGCCACGGACCGTGCGCGATCTGTCCTTCCTCTTCCTTGTCCTATCCTCTCCCCTTACACACGCACTTACACTAACATGCACTACACTACCATATATTCCGGGAGACCGGTCGGGAGATTAGAGCTTGTCCCGGCTGGGGCGGTGCCTCGCTGGTGGGAGAGTCCTGGTTAGGGGGAAACCCCACTAGCCGACGGTAGGTCGGTGCCGGATCTCGCCATCCAGTGAGGGAAGATCACCGTCATCTCCCGAGAAAAAACATGCACTACACTAACGGGAGTAATGAGCAAAGCACCCGCCCGGAAACACCAATGAATCAATCAAAAAGAGGTCGTCCTTTGTTTTGGTTCTGGACGTAAATGTAGCTTCACCATGCGCACGTTTTTTGAGCTCTCCTTTTGCTTGTAGTGGTAGTAGAGCTTAGGGTGAGTTTCTATTTGTTAACAATACAGAAAAATCAAATCTGCTGTTCGTATACATGTTCAGGAACATTTTCTGTAAGTCAAACGCGAAGAACTGAAAACTGAAGTTTCGAAATGTTGCTAACCTCGCTGTTCTTTGAAACTTGTTTACATTATTCAACTATTTCTTGTTTAAATGTTGGGAATAGATTCTGGAGCTCAAGAAAACCTATACAAATGATTCTTCTCCCCCATACGTCACATACAATTTTTTCTGTTCTTTGACTAAATCAAATCAAGACAACTTTACATACTACTTGGACTGCTCATTTTATAATTTCTGTCACTCGTGTGAATTTGGTGGCGTGCCGACGTTTTGGGACTTTATTGTTCCGCCATCCGGACCATGAAACGGATAAGATGCAATGCTACTTCACAGATTGTTTTAATAATTAGATAAAATAGAATGTTTGTTGTCGATGAGAAAACGATTTGTTGTCGCATGATCTCTTTAAGTTAACGCGTGATTGATTAGTGAATGGTTTTGGGGCGGGCACTGTGTTTGTGACAGTGTTCATCAGCTAATGTGCTCATACAAAGGTAGACATTTGGTATTAACTGGAAGTTTTAATATATTGTTATTTTAGTTTACCGAAGGTACAAATTTGCTAACAAAGGTTTCTTGTTTTTTCAGGTGAGAGCAGTGTACATGTACTGTTGTTTTGTGAAGAATAGGTGAGTGTTGTCTCTTTTAAAATACAGTGTTGTTGGAGTTGGGCGAGAAATTTCATGTTATAACTAAAATACATATGTGACAGATGCTCTTGATTTGTTTGGTTTCCATCTTATACTACTGTTTGGCTGGTGTCGTTCTGACGCAGTTAAGTGGATTTTATGTATTTGGCAAAAAGTGATAATCTTCTATTGCATTATGCTTTAAATTCCCTAGACGTTTATAACATTTATTTTTATAGTCTTTTTGAAGGAGGTAATCTGTCATAAAGGAGCAGAGTATGCATTCATTGTGTCCCAAAATAGATGTTATAAATTTCGTAGATATCTATAAATACATACATTACACAACTGCATTTTAACACCCCTTCCGTAGTCACGACTAGGGGTGGCAAAAGAACATCGATATTTTTAAAACGTCGATGTTGTCCACCAGAAACCTCGATATACTAAAATCGATATTTTGCTTTCGATGTTTTTCTTCACATCGATATTTTGTTGCAAAAACATCGATGATTTTTAAAAATATTTTTATTTTTTTAATAAAGAGGTTTAGGCACGTTGTAGAGTAGCAGCAATCTACAGCATTATCGTTGTTTAGCGTCATCCTCTTTATCTCGCTTGCACATTTCGCCTGTGCAATCTGAGGGAATTTTAGGTTGTCAATGGTGTATGAATGGAAGTGACAAGTGGCTTAACGGTAAAAGAGCGAAACACGATGTTTTTTATTGTTAATTTTATTCTTTACATTCGATAATAATTTTTATTAACGCAATACTAAATGCTGGTAACCAAACAAAACAATATATCCGTTTTACGTACTGTAATTAAAAATGGATAGAAAAATAGGATGTTTATTAGTCTATAATTAAAACATCGATGTTTTAAACATCGATGTTTTTTTCGTTGATGACATCGAAAACCGACATCGACATCGAAAACCCTTTAGCGATGTATCGAAACATCGATGTTTTGGTAAAATTTGCCATCAGTACTGACGGCGCTACTGCGACAACAATCTCGGCTCCCCAGGTGAGCTACTCTGGACGTAAGTTTTCACCGCCTCAGCCGGCGCCACCGCTGTGGAGCGGGCGACCGCGGCGCTGCGTGCGGCGCGCGCCCGCACTAGCGGGGCCGGCGCAGCTCAGCGGCAGCTCTCAGGATAATAAACCGCGCTCGGCGAGGGGTGCCCCAGGGGCGGGACTGCACTTACGAGATGGCGCGGGGCAGTGCGCTGGGATTACGAGCGCGACAAGGGCAGCGGCGGCGGTGGCGGCGGCGACGTGTGGGGGCGTGGGTGTTAAGTCCGGGCTACTCGTGAGAACGCCGTAAAAAGTATATTTAAGTGCCTCAGAATTATTATTAAAAGGCAAGTAATAGCGAATGCTGATTCTCCAACTTAATGAAGATGTGTGTGTGTGTGTGTGTGTGTGTGTGTGTGTGTGTGTGTGTGTGTGTGTGTGTGTGTGTGTGTGTGTGTGAAGTCCGGGTGACTTGTGAGAAGGTCATAATAATTATATTTAATTTTCTCAGCATTATTATTAAAAGGCAATCAAGTAGTATTACTGAATGCTTATTCTCCAACTTAATGAAGATGTGTGTGTGTGTGTTAAGCCCGGGCGACTCATGAGAACGCCATAGAAAATATATTTAAGTGTCTCAGAATTATTATTAAACGGCAAGTAATAGCGAATGCTGATTCTCCAACTTAATGAAGATTGTGTGTGTGTGTGTGTGTTAAGTTCGGGTGTGTCGTGAGAAGGTCATCATAATTATATTTAATTTTCTCAGAATTATTATTAAAAGACAATTTTATTTTATTTTTTTTTATTTTTATTTATATTTATTTTACGTCAAAAAACAGTTAAAAACTGCGTATGACGTGCTATGGGGAAAAGTAAATTGTATGCACATTTTCAAAATTCTGTGATCCCTACACTAAGTCATATACTACTTAAATTTTGAATTTTTGAAAGGGAGAAAAAAAAGAAAGGAAAAAAAACTCCCATGTAATAAAATATATTTTCAAGGATAAACAAGCAATAAATTTTGAATTTTGAAAGTAGTATTACTGAATGCTAATTCTCCAACTTAATGAAGATGTGTGTGTGTGTGTGTGTGTGTGTGTGTGTGTGTGTGTGTGTGTGTGTGTGTGTGTGTGTGAAGTCCGGGCGACTCATGAGAACGCCATAGAAAATATATTTAAGTGTCTTAGAATTATTATTAAAGGGCAAGTAATAGCGAATACTGATTCTCCAACTTAATGAAGATTGTGTGTGTGTGTGTGTGTGTGTGTGTGTGTGTGTGTGTGTGTGTGTGTGTGTGTGTGAAGTTCGGGTGTTTCGTGAGAAGGTCATAATGATTATATTTAATTTTTTTCAGAATTATTCTTAAAAGATTTATAAATATTAATAGTGAATGCTGTTTTCCCAACTTAGTGAAGGTTACGTGAGTGTGTGTGTGTTTGTGTGAGAGAGGGAGGGGGGCAGGGGGGACAGGAAGTTAGACAAGAGAGCGTAGGTGCTGTGGGTATGTGTTACGAAGCACGAAAGCACACCTACGAGCATTTATTTATGCATGAAAGTACGCCTTCATTATTTAACTAGCTTACCTGCGTAGGTATATATCATATATACTTGTAATAAGAATGTAAAGTTTCTTTTCGAAGACTGTTTGGAACAAAGTTTCAGTACTCAGTTCAATTTTTTGGTGAATGATGACATTAGATAATGAATGGTTTTAAACTTAAAAGCCAATAAAATTGAGGGATTTTTACTTCAATGTCTAATAGTTTGAAAAAAATAACGTTTATGTGTTCGTTTGGTATCGGTAATATCGACAATGAAGCATTAAGAACTTTGATATGTTGTTTCATAGTTTGTAAAGGGTGACTAGTTTTCTTTGAGCAATCTCTGAGTCTTTATATCTCATCACATCAACCCTTGCGTATAAAAATGATGTCAAAACTGCTTAGAAAAGTATCATTATTTATTATTACACAAGCAGGGCTGAAAGTGTCACAAAATCTAAGTATTGTTTTGTGATGTAAGGAGAGAAGTGTAAATAGTTTGTCTCTCAGCAATGCTTTTTATAAATCCATCATGAACGCCATGTCTTTTGGGAGCTGTGTGATCGTAAATTTACTGCACAAAAATGCATTCTACTACACTCTCATTGTAGCATTTATGTGCATATGTAAGAATATTATTTTAACTGTGGATTTCTTGTGTGACATATTATAGTCCAACACCTGAATGTGTTCCTCAATTGTCATTTACGGAATTATTTTTTCGAACAATCTTTGCATTTAAAATGAGTATACCCTACTCAACCAGGGAAAACTACGTACTTATTATGAGAAAACACTGTGGACTTTCTGTCATGGGTTGCATATATATCAACGAGTTTGTAGGTTTCTTTGCGTGATATGGATAGGCTAGTTATGGCCAATGGAACTTATTTTCGGAGAGGACACTTGGAAGTTGTTTATGGCCACAAGAGCATATTCATGAAGAATATGGCTGGGGTTAATGCGAAAAGGGTGAATTACATTCCTTTATGATGAAGATGGCGTTGCTAATAACTTTGAGAGGGAAGGATGATGGTAGAATCGATGGCAGATAGAGGGGCCGGAACACAGAATATAAAGAGAATATGGGTTTGCATCTTGAGTTTGGCCAAAGCGTGGGATTCAAGTTACTTCAATCCCGAAATGAAGCATACGTTTATATGAATAACTTCGTACGGAGTCAGGACATTGAGGGAATAATTTATTAATTTCATCTGTTTATTTAACTGGGTAAAATATTTCATTAATAGAGTTAAAAATTCACTAAATATATTTATTTAAACTACTAAAATTGCAAATAGAAACTAACTCGTTTGGTGTTTTGGTAAACGAGAAGCCAATTTAAGAATTTTGCACGTTGTCCTTAATATTTAAAAAAGAGTTCGTGCAAAGGCATTGTGTATTAAAATTTGTTTATTAAAACTCATTTTTCTTACAGATTAAAGAGTTGAAGCTGTTCGATTGATTGATCGATTACTATTGATTAATGATTCCGGACGCGTCAACTACTGAGGTCATTCGTTTCTTAAGTGTAGTGCATGTTTTTATCGCGGGGGGTGGCGGTGACCTCTCGTTGGTGGGATGGCGAGATCCGCCGCCGACCGACCCGTTAGCTTGCGGGATTTTCCCACCACCAGGTATCTCCCACCGCGTAAGCTGTAAGCTCCCTTCTGGTCTCCCACCATGTGTGGTGGTGTAGTGCATGTAAGTGTAAGGGTGTGCAAGTAAAGGGTGAGCATAGGACAAGGAAGAGGAAGGAAAGATCGCGCGCGGTCCGTGGCCCGTTTTCTACGGTACTGCTTCAGCATTCGCCTAGTGTTGATCGGAGAAACCACGGAAAACTACCAATCAGAGCAGCGGCTCGCTAGAATTCTCCTTCAGACAGCGACTGAACTCGACATAGCTGTCGAAAATCCTGCACCCTCGAGACTCGAGCTCTAGTACCTCTCAGACAGAGGTGCCGCAGGGACATCAATTCATACATACGCCGGTCTCATTCGCTCGAATTAACCTGATCCTTCCTATACGCATTCCAACACTCTGGGAACATTCCAGAAAGGGAACGTACGCGGAGGTCGAGACCAAAACGCAACATTGCTCAGCATACACGGCGTCACACGGTGCCACTACCCGTCAACAGACACGATGACGCTACGTCGGACGAGAGAGCAAATGAGAGCGAGAGAGAGGGAGATGCCCACTTAGCAAGGGGCTTGTTCATTAGCATTCGTGATATACGCGGCAATTAGTACCCCGGACGTCTACGTGACGTTGGATGGCCACATATGCATCATCATCGCGATATCCCATGTGTGTGCGGGCGCGCGCGCGTATGTGGGGCGAGACGGGGGTGGGGAGCTGCGTTTAAACGCCGGGCGGCGTTGCCAGATTTGGGGAATGTTTCGTCTGAAATGGAGAAATATTCTATTTGTGGGGGGGGGGGAATGGGAAGGAAGAAATGTTGGGGAATTTTGAGTTAACGAAACAGAGCACTCATCACATATGGTCTGAAGGGAACTGATGTGCGGTGAAAGTACATGCCGAGCTCTATTGCGTAATATGAAGGAATGTTTTCCCTAAAATGAAGAAAAAAAATTTGCTTTTGGAGGTGAACATGGGAAGAAGAAAATGTTGGGAAATTTTCAGTTAACGAAACAAAGTAACTCATCATATGAGGTCTGAAGGGGACTAGTAGACAGAAATTACACGCCGTGCAATGCTGCCGGATTAGGAAATATATCCCCTAAAACGGAATTCTGCATTTGGGGGAGAAAATGAAAAGAAGTTGGGGGAAAACTTCAGTAAATGAAACAAAGCTATCTCATTTAGTCAAAAGGAGGGGGTTAGACGTCGAAATTATAAGCTGGGCGGTGTTGCCATATTGGGGAAATGATTTCTCTAATTTGGGGAAATATTCTGCATTTAGGAAAGAAATAGAAAGAAAAAGTGAGGAAAACTTGCCTGTGCAAAACAATTAAATTTACCATGTGTACCATGGGTGATCGGAAAACGATGAAAATTAACTCTGGCCTATATTACGATTTGGGGAAATTATTTCAGTGGAAATGGAGAAATATTGTGCTTTTGGGAAAGAAAATAGGAAGAAGTAAACGTTTAGTAACTTATATAACCGAATCAGTGAAATTTACGATATGTGGGTCGAAGAGACGGAGAGACAGTAAAATTAAACGCCAGGCTGTGTTGCAAGTTTAGGAGAGTATTTTTACTAAGATGTAAGTGGACTGTCTGTGGAAGAAAAAATTAAAAGAATAAAAAGTGACGAAAGAAAGCGGATTGTTTTAGTGAACGAAATAATTTAACTTAAGCAAATTCTTTGCAACATGTGGAATAAAAAAATATTAAAACAATAAAATTCAATAATTAAAAGATGAATAATTTTAATTTCAATAACGATAACGATATTTACAAATGTTTTTGACGCCATGGGATTCCGATATGGAAATTCTATTTCTTCAAATGTCGTTTTTATGGGGTTAAATGACATTTGAGATACCACATCTGTAGAATTAAATATACTGAATTCTTCAGGTAAAATATAAACTTTTAAAATTTTAATTTTCTTTTCCTTCTAAAATAGTTGATTTTTCAGCTGATACCAAATTTGAAGACACAACTTGTATTCATGGAAATAATTATCGTCAAGATGTTTCCTTTTCAATGTATCACACAATGTTGAACCCAATGAACCCGTGTTCGTAAGTGTAAATAAAATCTACAAATTTTTTGAGAGTGAAATTTGCAAAATATTGATTCTTTTTAATTACGTGACAGTTTTTTCGATAAAAATTACCAATTTTATATATTTTACGGACAAAGGGGATTTACCATCTTTTGGTGTTCCACTAGGTATAAGCGATTATTCTTTTCTCAACGTAAGTTGCAGCTATTTGCGCCTTCCACAATATTATTCATATTATTTTTTAAAACTATATAAATATCTGGATGTATGTTGATGAGTGTAATGAAATTATTTTTTCAAAACTTTTTTAGATGATTTCACTTGTAACTCAATGCCGGGAATAATACCTAATAATAAGTAGAACGACAAAAAGTGTCTAGAAATTATTGCCAGGCAAAGAAGAGAGATCGTAAGTAAAGCATTAAAAATACGTTAAAATATTTTAAGAAAATAGGAGAAAGATAAATGAGAGAATTTAGACTGCACCCAAAATATCCCGAACTGCACCGAACAGCTCCCAAAATACTGCAGCGTTACTGCTCTGCTTAGCTCCCTACACGAACCGAAAAGGTTTGTGCAATTGCACTACAACTTTTGGTTGATTGATTGATTTTTTCGTGTTCTCGGGCACGTCAACAGCTTGCGTCATTAGTCCCGTTAGTGTAGTGCATGTTTTTTCTCGGGAGATGGCTGTGATCTTTCCCCGCTGCATGGCGAGATTCGGCCCTACGTACCGTCGGCTAGTGGGGTTTCCCCCTAACCAGGACTCTCCCACCAGCGGGGCACCATCCCAGCCGGGACAAGCTCTATGCTCCCGACCGGTCTCCCGGAATATGTTGCAGTGTTGTGCATGTTAGTGTAAGTGTGTGTGTGTGTGTGTGTGTGTAAGGGGAGGGGATAGGAGAAAGAAGAGAAAGGACAGATCGCGCGCGGTCCGTGGCCCGTTGGGGCAACTTTTGGAATGCTGTTCATTTCCAAACGCAGAATGTTAACAAATTACACCATCTCTACGCTCTCCATATTCCTGGTCTATGTTGGCAACCCTGCCGTCGCAACAAAACAAGAATATCGTCGTTCGATTGACCCTGTAGTTTAAGTCCGTCCATTTCACCGGTGGAAGGGAGTACAATTCGTAACAATGGAGAAAGGTTGGCAACCCTGGGGACCGGTGTAATCTTGAAGGATGAGCCCGACGATACGCTCTGTTTTTGCGCCATTTGCGGCTTTTATTTGCGTGGCGGTTGAGCGGTGTCGTTTGGGTGGATTTATGGGCCAGAGTAATGTGTCGCGTATTGCTCATTAGTCGCGGGCACGGAGTGGAGTCACGTGAAGTGTGATGAACTGCCGAAGTTACTGCCGCGGATGATTCAGTTAGTGTTTCGTGTAAAATGAGTTATGTTGCAGGTAACCTGGTAAAATATATGGAAATTGTATAATGCATTAAAAAAAACAACTCTGGCATAGAAATGTAGAGCCAAAATCTACGTGACGTTTGGCATATACATTCTAATTGGTGTATAATAATAATTTGTAGCTTAATTATTTATTATTATATTTGTACGCATCATCTGAAGGCTTGAAATGGGTTTGGAATTAATACAATATATAATGTATAGCCAATTTGGTTATTAAAATAATCTGTGTGATTGATCCCAATCCAGGACTTACGAGTTGAATCATTGAATTTATGACAATAAAAATGTAGTTCTGCAAAAACTATTTGTTGCCGTTGCATTATTTGGCTACATAACATTTCACAAGTAGATCAAATGCCTTATCAGATGGACGGCAAAATGGAGAAAGTCTTGGAAAGTAAAATAGAGAAAATAAAACTCACATTGAATTTAAATAATACAATTTCAATTTCGAATAAGTGAGTTATATTCATTTTTAGGCTTTACTCTTGGTGGACAGGTGTTCGGCAGATCGTGCGTTATTCTGACAGAGACAAGATTTCATGTACCTGCCGAACAACAGTGCATGTGAAGTTGTCCAACAATCAGAGGCAAAAATAACATTAAGAATGCATGGTACTATGATATATGCAATTTTCTACTACGAGGGTTGGTGCATAAGTCATATGGCAACTACCTTTTTTTTTTTTTTTTTTTTTGTGAAAATATGAGCACGGGTGGAAAATGTGTAATATGCACATGGAAGGGTAAGATATGAACTAACTAAATGGACATTTAACGATAAACCAAAATCGTGTTTCTCATATACATTGAGGAATTTGAAGGAACAATTTTGGTTTCTTGTTCCAAAGCATTTTAGCATATGCAAGTCCACAACATTCCAAAAGCATTACACATCCGTTCTAATATGTTCATTGTCCACATCTGATCATTTTCTACCTATTTACACGGACTAGAAGTTTATAACATTTATTCTGATACATCTATTCAATAATAATAATAATAATAATAATAATAATAATAATAATAATAATAATTACTAAACTACACATTGAAGATGTTAAAAGAGCTGTAAAGAAAACTTTGAATTGGAAGGGAACCGGGAGAGATAACATACATAATTTCTGGTTTAAGAATTTTCCCAGCATTCACGAAACAATGGCAGGGTTATTCACAAAAGCCCTGAATAATCAAGAAGCCCTACCCTCATTTTTAACTTATGGGTTAACTTATCTTATCCCCAAATCCAAAATACCCAGCTCTGATCCCGGGAAATATTGGCCTATTACATGCTTACCAACTTTATACAAACTGCTAACTTCCATAATAACAGATAAGATCTATCAGCACCTTGAAGACAATAACATCCTGGCTGAAAAACAAAAGGGCTGCAAGAGGGGGTCACAAGGCTGCAAGGAACAGCTCATCATAGATGCGGCAGTCTGTGGACATGTGAAGAAAACAGGAGGGACGTTATATACAGCTTCTATTGATTATCAAAAAGCCTTCGACAGCTTACCTCACTCCTGGATAATTGATGTGGTTGATATCTACAAAATTGACCCATTGGTTGTATCGTTTCTAAAGGCACAGATGCAATGGTGGACAACCAGATTGCACATTTGCACGCAAAATAATCATGTCAATGCAGGAGACATACATATTAAACAGGGAATCTTCCAAGGAGACTCTCTTAGCGCTCTATGGTTCTGCCTTGCTATGAATCCCCTATCGACTTTGTTAAATAAAGATCAAATGGGCTACAAAATCAACAGCAAGATCGATCATGTACGCTTATCCCACCTGCTGTACATGGACGACTTAAAATTATTCAGCACCACAAGAGAAAAGCTTAATCATTTGCTTGACACTACTGCAAAATTTAGCAATGATATTGGAATGCATTTTGGCGTTGAGAAATGTAAACTAAATGCACTGCGGAAAGGAAAGTGGCAACATCAGATGGATTACATCCTTGGAGAAGGAAATGCTAAACACGAACGAATTCGTGCCATGAATCCTGAGAAATATTACAAATATCTTGGATATTTACAAAGATCTAATGTTGACCAAAAAATTACAAAATCTAACATTACCCAGGAATTTAAAACACGTCTGAGTAAAATTCTGAAAACTAAACTCAGTGCTGGCAGGAAAATTAAGGCTATAAATACCTATGTAATTCCAGTGCTGACCTTCAGCTTTGGTAATGTCAAATGGACACAAACTGAACTAGATGCATTTAATACAAACTGCAGAGTACTTTGCACCAGATTTAGATGTCACCACCCTAAAAGCGCAGTTGAGAGATTCCACCTACCTAGATCTTTAGGAGGAAGAGGTGTCATAGATATTGTAAATCTCCATCACCAACAACTGGAGAGACTGCGTCAGTACTTCCACGAAAAAGCTAATGGAAGCAAGATACATCGGATTGTAACATACATTGACCGGAAAATTACACCATTGAATTTGTCTGATGAAAAAATGAACCTACAAAAGCAAATACAGACCAATGAGATGAAAATCAGCAACTGAAAAGAGAAGCAACTTCATGGACGCTACCCATACCAGATAGAGGGAGAACTTATGGACCGTAAGTCGTCAATTAAATGGCTGTGCTTGGGAGAACTTTTTGCGGAAACAGAGGGTTTCATGGTAGCTATTCAGGACCAAGTAGTATCAACTAAAAACTACCGTAAATTTATCCTGAAAGACACTAACGTTCGTGATGACAAATGTCGGCTATGTGGAGAACATAGGGAAAATATAGATCACATTATCAGTGGATGCAGCTCTCTAGCATCCTCAGAATATACAAAACGACATGACGACGTTTGTAAAGTGGTTTATCAGCAACTATACCACAATAATAACCTTTTGACGGGTAACCTAACACCATACTATAAGTACACACCCGAACCAGTCATTAACACAAATAATCACAAAATGTACTGGAACAGGTCCATAATAACAGATAGGTCTGTATCATCTAATAAACCGGACATTGTATGGCATGACAAGAAAAACAAAAAGGTGTATCTGATTGATGTCGCAGTCCCGCTAGCTCACAACATCCCAAAGAAAAGAAGTGAAAAAATTCTAAAATATCAACCTCTGGCAAATGAGATAAAGGAAATGTGGAGCGACGTGGAAATGGTGACGATTGTACCAATAATTCTAGGCACCACTGGTGAAATTCCTAAGTTCCTACATGAATCCCTAGCTGAACTGCAACTGAAGAAGGGGTTATACATCCAGATGCAAAAGATTGTCATACTGGACACATGTAACATCGTGAGGAAGTTTCTGAACATTGATGGTTGATCCAGTGCTGATTATGACAGTTGGAACGTGTATCTCTTGTTCATGGTAACCGAGATGCACGAGTGGAAACAAGTTAAATTGTGATAGTGATAATAATAATAATTGATAATAATAATAATAATAATAATAATAATAATAATAATAATAATAATAATAATAATAATAATAATAATAGCAGCGAAAGGAGCTAGAGGAGAAGGAAGAGCGGGCGGAGCGAAATGAGGATGGGAGCAAAACCGCTGTCCGAGTGGAAGAAAAGGACGTAGCAGAAGGAGTGGAAGAAGTGAGCGGAGCATGACGAGCGGGAGGAAGAGGTAGAGTGGAAGGGGCGATGTCATGAGGTGTGGGTAGGACGACCACAGCAAGGCAGATAGGGCGTTCGGGATAGGGAACCCGAAGTGCGAGGAGTGGGCAAGGCTGCTTAAAACGCTGAGGCATCGCCGGGTAGTCCACCAGTTCAACATAAAGGCTAGAGTTTTTAACCGAAAATATTTGGCAGAAGACCATTTGTAAGAAGGAGCTCTGGAATCTTCCCATAACTTAAGAGAATGGACGTAGTATCTTCAAGCAAAATCATGCCTAATGCACAAATTACGATAATGATATATAATCAAATTGTTTTAGGATTTCAGAATTATCGCTAAATAAAATTGCCATTCATATAAAAAGAACTTTCATATCAATTCGAATCGAAATTATGGATGTCTCGAGAGTTGTAACAATACCTCATTTGCACGAACTTCCTTAACGCGGATTTCGCCGCAACACGAATAAAATTTGGGTCCTGGCAAGGAAATACTGTACTTTGCATTTGCTAATTGTAATTAAGAGTTCATGGATATGGACTTTCTTGAATTTTCAGGTATCAATGAGGGTTAATCGTTTCGCGATTAGCACTGTTTAAAATTGTCGCTATCCTTGATTTCAATAAGGTGTACGCAAACACGATTGCAATACATTTTTCCTTGGAATAGCTGAAAAATATATGTCATTTAAACGGAAAATGGTGTAACGTGCGGTAAAGAAAATAAAACACTGGTATTCTAAGTTCCATTTCTATTTTACTATCTGTTATAACAAGATAGTGATATTCTAAAAAAATTCTAATTAACCCGTCAACGGATCCTTTGGCTTTCAAAAAGTATCATTAATGCTAATATAACGAATACATACTCAAAAGTCTAATCCAGAAAAAATAAGACATAACTATTTTTAAAATAATTTAGTCGAGAAGATATGTTTAAAAAGTATAATGAGTTATACAGATATAAAAGAAATTAACACGCTCTTTGTTGTATGCTACGTTGTCTGACGTAATGTACAAATATATATATCTTAAGATGTTTACAAACATCTTCCTAAGAATCTTAATATGAGTGATGACATTCTCTAATACTTACTTATCCTCTTGTGTATTCACTTGAGAAGACATGACACTCAACGACTCGAGAAGAAGTGTGGTGAGCAAGACACGGGATTATGTTACGTGTACAATACGAGTCCCAGACGATTAAACTTATCTTCGTGAGCTTCAAAATACCAAGGTCGCACCTCTCTCTAGAAGAACTCTTTCCGATAGGTATACCTCGGATTCACAAAGAAAACTTGTTTTTTGTGCTTATAAAGCATTCAAACTTGGTATTTACAGTTTCCTACCTCTTGAAGATATGTAAGGGAAATAAATTAGCTTATTTGGCTGTTAGCCCGTGTCCAGCAAAGACACATTTTTTTTGCATATTGTGACGAAACGCAACCAGACAAATATGGAAATTTTCATATTTAATAACATTGAATTTGTAAATAACTAAAAATCTTTTTAAAAGATTGAAATATTTATATAAAGATGCCTAGCAATTTATGTTTTCAATATATTAAATTTCAATAAGTTAAATCAAGATTACACATTAACAAACTAATGTAAGTACAATTGATTGAGAGTATAGGAATATGTAGTTAAACTTTGTCCGCGGATACCGTAAAAGACGCTTAAAATAATGATCCAGGGCTTCATTTCGTTGAAACCCCTGGTTTTTCAAAAATTGCAAAATGTCAAAATTATTTTCTGTGTCTTCCTACGACTTGAACTTCCTTACAATATTAAAGGTAGAGATTTTTTTCCTTAATGAAATATGTTTTTTAAAGACAGATTAAGATGTAAAATTTTCAAAAATATGACATTTTACGTAATTTTTTACGGAAAATAAGTATTTTTTCAATTTTTTAAACAATTATTCACAAAAAACGCTCCAAATTATTTCTGTAAAGTTTCTCCTCGTATGTATCAAAGAATGGTTAAAAAATTAGTGCTAATTTCATTTCCGTCAAACTGTCAGAATTTTTCGAAATTCGCAAAAAAGTTAACATTTCAAAACAACAAAATTGAAGTTGGAGATATTTGCCTCAAACCAAATCTGTTCTAAAAAAATTAGCTTTTTAAAAAAAGGTCATGTGCAAGTTTTTGAAAAAACGAGAATTTTTCACATAATTTCTGCATGAAATTAGTGAAATTTATAAAAAAACTTTTTCTCAAAAAACGTTTGTTTTAGTAGTGTTCAGATAAAACTGAATGCAACAAAGAAAACAAAATACCTTCTTATGACCTCATTAGCTTCTACTGACCTTAAGTAACATAGTATATAATTAAGTGATTTGTATACTTGAATTAAAATAAAATGAAAGTTGGTAAGGCTGTCTAAAAAAATAGTGTATGACGTAGTAAAATTGAACTTATTTTGCTCGTAGAATTGCGTCACTCGGCCTATCGACTTCGTGTTCGAACTTTTCCTATTTCCAAAACAAATCGCTTTTATCAGTTGCGTTATAAAGAACGTCCTATTTTCTGTGAAAATCGTATGTTCATCCATGTATATCAAAGGATCGCAATTCTTTTGTCGTTATCCATCGATTAAAGTGCTGCAGGTGCATGTTAATAAAATTTACAAGGCTGAATAATATACTATTATGAAGTGTTGGAAACATTTCCAATGATTTTCGATTTCTTTTACAATAAAAATAAAAAATCTTCATCTTAGACTTCTAAGTGCTTTGCAATGTTTGAGTCATATTGGGTAGAATTATGCACTTATTTTTTTTATAATGAAAACAAAAAATATAAAAATATGTACTGATTTCCTTTAGAGTTACATATAGGGATAATTGTAAGAAAAATATTTTTCTCTCTCCAAATTAATCCAGGCCTGTAGAGTCTAAACTTTGCATTTAAAAGCGCTCTTAATCTTAGACGACGAACCGCTTTCGACAGATCGATAGCAACTCGCAAAACAAAATAATCAAAATCAATTACATGAATTAGTTGGACTTGAAAATGATGCAATGAACAAATGGCGGCAGTTCTTTGTATTAATTTTAAGATTTTTTAAGATTTAGTATTTTTTATAAAAGACAAAATAGCAAGTGATAACGCACGTAGGGGCACTAACCTTTCATTTTAAGCCCCCCCCCAAAAAAAAGCACAAAATTTGGTTGAGTAGAAAGCTCAAATTTGTTTCTAAACGAAATTCCTACGTGTTTAAAATAGATAAACAACACATGTGAAAGACGGTCAAATTTAGTGACAGAATGTTGGCATTCTTGCCGTTACATTAACCGTGCGATTCTTGAAAAGAATAGTTTGATCGACACAAAAAAAACGGGATGCTCCGAACAAGACGATTTACTGCTGTGCGCTGACATTTGACCAGAAGAATCTATATCTATATCTATATCTATATCTATATATATATATATATATATAAAAGAAAGTCGTGTTAGTTACACTATTTATAACTCAAGAACGGCTGTTCCGATTTGGCTGAAAATTGGTGAGCAGGAAGCTTAGAGCCAGGAGACAGACATAGGATACTGTTTATCCCGTTCGACAGCGTTCCTGTGTGAGAACGCACGTTTTTGCACGTTTTCGCACGTTTTCGCGTGATTTCGCATGTTAGCGGTCATTGTTGCCTGTTGTAACCCATTGTTGTAACGCCGCACTGATAACAAAGGCGATAATGATAGCCGCCTTTCGTTCGCCGTTATATCTATATATAATCGTGTTAGTTACACTATTTATAACTCAAGAACGGCTGTACCGATTTGGTGAGCAGGAAGCTTAGAGCCAGGAGACGGACATAGGATACTGTTTATCCCGTTCGACAGCGTTCCTGTGTGAGAACGCACGTTTTTGCACGTACGCAGTGCAACAAGGATAGTACAGTTTCTCACAGTGAGTGCGACGCGAGAAAAAGATGGGAGCGGCTGTTAAGGCGGAACAGAGTTCGCCGGGTCAGCTAGTATTAGAATAAAGCTGTAAATTTTGATTAAAAACAACCGAAACACATTATTTATATACTACAAAATAATTAACTGGAAACAGAGAATCTTACGTTAGCCAGACAAAATACTCCAGTTCCATCAATATAGGTTTGGGCCAGTCTACTCTCGGGAACGGTCGTTCCCGAGATATTCCCGGACAATCAGTCAGGCCGACACATAAAACTTCTAAAAACTATTGAATGGGTTTTTGTATGACGAAAGTAACCATTGAGATTGTACAAATACAATTATTATGAAATCACAGATACTCCAATTTGATTTATTTAGTTAATTCAGTAAATAAATTCATAAAACGGAGCAAACATGACGCCTAATCGCATAACTCCCCTCACGCCCAGTGGTCGGGTAAAAACAGATATATGCCCCCCCCCCCCTAACAGCTTTTATCCTCCCCGTGAAATGCATGAGCAGGGAGATAGAGTTCAAAGCAAACATGCCTCGCTACGTAGGAGTTGCTCAAGAAGGGGCCATTTTGACAGGTCGGGAAATGAACGTTACGCAGATCGATAATTTTGCATGGGATAGTGATGAATCCAAACGAGCTAATTGTAAACGACTGCACTGACAAAATGAGTGCATGGACGTAACCTGCAGTTATATTGCCAGCAGTGGTCCACCAGTAGCTGTCACAGCGCCCCCTTCTTATAGTAATCTCTGTATATACACTTGGGTTTTCGTAACGTGGCGGATGACATTAGATCATTTTTACACCTCCTGCCTTACAAAATGAATCTTTATAACAGTAGAGACCGGATTTTTATGTAATTACATATTTTTTGTCTTTCTGCTGACCGTTCTAAAAATTGTAATCTTGGCAAATCGCCGCCGTCCTAACACAATTCCAATTTTTTTCATTACACATTTTTTACATATTTAGAATTATATTACATATTTTACATATTTTGCTATTCTCACAAAAAAAATATTCTATCAATTTTCTTCAATTTTATTGCTTATTTCTCATGAAGAGTATTTTCAAAACAATCGCACTGATTCCTTCATTATTACTTCATGCTGTCTACGCGACGTACACTAAATGAAGACGCAGTCGGATGTTCTTACAGGCCTGCTTCGGTTAATATCTTCTTCAGTTAATCATGAAGGTTTTTCTATTGTCGGGAATGTTGTATGATGCAAAGCGTGCTTAAATTTGTGCTCTCAAAATAATTTTTAAAACGTTTGCATTATTTATACAATTTATTTAGGATTATCTTTGTAAATGTAATTTCGTATTAGGTAAATGTTCCTTTTATAATTATTGTATTTAATATTTCATATTATACGCGATTTTACATATTTATTATATATTCTAACTGTTTTCATTACATATTTCTGTACATATTTTGACGTTTCATACTACATATTTTCCCGGTCTCTAGTGATAAGCACATGTTTGAGGCCATGAGTCCCGTTGAGAAGGGCGTTGGCGAATCAATTAAAAAGATTCATTTTATAAGGCGGAAGGTGTAAAAATGAGTACGTTACGAAAACCCAAGTTTAATATGACACCGTGGAGCGACGCACCGTGAGGGCGGACGGGCGGGTGGATGGGCGCAGCTCGCGCGCGGCACGTGCGCAGTTTTCGCCCCTGGCGATCGCTCCGGCCGGGGGCGGCGACGGCGGCGGCGGCGGTTTCTCCGCGGGGAGAGCGCCCCTCCCGGCAGGCGCCGCGCCAGCCCCAGACGCCGACGACCAGCGACGCCTCGGAGAAACCGACGCCACCGCCTCCGTCGCCCCCGGCCGCGTTCATGACCTTTCGCTTGGCATTCGCTGCCGCCGCCGCCGCCACCGCTCCCCCACCCCCCGCTGCCGGACAATGATGCCCCTGCCGCCGCCGCCGCCAAATGTCACTGCGCCCGCCGGACAATCGCCGCGGGCCTTGCGCAAGCCCAGGAAGAGCGCGGGAGGGCGCGGCACCGCCCCCGGGATTCTCCCTGCCCTCTCGCCCGCCACCGCCGCGGGAGTGCGATGCATCTTTAGCGCAGGGGCTCATTTCAGTTCGCGTCCCCTCATGAATGTTGCTTAAGAACAATTCATTTATGCACTATGGGCATTAAAAGGGTTCTAATGATCAAGTGGCGATAAAATGTGCAAGAGCTTTTTGTCGCACGATATCGATTGATTGATTGATTGATTTTTTCGTGTATCCGGGCGCGTCAACTGCTTTGGTCATTAGTCCCGTTAGTGTAGTGCATGTTTTTCTCGGGAGATGGCGGTGATCTTCCCTCGATGGATGACGAGATCCGGCGCCGACCTACCGTCGGCTAATGGGGGGTTTCCCCCTAACCGGGACTCTCCCACCAGCGTGGCACCGCCCCAGCCGGGACAAGCTCTAAGCTCCCGACCGGTCTCCCGGAATATGTGGTAGTGTAGTACATGTTAGTGTAAGTGTGTATGTAGGAGGAGAGGATAGGACAAGGAAGAGGAAGGACAAATCGCGCGCGGCCCGTGGCCCGTTTGTTAGGGTACTGCTCCGTCATTCGCCTGGTGTTGATCGGAGAAACCACGGAAAACTATCGATCAGAGCAGCCGGCCGCTAGAATTCTCCTCCAGATAGCGACTGAATTCGACCTAGCTAGAAAGCTAGTGTTGAAAATCCTGCCGCCGTCAGGACTCGAACCTACGACCTCCCGGTCAGAGGCGCTGCAGTGACATCAGTTGATGCACTGAGCTACCGCTCCCGGTTCGTACGATATCATTATCACCAGTTAACGCCCGAGGTACATACAAGATTTTATTTTTCACCCAATTTTAATTATTCATATTTACTTATTTACTAAATAACTGGATATTAATTTGACTCGGTTCGTCATATTTCTTTCCCATAATTCCCACTATTAATTTCCTCCATCGGGGAACATGTATCATTTAACTGTTTTCATATTTCCCTTGTAACCAAAGATTATATTATACAAAAACCCATTCCTTTCTTTACATTTTTTCTCTGTTTATCCGAGCTATTTTCAGGAACACCAAAACATACCGTATTTACCCGAATATAAGACGATTTTTTTAGAACACAAGAAGAGTTTCTTTTTCCTAAAAGACTCATTTGAAAAACACGTGTCTTGTATTCGCAGATTAAGCCTCGTCGGTTATGAGATACGTATTTACATTGCGAACAATAAACTGGCAAGACGATAAAAATATCACGCGAATCTATAATAACTTACTTTTTTTAAATATATCTCACGTCGATTAATATTCATATTACCAGAGATATGATACATTATTGCATTTTTGAGTAGAAGCAATAATCAAGTCATTTCATAAATAAGTCACTGCATTTGTGACATCAAATTACTTCCAAAGAAGTTTTGCGGAAGCTCAAAAATTTGCTGGGAAAAAGAGCTTCAAATTCCGCATTTACAGAAATGCTTAAACTGCATTTTCTCAAAAACGGCTCCAAATTTTTCAACGGAAATTGCCATATATTATGACTTTTTTACTATTCTGTAAAACTCTCAAAGTCTTATTTCAAATCTACCTTTAGTGAACTGAAAGATTGAAACAAATGTAGTTTGGCGTCGATAGATGGCAGTTGGGAAGAGAGTGCAGCAAGATTGAAAAGGTAATTAGAGAAACGAGATAATACGAGAAAGTCTGTGCTATTCTACAGTACTAGTTTAACTTACTTATTTGATTACTAACACGAATCTCACGTCAAATCAATTGTCTGTCCATCTGCGGAACCGATTTAACTAAAAAACTAGTGAATCTATCAAAATGAAATATAAATGCAGCGTAGATCCTACCAATGGGATCAACTTCGTTTTTGTTTTACCGTGATGTTCAACGGATATCACGGTAGATACCATGAAGATATGATTTTGCATGTACCACGAAGATGTAATTTTTTAGTTGATCTTCCGCCTTTCGCGCATTGCTCAGCTTCGTTGATTAATTGATTGATTGTTAGTGATTCAGAGCGCGTCAACTACTGAGGTCATTAGTCCCGTAAGTGTAGTGTGTAATTTTTTTATCTGCAGGTGACGGTGATCTTCCCTCCATCCGGCGCCGATCTACCGTCAACTAGCGGGATTTTTCCAAACCAGGTATTTCCCAACAGCAGGTCTTCGCCCCAGCTCTAAGCTCCCGACCGGTCTCCCGAAATATGTGGTAGTGTAGTGCATGTTAGTGTAAGTGTGTGTGTGTAAAGGGAGAGGATAGGACAAGGAAGAGAAAGGAAAGATCGCGCGCGGTCCATGACCCGTTTGGTAGAGTACTGCTCCGGTATTCGCCTGGTGTTGATCGGAGAAACCACGGAAAACTACCGATCAGAGCAGCCGGCCGCTAGAATTCTCCTCCAGACAGCGACTAAACTCGACCTAGCTATGAAGCTAGTGTCGAAAATCCTGCCACCGTTTGGACTCGAACCTACGACCTCCCGTAGAGAGGCACTGCAGTGGCATCAGTTGATGCCCTGAGCTACCTCCCCAGGAGTGGAGCGAAGGAACAGACCGAGTGGACGGGATGGGCGCGGCGAAAAGACGGAAGAAGAGGGAGGAACATGATGAGCGAAAGGAACTTTTAGAGAGGTAGGGATTCGATGGGCGGGGTGTGAAGTGTTGGTAGGACTGCCATGGCGTGCCAGATAGGCGTTGCGTGGGCGCCGAAGACGTCGAGGGCAGATAGAGCGGAAGGGGTCAGATGAGCGCGGCGGGAAGTGTTGGGACTGCCATAGCATACCAGATGATTTTTGTTGTTGTTATTGTTGCTGCTGTGGATGTTAATGAAATAAAACTACTTTATTTCAAAAATTTCCTTGAGCTAGTATCGTTTGCATTATTGAAATATCTAAATTTTCGGAAAGGTACACTCAATGTAAAATGATTAACTTATACGTCAATTTTACTTCTCATACTTACAAGTCAAAATTGGAGGTAGACCTACATTCGCTATCAACACAGTGATCGATACATACCGACTCCTAAGGTGGATGAGTCGCAACTTAGGCCAATAGGAAGGAGCGGTAAGAAAAATAGGATAGAAAAAGGGATACAATTTTTTAGATACACCGCCCTAATTGGGGCATATTATGTGTGTAGTTAAACACTATTGATTTTAATTTCACAAGTGAGTCACTATTAATTACAGAATCTTTCAAAGTCTGCATTGAAGGAATGTAGAGGACTATCATGCATGCTCTGGAGAAAAATGCGCCTTAACGAACTCTGTCCACATTGACATCGCAATTGTAGACCCTTTTATTCGGAACTGGCAACATTGCGTTATCCTGTCGAATCCCTGTTTTTGTTATTCTCAACACTCAGGGCAGCCGCGAGAACACGAGTTGTACCCAGGCCACATAGCAGGGCAGAAACGTAAAGCAATCACTCCCCGATTTGCACCCGAAATTGCAATTTCAGTGCGTGGAAAGGAGAGCGGAGGAAAGTCGGTTGCGTGGAGAGAAGTGTTGTCCTGGCGATGGCCCAGGACGGAAGAAGAGTTCTCATCAGGAGCATATCTTTCTTATGCCTGAGATTCTACATGCAGGTGCTTGGATGTTTTTCTCTCTGTGGTATTGACTCCTCTCCCCCGTACAGGGGCGAGGAACTGGAGTATGGGTGATGAGAGGAAGGGTCATTTTGTTAGAGGTATCTGGACGATGGGTGGGGGGAAGAGAAGGGGAAAGATATTAGGAGGAGGGGATGAAGAGTAGGATTGGGGGAAAGAATTTGTGCAGTTACGGCAGCGCGTAATTCGGTGTTATTAGGTCGGTGGTTTGTCACACGTTACTAGTTTGGTCTAGTTGCCTAGTGTGCCCTCTGGCCTAAGTTATGGGAATGGAAGTTGGAGGATATCTAGGGGGTGTAGTGTATTCTTGTGTGTGGAGTTTACGTAGGATGTGGTGATGGGGCGAACGAGATTTCGGAATAGGGAATTGTTTATGTAGTTTTGGATTTGGTAGATTGTGGAGGTAGATAAGGTTGTGGCATATTTTAAGTGTTTTTAGTAAACCATTGTAGCGGGTATAGAAGGGAAGGCGGAATGCACGGTTTTCGGTACGGCGTTTTTTGTGGTTACTTTGAGAACTAGACAACCAGATGGGATGGGCGTAGAAGAGGATTGGACTGATGTTTGTGTAATAGGTTTGGAGTTTCTTGGGGATTGTGATGAATGAATATGTAAGAATAAGATACAGCGCATTGATGATTCTATTGGTTTTTATGGTGGTTTGGTGGCTGTGGATGGTTCTACAAGACGGCGGCACAGGGTGACACCAAGGTATTTTGTATGGAATTGTCAGTTGAAAGGAGTTCGGCCTATTGTTAAGGGATGTGGGAGTGATGGAAAGGTTTTATTGGAAAACAGAATAGATTGGGATGCAGCAGGATTAGTGGTAGTGGAATTTTGTGAAGGCCAAAGATTAAATTGTAACAGGGTATTTTTGAAGGTTTTTAAGGGATCGGTTGAGGGAGTGGTAAGAAGCAAAGATGGGAAGATAATCGGCGTAAAGGAAGGGCTCTACTCGTACTCCTGGGGAGGACAGAATGTTAATGTAAATGTTCTCGTCATCTGGTTTAACGTCACTAAATTCAAAGTCTGCCATTCATATCTACGTCAGAAGGTTTACTGAGCGATTCTACATTGAATGGCGTAGGTTGTTTATCATTTACTTCCGTAAAGCAAGATTCAGAAATGCCTCTCAGAACTGTCAGAATCTCTATGGATATGAGAACCGTCACTCAATCAAGTGACATCTTACAAAGTACAGACTAAGCGAGATGTGAAACTAGAATTACTGGAAATGATTTATTTCTTCAAAAAACCGTTGCTACACGTAAATATTGCTTCTTGTACTTTTCAAACAGTGAACGAATTAATGTTCCTTCCGAAACTCATATTCGTTTTTGTGGCAACGCACGTTTTTATACCGAAAGGAAATCACTGTTGCGGTACACAATTCGCAAACTGTTGTTTATTATGTATCAAAGTATTTTCACACACGTGCCAAGTAGATAAACAAGTTGGCGTAAGTATTAAATAAACTGTCAAATCAAATCAACGAAAGTATTGCAGATAAAGTTCTCTCGACCGGTGCTACTTTGGGCCACTTTTTCACGTTTCCACTAACATTTCCTTTAATAAAAAATATAACATACAGATTTTCAACATCCAAATTGAATTTTAACCAATTATCATGACATAAGAAAGAAAATTGTATTGATTTAATAAGATATTATTCTTTTTTATTTTTTATTTGCCGGCGGCGCTAGCCGAATTCGTTTACTACGCTCCGTGAAGTCACGTAGGTTAAGCGAATTCGAGACTCGCAGGTTCCTGGTTGGGCGACCGGCCAGGAACCCCGGGATCTAACGTCGTCGAGCCCCTGGCCGAAGGGATAAAAGGCACTGACTGACAGCGACGTGACGAGACTTGACTTGAGATTATTCTCGGTAATGAAGTATGTGTATGAGTATAGTATGCTCAGTAACGGAGGATTACTCCAGAAGAAAGCGCTCAACGCCCAACAAGGGTTAAGAAACGCGTTGCATCAACAACGTCGCAACGAATTATTTTTCTATTTTTGAAAATTTTAGACCAATATAGGCCCTGCTTGGGGCTTCTTTGGTCCATGCAGATGATTTCATACACATTGAATAGATTTCGAGTTGGAACCATTGTAATGCCTTGCATAAGAACTGCTAATAAATTGATACTGCAAATTAGAAAAAAATATTTTTATTATCACATTGAAACAATAAACATGACAATGACAATAATATTAATAAACATGACAATGTCTCAAAAATTGTCCTTTGTTCTGATGTAAACTTTTCATTCTAACTCATAGTAATTATCCATCTCAGCAACATGGAAGCCCTTATTTTATAGCTTTGGAAGGGTTGATATTTTTCTTAATGTCGACCCATTCATAAACAAAAATGCCCTTTTAATCAGGCTATTTCGAGGACTTTTTGGTCTTGATTGTGCAGTATATTGTAACAAAACAAGAGACTTTTACCAGGTTCACCTTTTTCAATTTCTTCCTTTTTTAATTGGCCCTGTTTTGGTCAAATCCTGCTGATTCTGTCTAATCTTTCTCATTGTAATTGAGATATTTTCTTGAACCTGCCTTGTTTTTGTAATTTCTCGTCATGACATCTTAACAAACTAAAATAACATTCACAATTGCTATAACACTTGAAAAATGTTATTAAAAACATTTTTTTAAAAGATGTTAGTACATTTTTTTTTTAAAGTATCTGAGGCTACTTTTGTCCTGGCACAAAGTGGCCCCGAAAAACTAGAATTTGTGTTATGTTTATAAAATCTTTAAAATTTACTATCAAAACCAAAAAAATTAAGAATGCACTGAGATCATACATTTGTTGCAGGTTACTATAGATAATATTTTGGCACACACCAAATGTTTAACTCTTTTCTAAATTGTTCCACAAGAGAAAGTTTGAAAATTAATAATCTTCACGCATAAAAAGATGTTTGCAAAATCTCCATCTTCCAAAAATCCAGTGTTGCTGATACCAAACCTTAAATTTATTCAAAAGTACTAAATTACTTTGAAAAAAGGTACAAACTACTTTTCAAGACCAAAAAATCCCATTAATCTTATATTGTTTGTACTGTACAACAATTAATAACTTCTTTTTCGTGTTGGACCAAAGTTACCCCACAAGGACCAAAGTAGCCCCGATCGACGGTAAATAAACTCATTTTATTTTTAGTTACAATCTTATTCAAGTTCAACGTTCAAATTTCATTCATTTCATTTAGTTCAATATTCAAATTTCAATAGATTGTAATATTATTCTTAAAATTTTGTTTCCCATTATCTTTTTTAATCATCTCCTATATTATTTCAGTAGTATACATACATTTTGCTGCTGACACATGCAACCAATCTTTATAAATGAGGCCTCTAAAGAAAGATAATTTCACGGAGACGTAATGAATTGTACTTTGACTTTAAAAATATGGAGGATTTGTTTAAAAATGCATCTAAATATCCATATCAAATGCAACCCGCAACACTTTCAGCATTTTTTTAAAAATCTATATTGTTATATAACTCTTAAACGAAATGTTCTAGGGGCCTTAAAAAGTGAAATTTGGAGTCCAAACACCTCAAAGAAATGTTCCTCATACCATAATCTACAGGATGAGATCTTCTTAAACATTCTATTACATTTTTGTTGGTTCGAAGCTTCTTGATTCTACCCTGCCTGTTCAGAGCCGTGCAGAACCCGCAACTGTATGTGAAATTAAACTAATTACTTGATGTTCTAGGCAATTAAATTGCACAGGTGTACCTCTCAGTTCACTAATAAAGTTAAATAAGAATTGTATGTATTGACAAGGATGCATTGTATTGTTATCAATTACAAGGAATACATGAAGAACAAGTGATGGAAGATAAGAGGGTCTTGAAAAAAATATTTATTACAGGCTTAATATGGAAATGGAAAAATAGGGAAGATGATGGGGTTTATGGGAAGATGCTAGCTAAAAAAACATAAAATAAAAATGAAATGCACTACGAAAACTAATTAAACAAAAACGAATTTTAAAAAAATAAATAAATAAGCAACAATAAAATTTGTTTTATTTAGGGGCAAAATCAAATATAAACGCCTGAAAAATTCTCAAAACACGGTTATCATTCATAGAAAATCGCAAGAATGATTAACACTAGAATGCCCAGAGGGGACGTTTCGATTCCGAGCCTTTAACATTACTTCTTTAAAGGAAATATTGGAAAAATATTTATATATGTCACTATAACATTATTAAGAACAATAATTTAGCATATAATAGAAGTATTATGCCACAATTTAAATATATTTTAAATATTTATTGTCATTACTAACCCGCAAAATGGAAGTTGAAGAAAAATGTTGAATGGAATGCGCAAGTAAACAGGCAAAAGTTTATGTTGAAAAGTAAAGTTTAATATAGTAACAATATTGTTGTAATAATAATATTAATAATATTTGGAAACATTTAATTTTAATTAATACTAGTTTCACATGTGACCCAAAAATATATATTCTGGAAATGCACTTCCCATACTATCTTGCAATTTGTCAAATTTATTTGAAATATTTTACATATGTTTGTTTTACATCTATAGGAACTTGATGTGCGACTTTCATAAAACTCCCTTATTTCCGATATATTTAATAACATTGACACACAACATTTTAGTGATCATCTCCCAAAAGTCAAAATCGTTAGCTGGTTTTGACCAATTTTCATGCCACAAACTGTGTAAATGCATCAAGTTTAGAAGGTAAATGCCAGCATATCGAGTCTATTCCTCTGATATTGGTAGTTTGTAAAGGTATCGCTTCATACAAAAGCAGAATAATTTTTCAGATAAAAATACCAAAACTTGCTGTTGATTTCTTTCCATCCCCCCTTATTCTTTCGAAAATCATGAAACAAGACAGTGTCTAAAATACTAAGAATATCTGACCACATCAATACCATCTGGAGTCCAAAATACCCTCCTTTTCATAAAAAATATTGTTTATACTCGACCACTTCTCTTTTTATGAATTATTTGAAAAAAAAATTTTCATTTAATCTTAGTGTGATAACAATGCTATTCCTTCATGTGATAATAATTTTCTTTTCGAAACTTAGTGATGAATTTGCTACCATTGTGAAACAACTCATGAAATTCCATGGATTGAACATGAGGGCTAGCAAAAAACAAAGAAGGAATGAATAGTCCCATATTTCTTTAAAATGGTATTCAAAATACTAAGAGAGACATTTTAAAAAAATTCAGCGTTGAAATATAGGAAACAAAAGCTTGAGGTTGGGGATTAAGTAACAAGGAGTTGAAATGACACATCATGGACATTCTAGGTACATTCGATTATTTTTCATGAAATATATTTTTTACACGTTTCAATTCTTAACATACTGTAAATAAATGAAAATGATGAAAAGTCACAAAACTACAAAATCATATCTTCAAAACAAAGAAGTTACAAGGACATAAAGATCGCCAGGAGTCAAAATAATGTCTCTGGGCATTCTATTGTTAAAGTTAATGGTCATAGTGGTACTGTGGTAAAAAAATTTAAACTGATATAAGAAGCTAAAAAACACGCTTTTTTTCATTTGTGCAAAGTATTCCAGATAAATTGATTTAAATCTGGTGAAACAATTCTTTTTCTTTAACTTCAAATGCGACTTTCCACTTCAAAAAATGTATCTCCAGGGGCACTTTTGCCTGTCTTATTCTACTACCCTCTCTGTTCAGCATCTTCCTACAACTACAATAATGAAGACAACTTTTTCCATAATGAAATTTTTTCATCAAAAACAGATCTTTAAATAAGATCACGTTAAATTTTTTGAAAATATGGGACATTTTTTCATAATTTTGCATCAATAGGGCAATTTTGAAACAATTTTAAACAACTATTTTCTTAAAATAGCTCCAAATTCTTTTCTCGTATGCAGAAAAAAAAAAAGGCAAAGAAATAGGGTCTGTTCTCATTGATATCATAGGCTTCCGCGGTCAGAGTCATGATATGGGCTGTCTGGGTGACGTCGCGTCGAAGGCTGGGGGCCCTGAGGCATCAAGTACAGCCCTGAAGAGGACCGCGATATGTCGGTCGAAACGTCGGCACCCCAGCCTTCAACGCGGCGTCACCCGGACAGCTCAGATCACGTCTGTTCTCATTTTCAGCAAACACACTGTATTTTTGAAAATTGCAAAAAGGTAACATTTCAAAACTGCAAATTTGAAGATAGAGGTTTTACCTTAAACAAAATCTGTTCTAAAAATTAGATCTTTCAAAAGGTCATGTACAATTTTTTGAAAAAAAAAAAAACAAATAGTTTTTGTGCAGTTTCTGTTTGAAGTTACAACAAATTATAGAAAAAAAATTCTCAAAAACTGCTCCAAATTTTTTCCATGGATAGAACAAGGAGCACTTGTAAGTAAGTATGAGGCAGGTCTCATTTTCATTGAACTCTCTGAACTTTCGAAAACTGGAAATTTAGAAATAATATGAGAAAGTATTTTCTGTTGTAGCACCACTATTTTTAAATATTTTACTGAGGATATTTTACCGACAGGTCTAATATTTGTGGGTACCAATGATTTTTGCCCGGTTTGGGAATCACGGAAACATGGGAAGCTTTCTACATGGTTGGGAAATGGAATAGTTTGAAGAAGGAATTAAGGATAAGGGTGAGTGAGTGTCTTGTATTTTTGGAGGCAGTTTGCAAAGTTGGGCAGGGAGATCTCCATCAGGTAAAGTGGATTTTGAGCAATTTGCCTTAGTCAGTAGTTGTCTTCCTTCTCTGTTGTTAGTCATCCATGTTGTTCACTGATGAGGTGGGGACAGAATGTTTGGGGTGGAATCAGGAAGCAACCACTGCAAAGAGACATTTTCAATGCTCCGGAAATACTGTGTTAAAGCAAGATTATTTAAAGAATGTCTGTTGTGGCTTCAATGGTATTCAGCATTACTGACTGTGTTCTAAAAGCAAATTTTCTTAGATCAACAAAAATTCATAAATGATCGTAAATTATAAGGAATAATTGCAAAAATCTTATAACATAAAATGGGTTGTTAGCAACATGCCCAATAACATGATTGATGTGATTGCAAGGACTCAGTCAATATTCTCTTCTGAATTGTCATTTTCCTCCTCCAAGTTACTCAAGATTCTCACTTATCAAACAACACAGAAGAAAAGCTGATATATAAAACTCCGATTTAAAAAATCCAATTTTAAAACATCAGAAACCACAAAATCATCGGGACTTTTTAATGTGTTGAAGTATTTGAGGAATAGTCTCTTATCCCAAAATTACATCAAAATCAGAGTACCTACTTTTTAACCACTTGATTAAGACATGATTATGTAACATAGACAGCAGTTTGAAAAGCTTTGGCCCACCTTATTACATTAATTTAATAATGAAGAGTGCTTGCATAACCAGTAAAACAAATTTAAATGATAAAGAAAATACGGATATATTTCTCACAATATTATCTTGGTATATTTAGACCAAAAATTTCATCACCATCATCAAGCATACATATAATGTAAAATTTTAAGACATATTTTCTAATTTGTGGCCAATAAATTTAACAAATGTTTAAATTTCCCTTTTTGAACATGAAACAAACACCAACATACATGAATATATATAACTTACATTCATTCCGTACATGCATTAAATGCAATAAAAATGCAAGGCCACTGGTAAACAATTCCAATAACTATACAAATGCTAAAATCTCTACAACAATATATATCTTTATGATCTTAGAACAATATTTCATTTATTGTATTTTGCAGTAGTTGTACATATGGAATTCTCCAGAACCTTTGTTCAACCTCATACAAAACATAGAAGTTCAAGAGAACAATCCAATACTGAAGAACAAGGTTGCATCCACAGCACAAATTGTTTGGCCCTTTCTCTCTTGTATATCCATTCACCTTTTCTTAACAAACAAATTTATGTAAATGATTCCACTGGAGTGACTGTCAAGAAGGGAAGAACTTTCATAGAATTTCCATTCACAACAGCAGTATTTAACATTCATTCATTTGTACACATACATGCAAAGGAAGAAAACCCAGTAAGGCAACATCGGCACAAAAACAAACAGTCACTGGAAGAACTACCTTCCATACAACATGGAGATTCTATTGTTCTGGAAATGACTGCAGAACAGAGGTGGAAGAAAGAGACTAGAAAAGCCAGCAATGACTGCACTTCAGCCTACACACAGGCCACATCACAAAGGCTTATAAAAATACTGTCCACAGGCCAGTTAAGTTATAAGAGAGCACTCCGAAAACATCTGAATAACAGAGAAAGTTGAAATTAAAAACAAATAATAGGTGACAAAATGATTGTAGCTCCATTTCTCTCTTTTTATAACATTCATTTGAATTTAACAAAAATCTAATGTTAATGCACATGTCATTTTTATATTGTATCTATATTATGGCTTCATAATACAGTTACAATTTTATAAATAAATAATGTAATATCAGTATTTAAACCGATTTTCACCAATTAATTTACATCAATGCAAGTGAACAAAGGGTACAGTTTATTTAATAGAGACATTGTATTGGGATTTTCAATTATATCAATAACTATGGGAATAAAATCATAAGTTTCATGAAAAGAATTAACACATCTAAGACAAATATTTTTTAAAAGAAGTATATTTTGAAGAAGTTCAAAATATTTCTAGTGCTTTTTAGTTGCAAAAGTATTAGGAACGAAACCCAACTAAGTTTTTCTAGCTCAATTATAACAGAAAGACAGTGGCCTTTGACAATAAAGATCAGTTCAATATTCAAGACCCCATACATATCCCGTTCTCATTTGCCTATTACATCTCAATTCTTCTTCTTCTATGTGGACATACCTTAATAACATTTTAGTAGTCCCTAGGCATGAATTTTACTTTAAGACTTTATGAAGATAATAATTAAAAATTTAAAAATCACTTTGTCTATAATGGTATAAAAAGTGGCAATAGTGACCTTGAAACAGGGAGAATTTTCATAGTTCATGTTTTGTAGCTTGTGTTTTTGATAACTAATTTATTTGTAAACCTTTCTATTTGCAAATCAGTTCAGTGGTTTATCAATCAACTAAAAAAAGTGAGTGCAATCACACTAAAAAAAAATACATTATTTTTTAACAAATCTTTTATCACACTGCTCTGGATGTCTGCGACTATTCCACAACACCAGATTCAAAGAAGAGATCTCTTATGCGAGGTCTTCAAGTGAGTGCAACGTGGAAGGCAGAAGTAAACCATAGCATCAGTCATTATTACATTCAAGTCATTCTACAGCAGAGTTCCATCAATTACTAATCTGAATCTTGATCACATTGACTCCCAGAAAGCTGGAGGAGAAATTCAAAGGATTTCAACAATGTTCTTCTGCAATTGAACTCAAATTCACTAATACATTTCACATTAAACACTTCTGAGGAAAAAGAGATTTAAAAATGTATGATTTTAAACAGTGATTTAACTTAAAACATTTTCAAACCAGAGTTGTAATTTGCACTATTTTCACAAGTAAAAGATTTCCTTTGCTTAATGTTAGTATTTTGAAGTAATGGCTTTGAAATTAATGGCTTGTGAACACATGACATTCTGGAAAATAATTGCAATAGCGAAGCTCAACCAAAATATTTTTTAATTCTGAAGTTCAGGTCAAAATGGAAAGATTGAGTTTTAGGGTAGAGTCAGTCAGACATATCAAAGAGAAGATGAAGTCTCAACCATTTTTGTGCAGAAGACATTTTGCACTGAACCTGTGGACCGCATATTTTCGTTTATTTCTAAAGAATGATTATGCTATTCACACTGCCATTTGCAGTTGATAAAAAAATACCTCTCCTTAAGGACTTGTATAGCTACCAGCACATTTTAACAGACCTTCAGGATGTGCTACTGTTCAGAGAATTATCATCCTTCCCATGACAACATGAGCAAAGGAGGTGAACAAACATTCTATGAAGGCTTGCTGACTAGCCCAAGTCTGTTTCAGTCTTACACGCTGTTGTACGTAGCCCTCTTAATGTGAATTTAATCCATATTACACTACAAGGTTACAAATAGACAGGGATTCCATTGATTTTAAACACTTCAGTTCACGATTGTTCACAAAAATTGTTTTCGTGTTACAGGTGAGCTTAATTCCTCTTGAACACACAAATTATGTATCCACAATTCTATGCACAAAATCATCACATAATACACATGAACCGTAGTGGAGAACTGGAGTTCTTCAGAACCCTCTGTACTCTTGATTTTAACATTGCACTTTCTTAAAAATTATTTTTAACTGTCAACAGTTTATAATACACATTTTTAACAAAATAAATATCTTCAATATGACTGTCTTTTGTGATTCGATTTGTGAACAAATCCCGGACAAAGCACCACAATAGAGAGTGGAAAGGCTTATTTAGAAAGGCATGACATGGTTCTCCCTTTATAAATTACCTACACAATCAAATTTTATTCTTTCATCTTCTTAAAATAAAATTTTACTAATAAATTCTAACCTTATATATTGATATTTCTTCATTTTAATAAAGGTAACTACATTGTTTATCATTTCCCTCACACAAACTTACCTATACATGTACACCTGAAAATTCCCCAGAACTAAGAAACAAAGGCTTCCTAAAATACTAATCATGAAAATATATAATACACAACTGATTAAAAATAAAAAGTAATAAGACCAGCACTGTCCTATTCTTTTTTTGAAGTTAGCAATCTCAATTTTGGTTACCCTATGCTATTCAGTGGCAGATCAATCACTAACCATTACACACAATCGGGCAGAAATGTAAAACAATAGCCTGAATTGTTTGATTGAAAATAAAATTAATAAAATAATTTAATGAATTGAAGCATTATCATTCTCCATTCCAAATATTTCTTTCACAGGAAACTATGCGGCAGCAATAATTAAGAAAGCAATCTGTATTTTCAATTATAGATTTCTACAAGAAAATATTATTATACCTATTTTATTGTATTTTTAACATGCCCAAAGCACTTCAGGTTTTTATGGTATCATCTTTTAATCCCTTGTCTAGATTTAAACAACCAGCAACTCTTTATCTAGGTTCCAATGCTCACTGAATAGCAGACAGTAAAAATTCTCATATCTGAAACCTTGGCTCAATCACACCTTGTACATAGAGCTAGAAACCCTTGACCTCTAACAAGACTGTTGAGCTCAGTTCTTTAATTGAAAAAACATTTCATTTTTTAATAAAATAAGGTGGAAATAAAAAAGAAAAAGAAGAAGAAAAAAGCATCAGGTAATGAAAAGTATTGCCACCCTTTAAGGGCAATTTTCTTGGTCTTGAGAAGATATTCTATGTCTATTTGTCATTAATATTTTTACTTTCATTTTTTTCTTTCTTTTTGCATCCTAGACTATTTTAAAATCCCATTCAAATTCAAGATGTTCCCTCAATTATATTTTCAATATTGAAGTATAGTTTTTCCGACAAAACCTGCGTCATTAAAATTATATGATACGAATACTCCAAAAGAACTAATCAATAAAACTATACTAGAGAACAACCACAGAGTTAAACATAAGCGAACAACTAAATGGTTAAACATCACCAATTCATGCAAGAGAATCAACCATTTTTATCGTTTAAAAAGCTGTTAAAGGCTGATATTTTACATACATTCTTTCTTTTTGTTGTTCTACCAAATTTCCAAATTATTGCAGAATGAACACTACAGAAAAATTCAACAAAACAAAAATTCAATGAGTTTTCAAATAAAAGAATTTCAGAGAGAAAAAAACCACATCACACCTACTTCATTATTCCAGGTGTGCAAATAGAACTGAAAAGACTACAAAGTGCACATAGAAGAGCAGTTATACTTAAACATAAGTTCAATAAAACAAATTTGGCACAAAGCAGCTGCCCTGACACTTGTTTCACAAAATCTTCCACTCTGTCATTTAGATAGACCGCTGCCCAGCTCTGTTAAATAACAGAACTGAAGATAAATCAAGGCTGCAACCCGCAGAGCTGATTAATGTTGTGCAATACTCAGTTCTGATATGTGACATTACAGAGAATTGTCAGGAGCTGGAGTGCTCAAAGATGCTTGCGGAGAAACAGGAGCTTTAGGTCCATTGACAGTTTCCTGGTGAAACAAAAAATATTAAGAGTACAATTGTATTCTATAAAAACAACAATGTTTTAGTGCATAATCATTGGCCATTGAACAATTATTTTACAATTGTCCTTTTTAATTATTACAAGATGAAAATTGTTGATAGGTTAAATTGTATCTTAAATCACTGCAAAAGCTTTCAGTCAAGTAATTGTATAAAATTAAACAGGCTCAACAACATTTAAATGTTAAGAAAACTTGGACAGCTTAAATTATTGATTGCGATTGAAGAAATTTAAATTTTTAATATTTTAC
Organism: Teleogryllus occipitalis; assembly: GCA_011170035.1. Lineage (NCBI taxonomy): Eukaryota > Metazoa > Arthropoda > Insecta > Orthoptera > Gryllidae > Teleogryllus > Teleogryllus occipitalis. Next base: position 122,331 of record BLKR01000417.1, read on the forward strand.
TATATACTAGCTTAGTGTATTTTTTAAAAAAATTATTTGTGCTACTTAAATACAAAATAAATAATAATATTTAAACATAATATGTTGAACTGCCTATCCTCAAGCATAAAAAGTTACATGAAAAAGTATCCATACAAATACATCTATTGTAATTTTCCTTTTCTTTACTTCCAAAACTGAATATATTGTAGTTGACAATGTACTGTGCAGACACCATAACAAACACAACTAACAAGTTAAACTCTTGAAAATTTCCACCAAATACAATTAAAACACAAGAGTCTCTAATTAGAAAGCAGATGAATTTAAAGCATGTAACAGTTAATTCTTGTCTTAAAGGAAATGACAAATCACTAAAAGTATACTTAAAATTATTACAATATGCTTAAACTTAGTTACTTTTATTCGACAGGAATGATACTGAGCACTGAAAACTTTTGTAGTATTTTCCACAAATCTGCACATTTATTTGAATGTACACATGGTGAAAGGACAAGATAGCAGAGACAAATATTTAACTGCCATGTCAATAAATGTAGTAACATTCGTTCATTCATTATAGGAATATATATATCTCAATTTTTTTTTTTTTTTAAAGTAACGTATGAAGTTGGAACAGTTTTGAAGGTAAGTTGGCAGCAAAAACAAAAGGTTTTACGGGCCTTGTTGCTACCAACATTTCTTGCATCAATGAGATTTTCTTAACACATGCTTTGTAACCATTGGGACTGAGCTTTTTAATTCATGTGATTTTGGCTTGGATTTGTTTCGTACTATCTTGTGTATCTGGTTTTACTTAGTATTTTTACTTAATCAATATTATTGGTGCTTTTCATAGTTTTTTAGATAATCATTTTTAGTTATTTGTTGTAGACAGTATGTAGTGATTAGTGGATTATCTTGCATTATTTACGTTAACCTTTATTGAGTTATTAAAGAGTTCAAAATTTGTATTTGCTATGTTCAGTTACCTTTTAATTAATAGTTATTAGCTAATTTTATTAATAGCTGGCTAATTAGTAATTAATGTGGTTATTATACTGTAGTATTTGTATCAGCTTTTAATGATTAATTTTAATATGGAGATTTTGAAAAATCTGTAGTTATTTGAAGTTCTTTAATAAGCAGTAATTGTATTTAATTAGTGGTTCAATTTTTATTATAGTTGTACTATTAAATAGTTGTTAGTATTTTGTGCAAATTTTATAACCAGCTATGACCAAGTCCATGAACTCACACTGTACAAATTTACAACCTTACAAGATTTTTTTCGGGCCTTGTTCCTGCAAAGTTTGTTGCAAACGGCAATAATTATTTTTTATATTCGTTTATGAAAAGAAACTGAAGAGAATAAAATGCATCTAAGACAGAATTGATACTGCAAATTACGAAGTGCCTGCAGGTTGATGAGTTATTTTAAGTGTACTGTATTCACTAAAATATTTTTTGTTTGCTATTTCTGTCATATAGTTACCACTTTACATTAAAAGTTACAAACAAATATTAATGTTTTAGATGACACCTGACAAGTGGAATCAATGTAACTCATACTGAAAAAAATTATTTTGTGTTGTTGGAATAAAGAAATTAAAAATGTTACGTAAGTACTAGAAGTATCAATTGACCTACAAGATGGTGACAAGGAAGATGAAATAAAAGAAATGGATAGCGCCTAATAGGGATTGTTACATTCAATTTTTACACTCTCATTTGGTTATTAGACATTGTAATTTAATTTAATCGATTTCATACCTAAGATCAGACGTCAATTGTTTGAATTTATTCTTTCATATGATTTTGCGTGTTTCAGATGCTTTTTGTAATTGTTATTATTCTTTTACTGGTGTGGTCACATGGCCAGGAAAGAGAAGAATATTAAAGCATAACATTCTTTCACATCTTTACTTAGCAATTCAGTACGACATTCTTCATTACTGTCATCATGATCATGATATTTATTATCCAGATCACTATTTCCATCAGTTCTTCCTGGTTTAATTTATTTAATACAGCACATCTTAAGCAAATTAAACAATATTTCTTATTACTATTGCATATATAATTATTATTGCCTAAATAAATTTCATAAAAGTAGTGAATTGCCTTTATTCTTTTCTTGATGTCTCAGATTTGAAAGAAATTATTTTATTTTTTAAAGGTTTTTGAAGCTTTTCCTTTTCTGATAAATCAGTTTTATTTGCAATAAATTTAATTATTGTAGCCGTATTAATGTGTTACATAAATAATTACTTTTATATTAAAAATAATTATTTTTAACAGTTGGAAGACTTATTAGGGAATTCACTTTACAGTGTAACCAGGTTCAATACAGTTGACTTACAGGTAAGTCATAGTTGACTGTTATTCAAAACTATATTATTTTCAATCAAGATCCTCCTATATTTAAATTAATGTTAAACTGCTTAGGAACAGTCACTTTTAAATTTAAATTTTGATTTTTGATAAACTTTAAAATTTTTGTAGTATGTGTTTATGATACTACTTTTCATAATAGCTGGATTGGTTACTACAATTAAATTGTTCTTAATATTGTAGCCTTTTCTGGCCATTTAAAACAAATATTGTAACCATTAATAGTACATGAAGAAGAAAAACACTCAGTTTTAAGAAACAATGAACTAATAAATGTAAAATGATCTTCCAACTATTCATAATATATCAAGGATTTTCAGAAATTTATTTTTTACTATAAAATAATGATTATACTTGTGTGTAAAATACATATAATTTGTTGCAAATTGATCATTTACGAAGCATAATGTATTATTCCCTGTGCTGCAAACCTAAAAAAATGAAGAAAGAATGGGAAGAAAGTAACTGTGTATCAATTCTGCAGTGCAATTCATTCCGAATATACGTCCTTTTGAATATCGCGGATGGGGTTGAAACCCATGAGTTCAGAAGTTGGCTGTACTGAGAGACAGCCTTCAATACCACCATATTGGAGACTTAGTGAGGCCTGTTAGGCTGCCCCAAGAGTAAAAAAATGTATTGTGACAAGGTACAATTATTAAAGGAGTTACTAACTTTAATTACTCTGGAGTAATCTTTCTGAAAAGTGGTATAAGTGATATTCTGAAAAGTGGTATAAAATTATTGAAAGAATAAGAAAAGGGAAACAAGTTACAAAACAGCTACACAATACATTATGGAATATACACATTAGACCCTGCACAAAGATAAAGATATACAAGTCTACTGTAGAGGACAGTGTCACTTTTGGAGCAGAAATGTGGGGAACCAGAGAGCAACTCAAGAATAACATTAAGAGCAACTGAAATGGGTTCCCAGCAACGTTGTCAGCTCATGATTTAGGACCGAATAAAAAATGATGATGTGTTAACAAGACTTAATATAAAGACCACACACAGCAGAGGCACAATGTCTATTATGGTTTGGGCATATGCGGCAAATGTTCCTTTAGGAAGGTGACCAAAAAAAAGATTGAATTGACTCCGCTGAAAGAAGAAGAGGGAGACCGAGGAGACAGTGGAAGGTTGTAGTAACTGAAACAACAGAAGGAAGAAACCTGTAAGAAAACAACTGGGAAGATCATAGTTAATGAAAGTAAGGATCCAATAATGACTTAAGATATAATATATTCATAAAAATTAAAAATAGATATACTTGTAAAAAATTGTACTTAATACTATAAAATTAAATTTAAAAAATTGCCAATTTCATGAGCCACGCAATAAAAATTAAAATTATGTCAAAAAGGCACTATAATAATTTGCAGCATTTCACCACTGCAGTTACCTTGAAACCTCCAACAAAAAAATAATTTCTAGAATTCTTCCATAGCAAACTAAATGGATTTGGCTAAAAAGTGTCAATCGATTTGTCAAGCTGAGAATAATTCAACGAGCTATCGATCACCTCTCTAGGTACCATGAAACTCAAAAATGGGTTTTAGAGACCTACCCCACCACCACCCCACCCGTAACTTTGTTCAATAAATCTCTTAAATGTTCTGGAAGGGTCCAGTAAAAAAAAATCAATTCCCCAACAGTAGGCTGAGAAGAATCAAATGACATTTCACTTACCCCAATGGTAAAAGAGAAGAGGTCTATACTTGGGTTTTTCTAATGAGGCACCTGAGGGTAATATCTCCAAGATGGAATAAGGCACAGATTTTCACATATTTCTCAGTCATGCTGCTAGTCACTTGATCTGCAGCACTGCTTGATACAGTCGCGATCATGCAACACCTTGCAGCAGGACCGAGAAAGATGCAAAAAGTCGTGCCAATTCCATCTTGGAGATATTACCCATAGATGCGACATTAGAAAAACCAAAGTATAACTGAGAGTAACTTATGGACACATGCAGGAAACCTGATGTACTTTAAGTAACATTTGAGATGACACTTTTCAGCACTTGAGATAACTCAATAATTCTTTTAATTAATATTAATCAATCAAGTTTTTCCTAAAATGATCAATCTAGTAAGATATTTAAATTTTGAGTACTTAAATACCTTTTTCAATTGCAAGTATACTTTAATTCCAGCTCAAATAAACATAATAAATTTTGAATTCATATCAAGCAAGATACGTGAAGACAATGTTTGGTAACCACAATTAATGAAAACTCATCATCATATCTTTATTATTCTAAAACTATATTTAAGTTCAGAACTTACCATTTAAATCCCTCCTGGTCTTGGAAAGCGCTATTTTAACAAGAATATATGTAGAAGAAATATTGAGCAGCAAAAAGATTTTTTTGAAATTGAGACACAATACGTTAACTATATTTTTCAAACATTGTCATTGACATATCAATGAAGAATCAGAACACCTTGTTCGCAAATGTAACATTAACATCCATCATAATTTAAAAAAATATATACATAAATGGAACAGAATTTAGAATCTAGCTTGTGCCAAAAAGATACCAAACAATACCTACTGTTGCTTTCTTGATTGTTATGTGCACCAACAAAGAAGCCAACTTCATATCTTCACTAAAGCCATTCTTCAAAGGAACACTGCGATAGCCTGTTCGTAGACACAGGACCTGAAAAATGAAAATATTAAATACCATTATAAAAAAAAACTGTTCATTGAAACTTAATAATAAAATAAAATAACTCAAGTACAATTAACCCTAATGAACTATGTAATTTGAAAGTGTTATTTTTGTTACCTGTCAGAAATCATTAGTGGATGATCATCACACTGGATGGGATTTCACAAAGTTTTAAAAGAATTTTTTTAGAATTATACAACATAAATAGAATAAAGTAAAACTCACTGGGTAAGTAGCTTGACCAATGAAATTTGATTCTGCAAACATGTCTTCATCTTGTACTACAAATCTCAAAAGTGCAAAATGAGGATTTGCAACTTCAAATTCACAAAACTGCATCCAGAAAGGATTGAAACCATTATCCGCTGAAAAGACCCAAAATGAGAATAGTTACAATTTTACCCATTATGGCCCCAAAGAACATACAAAAATTGAATCTTATGATGACAACACTGACAATAGGTCAAATTTCACCAATTTACTTCTACATTAAGAATTGTTGAGTTGTGCAAACTACTATAAAAAGTACTACTGGCCATTTTTGCAATAGTGTACCTCATACAACTTTGTAAAATAGACTAAAAAACTTTGCAGGAGTTCATAATTTATTGCTTGTTTATATTACAAAAAAACACACACCGTTCAAGCAGAGGTGCACCCAGGATTGGGGGGGGTTTACAAGTACAGTAACCGGCTGACTTTGTGTTTTCTTATGAAGAATTTTTCCTTTACACTGAATATAAATTGCATTTTAATTTGTTGAATTACAGTTAACATATTAAAACACTAACAATTTATAAATTGAATGACTTTTCTCAGTACAGAAAATTAGTAAAAGCTACATTTTTTTCAATCTATCATTGGCTTCTGAGGAGGGGAGGGGACAACTGAAGCTTCAAAAGCACCCCCCCCCCCATGGATGCACTGCTGACTTTACATAATGGAGTTTACCAAAGGCATTATTGTCTGGGCATCTCCTAGGTGCTAATAACAGAAAGCAATAAGCTTTAGCTCTCCTAGAAGCTTACAAAAGCAAGTTATAAGTGGTAGCCTTCTCAATGAAAATTGCTGGTAAGTATTACATATGTAGCTTAAGAAACCCAGCATTGCCATGGCATTTATTTATTATAATCATCTATTAGATAGCTGCCCTGTATGGTGTGGTAAGGATTTTGTACACACATGCTTTACACTAACATCAATAACGGCACTCTGATATTTAAGTGAAACAAATGAAGTATAATTAAATTTACAATTTTTATTGAAGATATATTTTAATCTGTTAACATCAAACTCAACTGCCCCACATTGCTCCAGTGTTCATTTTTCACAATCTATTAGTCTGGAAATATATCTATTTCTTCCCTGGTTGCCCCCTTCTAACTGTTCTAGTACATCACCTCTCTGCCTTGCCATGTTTTATTTATGGCTTCGTTTATGGCTGTTTGCATCCGAAATTCAATTTGTAATATTTAAGTGCCAGTGTGTTTATATCTCTTTTCTTCCCATGGCACCCTAGCAGGAGAGTATGCAGATCCGGAAAAGGGTGCCAGGGCTAGCTAGGCAAGTTACACAAGAATACTCACATATGGAATTAGTGATAAGTTTAAATCCAGAATCAAACTCGGCTCCGACAAGCTCCACTTCGACAAAGGGAGAGACGATACCTCTGCCACGGCCTGTGCGACTCAGGTGTCGGGCACCAATAACTCGAAGACTGATTGTCAATTTATCAACTCCAGTCAGAGTCTTTGGATCATAAGGATCAAAGTTCTCATTAAACATACACTCTGGCCTCAACACATAGCCACAGCGCCCATTCTGTCGAAACTTTCCCTGATTGAGCTGCATGGCTTTGTCTGCAAAAGAAATATCACACTTTGACCTGAAGTACATTTCTCAAAAACACCTCTTCTTATTTATATAAGCTATTACACAGATATTTTATCTCAACAGCTTCACAACCTTGAGCCCCAAAAATACAAAAAATTGTATAAAATCCAAATAAGAAATTCTATCAGTATGTTTGTGATTCATATTCTTGGTAATAAATTTAAAACACCTAAATCTACCCTAATGTTTAAGGGTAAAAGCACAAATAGTGACTGCTCTTTCATTTTACATTATGAAGTCCAGAAGTTTGCCCCATTTACAAGACTACATGTAAATGCAAAAACATTTATAATCAACTGACATCAATTTTCTCTGACATTTGTACATGTTGACATAAATCATTAATATTCTGTTGACAACCACGCTGATGCACACTCAAGTTTCAATTGTACAAAGAAAAAATACAGTAGCCCCAGTGTTTTAATATTTTTAAAGTTCCTACCAGTCCTCAAAAGATCTGAGGTATTGGTTAGCTGAGAGATTCTCAAGGTGCACTATAAAAATGGGATGATGATCAAAAATTACACCACAATCTTTCTTCAAACTCACTATCTCAGGAACAGTATCAGAGATTGAATAATTACTATACTGAATATATGCATACTTAAAAAAAGGCATAACCTGACATTTGCTAGGATTAAGTATTAATTTATTATCAAGCACCATGAAGCAATAATATCATGGTTATTACGCAACTTATTGTTATCCCGTCCACTTCTGATTGGCCAAAAAAAAAGCTTTAAGTCATAAATTAAGACAAAACAAGTGAAGTGGTCTTCAACATCAATGATGATAATACCAAAGAGTAAAAGGCCCAAATTGAATCCGTGAGTTGGAGCATAGCTGGTAGAAAAGGGAAAAGATTTGGGTCAAGCACATTTGACAATATTAGCAGACAAGTCAATATGAAACTTGATCAAAAGTAACAAAAACCAGAGGCAGCAATTCAGGTGAAAAGATTCATTTCCCAACAATTCAGATGAAAAGATTTATTGCAGGAGTCACAATAAACTGCAGCTTCATGGCAAGATTTGTCGTTGCAATAACAGCACTTCACCCCATCAGCAGATTGATTGATTGGCTTTAAAGGATGCTTCAACTACTAAGGTCATTGGCAGCCATGTCAAAGTATTTCTAAAATAATTAAATTAAGGTTCTCGTAAAAGTGTTGTAGATGTTGTAGATGTTACACACTAATTAAAAAGCACATACATACTCTAAAAAGAAAGCTTCAATTATGCATAAAATATACTAGTAGATAAGACAAAGTTTAAAAACGTAAATCTGACCAGGAAAACATAAAAGCATTATTGCCATTATCTGTCAGATAAAATTATATATTCTGCTTTCTCTCAAAAAGGGGAATATATAATCTTCTCTCAAAAAGGTAGGAGGAGATTCACCTCAAAGGAGGAAATTGTGAGAAAAGTGGCAGAGTCCAATACGCAGACGAGTAAAATGACTTCCTCACGCCTGGAAGGTAGGGATGAGAAATGTCACGAATTAACAGAATCCTTTATTTCACATATTTTATAGGTGTTATTGTGCCACTCTGTTTGCAACCACTGATTTAGTGACTCTGATACAGTAAAAACTACATGCCACTGCATCATTGCATGATGAACCATCTGTGTATAAGAATACATGATCCGGATAGGCTACCCTCATTTCTTAAAAATGCATCTGGTAAACAAGAGCACTAGTCGTTTGTTTCAGGAGATTGGATAGTCTGAGGTCACTATTCGTGTGGATAGTCTGAGGTCACTATTCGTGCGGATGAGTTTCCAAGGGGGAATGGGGTGATTTGGGGATTTCCCAGGGGTGGGAAGACCAACATTAAGGTCCCGCAGAAGATTTCGCAATCGAATACCTGGAGGCTGAGTCAGCAATGTACGAAGAATATATGATGTTTCATATTCAGGATGGATAATTATTTGGCAACAAGGATGATTAGAGAGTCCTGATACTTAAGCAACGTAAAATGCTAATAACATATCCTGCTTTCTTTTTAAGGTATGCTCACCAGCTCTGGCTAGAAGGCACTCAATTCGGCTGGTGCGATATGCACCTGTTGAGAGACGGATACCAGCATGGTGTGTACTATTGATGGATCGCAGACTGGAGGGAGCTGCCAAGCCATACACTTCACTACCATAATCCAAAATTGAGCAGATGAGTGATCTATATAAACACAATAGGGTAGTGCGGTCGGCTCCCCATGAAATACCATTGAGCGTTCAAAGAAGATTAAAGGGGGAGACACATCTGGTTTGTAGTCCATAGACGTGAGCATGCCATGTGAGGAACTTGTCAAATGTGAGCCCCAGCAACCTGTCAGATTCAGCGAAAGGAAGCTGATTTCCTCCCATATAAAGTATTGGATTGTTATGTAAATGGTATATCCTACAGAAATGCAAACCAATACATTTAGTAGCAGAGAAGTTAAATCCTGTTGACATGCTACATTCATGGAGCTTGTTGAGCACCATTTGGAGTTGCCTCAGGATCATACTAATGCTGCTGGATGAATAGAAGATGGCAAAATCATCCACAAACAATGATGCCTTTACAGGTTCTTGCACAGTCGATGCTATACCATTAATGGCGATGGCAAACAATGACACACAGGACTGATCCTTGGGGGATACCATTCTCAAGAGGGGTGACAACAAGAAAGCCTATCACCCATACGAACATGGAAGGATCTGTTCGAAAGGAAGTTTTGGAGGAATAGAGGAAGCTTGCCCCTAAATCCCCAAGGGTGCAGGGATTGCAAAATGCTGTGCCTCCAAGTAGTGCCATAGGCTTTTTCTATATCGAAGAATATGGCCACAAGATGTTGTCTCACGAGGAACGATGTAGAGACAGCTGTTGCCAACGCAACGAGGTGGTCCAAGGTTGACTGGTTTCTTCTAAATCCACTTTGGATTGGCGTCAACAGATTTTTATACTCCTAGGTCCAGACCAGACGCTGATACACCTTGCACTCCAGCACTTTGCATACACAGTTTGTAAGAGAAATAGGTCGATAACTTGATGGCAGTGATCGATCTTTCCATTCTTTCACGGCTGATGATGGTGTCTTGCCAAAAGGTAGGGATGGTGTGCTCTTCCTAGTTACAGTTATAGATCCGGAGAAGAAATTGCATGGCCATTTCAGGAAGATGTTGCAGCATTAGGTTGTAGATTTCGTTTGGTCCGGGTGAAGATCTTTTCGCAAGCATCAGAGCAAAACACATTTTATACATTAAGAAAGGGGTATTATAATCCTCATATGCTCTGCTCGAAAAATCCCAAGTGCGGTTTTCCATTCTTTTATTTAGCAAAAGGAATTTGGGAACATAATTTGCTGAACTCAACATATTTTCATAGAGCATTGGACAATAGTGTGGTCCATAAGGTCTCCTAGTCTAAAGTTCCATAAGGTCATCTAGGATGGACCACTGCAGGAAGGTTACAAGAGAAGGACTGCAGAGAGCTAGATTGATACACATGCTTGAGTTTGTTGCACCGGCAAAATGAGTTGGTTCACCGGAATTCAGAATAACCAAGTTCGCTGTGTCTATTACCAACATTGCCTCTCGAACAAGTGTGGGAATAGCCCCAGAGAGGACTGTGGGCATTTACATCCCCGGCTATCATGAATGGAGAGGGCAGTTGGTTTATCGAGCCCAGAAGTTCATCAGCTGATCATATACCAGTGAAGCAACTCGCCATGGGCATGGAGACCATCATCCACATTGAACACATAAGGGGAAAAATCAGGAAGAGACAAGGGATGGGGTGGGGTGAGTCTCATGAAGACAGATTATTAGAGGATTGTGATGGGACAACAACAGTTTAAGATTGTTCTGTTCCGAGAGAAACCATTGGTGTTCCATGATATAAGAGCCATGGTGGAATTACGTGTTGCCTTTTTTCTTCCGACGTTGGGAACAGACTGCGTGAGCTTCCTCCTCAACAGGTGTTTCGTCTGAAGCTGAGACCTCCTGGGCATTGCCAGGAGGGCTGGATGCTCGCTCAGAGCATGTTTCTGTTTCAACTAGTCGAGGCCTTGATAATGAGCTTTTTGTAACCAGTTCTGAGCTGGTTGTCTGACCTACATCCACCTCCACTGAAGGAGGCTTGTTAGTCGTTTTGGTCAACTGCAATGGCTGAGCTTTTCTGTCAATCTTTTAATTTATTTATTTACATATAAATGGACATAGTCCTTTTTATACATACATATATCAAACATAATTGTGAGGTATGAGAAGCTCATTCATAATGGATAGTATGAGCTTTCGCCATTCTTATAAATGCATAGTATTTCGTATGAAAAGTGTCAATGTTACATGAGTTCCATAATTTATACATTCTATTTAATGCATTGTTCGCAGAATAAACGCTGTTGTACATAGTTACATGAAACAGATCTCTGTTTCTAGTGGCAATTTGAAGAACTTTATACTGAATATGATTTACTAATAATATACAATCTATATCTGAGTTGATGAGCTTGTACAAAAATACAAAATCTTTATAATTTCTGAGAGACCCAAGAGATGCAAAGTTCAAGGCAGTCACGATATCACTATAATTATGATTGTCTGGCAATCCTAGATGTCCAAATGACATCCTAAAGAACCTGTGTTGAACCGTTTCAAGTTTGCGAATATGAACTTGAAAAGCAGGAAACCAAACTACAGAAACAAACATAAGAATAGGTTTAACAATCATTGTGTACAAAGTTTTCAGAATAAGAAAAGAATTAAAATCAACACAAGTTCTTTGAATGAAACCTAGTAGCTGGTTTGATTTATTTACAGTGAACACAATGTGCACAGAAAATGACAGTTTTGAGTAAAAAATAACTCCAAAATCTCGAATAATTGAAACGCGTTCTATTTTTATAGAGTTTATTTCATAGTTAAACATTATATTTGACCTTGATCTAGTGAAGGTAATACACTTACATTTATCACTATTTATATTAAGACAATTTTTTGAACACCACACAGGAAACTCATCGAGGGCATTTTGTAAACAACAAAACCTCTTGAACTGCTAACTGACATAAAAAGTTTACAATCATCTGCAAAAAATAGGAACTCTACCTCATTATCAATAACACAATATAAATCATCAATAAACATTATAAAAAGCAAAGGCCCCAATTGTGAGCCTTGTGGCAGAGTCTTAGCCTTCTGCCGTCGGAGTCTTAGCCTTCACGGCGTCGGAGATGGGATAGAGAGATCAATAGGGTTCCTCACTTGGAACTGACGTTTGGCCTCAGAAAAGGACACTTTCTCAGTGGCTCTAATTTTCTGGATCTCTAGTTCTCTCAGAAAGGTAGGGCATTACTTAAAGGTGACCGGGTGGTCACCTTCGCAATTAACACAATGGAGTGTACTGGCGAAGGGTTCAGGTTCATGCATCGTTTTCCCACACTTTCCGCACTGTTATCTACCATGCACCGCTGCAGTGTAAGGCCGAACCTCTGGCACTTGAAACACCGCAAAGGGTTAGGTACATATTGCCGTACGTGAAACCACAAGAGATCTTTTGAGGGAGAGTTGGAAGATTGAATGTGAGAATAAGAGTAGACGTGGGAATTTCATGCCCATGCTCCCTCCTCTTGATCCTATACACGTCGGTCACACACTGGCTCTTAAAAAAGGAGACTATATCTTCCTCACTCTCCGCAGAAAAATCCTCATGGTTGACCACTCCCTTACTTGGGTGAGTGGTCACATCCACCCGAAGACTGGCAATCTGCTTGTTTCCATGATTTTATCTATCTGATCTGAACGTGCTTCAAAGAGAATGGCACCATTCCTTTGTGGCTCCACCGCTTGTAGCTTTTCATAAATTTCTTCAATTGCGCATGCCAAACGGACAGCATTAACCATTTTAAAAGATGTTCCTTCCTCAGCGCATGCCATGAGGGATAATCTCAGTTTCTTTGATCTATCTTCTTCTTTCAAAAAGAAACTATTCAAATCAATAGTTCGTTCCAGACTTCTCTTCTTCCTTGCGGAAGAAGGCGGCGAAGATGGTTTAGTATCCATTAGATGGATATCAGATTCATCCCCGTGGTCCCCACCCACCACGGAGCCCAACAATGGGACACTCCATCGGAGTGCCAGGGTTGCCAAGGGGATATAACGGGGGTATAACACAGCGCTGAACCACCATTGATCCCCCCGTTCACCCTGGAGTTCAGTACAAGCCCTAGTCCAAGCCGATTGATCAGGAGCAGGTTAGCTCCCGACTGGGCCTACAAGGAATATTCCCCAAAACAAGGAAAACAACGTATCCCTAAGTGCAAAGCAGAATGTAGCACAAGGTGAGTAGTGGGGAAACAAACAGACTCCTCAACCGCCAGGACACACATTCCCTCTGACAAGAGTCGCCATGCACGGCAAACACATGGGTGGGCATTCAGCATACAGAGGGAGCCAGTGAAATAGAAGAGGAAGAATAAAAGAAACAGGATGTTATAAAAGAACAAGAATGAACATTGGGAAGAAAAAGGACTGGTGAAAGGAATACTTGAGAGCCCTCCCTGCATCCCCCGTGGACCGATCCACCTCAACGGGCGTTTCAGCGGAGAGACTGTCAGTTTTCAGGATACCGAAATTAAAAATAAAAAACAGCACATGATGATGGGAAACCATCATTAGTCCGTTTTCAAGTAAATTCGTTCTTCGAAGAACGATCTGTCGATTTTTCTAATCCATACACCTGCAGAAGACAACATCACATCGAAGCCAATCTTCAACGTCCATGCAGCAGCTGCGGGGCCACAGCCTCAATGGCCAACCAAGAATCTATGGACTACGTGAATACACCCCTACCAACAGATGACGACATGCAGGAGACCATATGCAGGACACTACTACAGGATGCCAAATAGTAACTACAGCAGAAGAAGGTAGGAACTGCTGATGAAGCCTCGACTCCAATGAAGAAAGACTCTCTCAATGTGACCAAACAGCAGACTGAGGTGAGTGACGCCAGCAGGAAAGGCGTTCCTGTCAACCAGAACCAACTTCGTCACAACTCTTTCCTTTCACTTGCAAACCCCTATCAAAATGACTCCCCCAACACTCCAGCTGCTAACCCACCCACCCAACACCGCTTTTACCCCACAATAGCTAACAGAACAACCATTCCAGTTAGCAACCAGCAAATACATTTGCAAAGCTCCAGGTATATCCCTGCCACTAACATTGCCAACAGATTTTCTCCGTTAAGTACTCCAAACATCCCTGACCAAACGATCTCATCCACTGACACAACGACTACCACTACCGACCAACAAACTGCACAGACAAGCAAACAACCCACTCCCAAAACCTCAACTTACTAGATCCAAAATTGGTTCCATCCACATTGACACTGCTCACCATTGACTATCACCACCCTAACTGCAATAAAACCAATCACCCACTAGCACAGGCATAATAATCCTCCTTCCCCACAACACACAATAACTCCAAACAATCATCCAACACCCAAAATTACTTTTCTTCCCTCTCTTCTCACCCCACCCTCCCCCTCCAAACAATAGCAAGCCTGGGGTAGTGAGAGGTTCCTTTCCACCACCCCTTCTGTTTTCCGTTTGCTGAACACACCAATGCCAAAGCTGCCCACTCACCCACATCAGAATGAGCATTTTATGCACGCCCATCTTTACAACCCCACTGGGTACAGAAATCTCATGCAGATGCACAAAAACTTGCGCCCAGGGCGGTACAGAGACGAGCAATGCTCGTAGGGTAACCCATATGTTGGGACGCCACAGTGGAACTTTTCCACGTGTGACTGCAGTCACAATAGTCTCACAGTCAGTGCAGTGTGCTGTGTGAGGTAGCATCTGAGGAGTGTGAGGGCCATGAGTGAAGCAGTTCTAGCAACAATTTAGGGATCACTCCTCCAATCGGGGGAAAGTCTAACAGAGCTGTACATAACTTTTTAAACTTATTAACTGTACATAATTGTTACAAATAAACCAGTATATAGCTTAACATGTTCATGGCTTAATAAGTCTCCCTCACTGAATGAGAGATACAGAATTATACATATGATTTTCAAATTAATGAAGATACTCATAAACACATTTCATTGAAATGAATGGAGTTAGCAGATGAAATAATCCTAAATTGATCTTATAATCAACATGATTAAAAAATAAATCTATTGGATATAGCTTATATTAATGTAATAGTTTTTACTGAACATAATGGGAGCACTGACCAGCTGTTTGATAGTTTAAGGCCACCATCTGACTTCCTGAGTTCCACATGGGAACGGGATTGTAGTTGGAGGAGTCAATTCGCTGTCCTTTTGGATACACTCGACTGAACTGGACCTGGAACGAAGATCATTAGAAACAACTCAGCAATAAATAACAATATATGTAAGTAATAATAATACAAGAAAATTTGCTCAAAGTGGAATATCAAGAGAAAGAACTTTTTTCCACATTAGGCAAGATTCCACATCATACTATGTAATAATGTAGAATCTATGTAAGCAGTTCTAGCAACAATTTAGGGATCACTCCTCCAGGACTGCAGTTTGTATTCACATTGGAGAGATTGCCACATTATATACATTCCACATTGAGCCAGTCTTATTGTGTTTGAATTTGATGTGTGGCTATAATACTTAATACTCAAAACCCTATTTTAGTTATAAGAGACTTTTAATGGAGGAGCATTATTGTAATAGAAAAGGAGGATTGATAATAAAAGAAGTACAGAGATCAGCAGATCCAAGAATTTATATAAGCAAACAGCACACTCTTTCTCAAGAACAGGAGGGTACAATAAAAATAACTGAAACCATGTTGTATAATCTTTGTCTTTGGATCCCTAAAAAATATTCTACTCCTAAGGCATTTTCAACAGACAGTCGCATACATCCAGAGCTGTACACACACCTAGACATGCATGTACACAAACACACATGTGCACCTGCACTCACACCCACATGCTCAACCACACACATAAACACTACAGTGATCACTTCAAAGACATGCACAAAGGATCTGAAGTGCCTGTTGTGTGTAGAAAAGGGCAAAGACATCAAACATGCTACCAGGTTCATCATGTGTCCTTTCTACCAATGAATATTAAACGCTATAGTGGACAGATCATAAGAATCACTCAAATAAATCCAAAGCACTGAGAAGTTGCCCAGATATACTAGCAAGGAATCCTAAAGGCAGATGTCAGAGAATGAGGCTGTGAAGGAGGCAGGCTGTGAGTGAAGAGGCAGATGTCATGTCTCTGTGCAAACAATGAGGTTCAGCAATCAATCGTTTAGTTCATGAGGCTAGAGAGCACTGCCCCCTTGTGACAGCGGGGGGACTTCAAAGTGTGGGCCAACAAGACGCATTGTTCGACAACAAACAAGACGGGTGGAGCGGGCTAGAATCTTTCTCTCTTAAACATAGTGCTTATTGACACCAAAGATGTACACATCTTCCACATTAGTGGAGGGTTGCTTAAAGAGATCCAGAGTATCTTGGAGAGGCAGTGTATGCTATGCTCAAAGCAATTACCAGGCTATTCTACATGACACTAGCAGCAAGCTTGTGGAAAAGAGACTCTGTTCAATTGCGAGAGCAATAAATTGGCCAGAAGCCAACTGAAGATCACAATCTGGGAAAGCTGCTTTTGATCAAAAACTCTGTGTGATGAAGTAGATAAAGATGTAGGGGTAGGCCACAGAAGTTAGTCTCAGGCAGGTTTATAATGTCACATTCTCAACTTCCAACCTGCCCTAACATGCTTCTAAGAATTGGAGTGATTTTATTCACACATTACCAAGGTAAGCTGACAAACATCATAATACCCCTTGAGGCAACAATGATAACACCAGTCACTAAGAATGAGCTACTGCAGCTCTATCAGTAGATGTGGTAACACCCAGGCTTCTCGACAGGATACTATCCCCATAATTCCTCTCAAGACTGCAATATCCACTCAGAGTGAAGTCATAGTGGATCTCTACAATTCATGTCTAAGGTAAGGGATGTTTCCTGAGACATGGAAAAAACAACAAATACTATTTCTTTCAAAGGAAAAAAAACCTCCCAAAGAGCCAGTGTCTTACCAGTTTCTATTTATCCTTGATATTAGGGATAAATTGTTCGTACATATTATTAGCACAAGATTGAAAGATGCTACAAAAATATAGTTCCACAAGGTCTACTCAACAGTCCACAGGTTTACTTGCTCAACTTCCTATTGACCGAACCTGACATGCCATTAGACAGAGCAGTTGGATGAATAGGTCCAAAAACACACCATGCATTGAACGTTGAAAATGCTTTTAACTTAGCAAGGTGGAATGACCTTCATATGGCACTTCACTGAGTCAAAACATAAATGATTCATTGATTAGTGTTTCCAGGCAAGTCAACTGCTAAGGTCATTAGTCCCTTGGGTTTCATTGATTGATTAGGTTTAAAGGACACTTCAACTACTAAGGTCATTGGTACTACTAAGGTCAAATTATTTCTAAAATAAATAAATTAAGGTTCTCATAAAAGTGTTGCAGATGCAACTTACTCGCTAATTAAAAAGCACATACATGCCCTAAAAAGAGAGCTTCAATTACGCATAAAATATACAAGTAGATAAGACAAAAGTTCAAAAACGTAAATCTGGCCAGGAAAACATAAAAACATTATTGCCCTTATGTGCCAGATTAAATTATATATTCCGCTTTCTCTCAAAAAACAAAAAAAGCTTTGAGAGAGCGGAATCGTCATCTCCAAGCACCTCTCGTTGAGAGTTGCCCAAACTACATCTTCGTCGGCTGCAAATAAATTTCATAGAATGCAGGAAGATGTGTTCCACAGAGAGAACCGTCCTGCATGAATCACAGGTAGGAGGAGATTCACCTCAAATGAGGAAACTGTGAGAAAAGTGAGAGTGTCCAAAACGCAGATGGGTTAAAATGACTTCCTCACGTGTGGAAGGTCGGGATGAGGAATGCCAGGAATCAACAGAATCTTTATTACACATAGTTTATAGGTGGTATTTTGCCACTCTGCCAAGCTCTAAAGATGGATCATTTTAAAAAAGCTTTAACATTCAGACGATCGTACAAAAGGAATGTCAACATGAGTATTCTTCATCGCTGATTTCACCGCACGGTCAGCCAACTTGTTCCTTACGATTCCCTCATGGCCTGTGTAACGTAGTGGTTTGTTCCTGCCTAGCAACATTAGACATTGATGAGGAACGTAAAATAAATAATCAGAATTCATTGAGAGGTCGAGGTAAGCAGACCTGCTGGCAGATCCACAAGGCTGTGGCTGCAGATAGTTAATGAATTACGTACTGGAACACAAATAATAAAGTGTTGTTCAGAAAGATATTTCATTTCTGAGAAAGAGTTGACTGATGATCAGCTGGCACATGACTGACGTTGGCAGCGCTAAAGATTACAACGCCACACCTGGGACGCAACTCAGAACCAGATCATAGTGGCGAGACCGAAGGCGATGAATGAGGTATTGAATTGATTCCATCAAGTAGTCTGAGGAAGAACAGGAGACAGCCTAAAGTGAGCTGAGAGAATCAGAACAGAGAACTGCTTGGCGCAGTCGCTGATTTGATGTATTTTAGGGCTTCAAAAATTGCATACATTTCAGCAGTGAAGGTACTGCCAGGGTTTGCAGAATGCCGTGCCTCCAAGTGGTGTCGTAGGTCTCTTCTATACCGAAGAATATGGCCACAAGATGTTGTCTCCTGACAAACAATGTAGAGTCAGCTGTTGCCAACGCAATGGGTTGGTCCACGGTTGTCCGGTTTCTTCTACACCCGCTTTGGATTGGCATCAACAGATTTTTATACTCCTTCATTAGGTCCAGACCAGATGCTGATTCACCATGAGTTCCAGCACTTTCCATACGCAGCTTGTCAGAGAAATAGGTTGATAACTTGATGGCAGTGATCGATCTTACCCTTCTTTGGGAACTGGGATGATGATGGCTTCTCGCCAAAAGGTAGGGATGGTGTGCTCTTCACAGATACAATTATAGAGTCAGAAAAGAAATAGCATGGCCATTTTGGGAAGATGTTGCAACATTAAGTTGTGGATTTTGTCTGCACCGGGTGTGGTACTTTTCGCAAACATCAGAGCCGAATGCATTTTATACACCGAGAAAGGGCTATTATAATCCTCATGTGCTATGCTCGAAAAATCCAAAGTGCGGTTTACCATTCTTTCTTTAAGTCAAAGGATGTTGAGAATATAGTTTGCTGAATGGACTGTGGGCATTTACATCCCCGACTATCAAGAACGGTGTGATGTCCCTCCTGTGCGAATGCTAATTTCAAGCATAGTCCACACAGGAGGGACATCACATCTGGTGGCAGCGGTGGGATTCGAACCCACGCCCTTTGGGACTGGTGAAAGGGTCGGCGGGGTAGGTGGTGGCGCCGGGCTGGCTGCGTCGTTTGAGAGGAAGTGAAAGTCGTCTGTTGTTATTTCATCGCGCGTCTCGCCAGGCGTCTGCTTTTGAAATAGCGTAGGAGCGCTCAGAGGCAAGATCGCGGTGTCAATGCGTAAGGTAGCGTTGCTGCAGTCTAGTAGTACGCGTTTGTCTAATAAGAAGTCCATGCCAATTATTCCATTAACCGGGATATGCGGGGGCCGTTCACAAATAATAAAACGATGAGAAGTAGAGAAGGGAACAGAAGGGAAATTAATAGTTGTTAAAATTGATCCAAAAATGCTAAGGTTATGACCTGTTACAGATTGTAAATTTGAATGCGGAGAGTTTTGAAAGGGGATTGAGTTAGGGACGAATTCCTTAAATATGACTGATTTCTGGGCTCCAATTAAGAAAGTCATGTCATTATTAAATGTTTGAGCGTGGATACAAGGGGAGGGGATTAATGTTTCGTGAATGAGTCCGATCTGTGGCCCTTGGGATTGTTGAATTGGGAACCTCCGGCCGGGCCGCTAACGAGAGGTTGTTGGAGTTTGGGTAATGTGGAAGGGGAAGAAGAGGAGGGGGGGCTGAAAGCTGCGAAGTAGGAGTAAGAAATTGTGTGGGTTGGGGTGAATTACGAAGAGCAAGGAGGGATCTGCATTCTTGGGCGGAATGATTTGGTTTGAAGCAAACATTGCAAATAATTTGTTTCCGAGATTTTTGAGCTTGCCAGCAATGTTCACTGGAGTGATTTGTTCTGCCGCAATGGCTGCAAGGGAGTTTTTGAAAATTTTTCCTTCTGCAATTTTGAGAGAAATGGTTGGTTAATCCGCAATGTGCACATGTTAATTTGTTAGCGGGTGGAGAGGGGGGTTAGTGCGATGCAGGCAGTTCATGGCTGGGTGACCGGATTGAGCACAGAAGGAGCAAATTATAAAACTATCAGTCTCTTGCTGAACGTTGCTTACAGGGGGCGCAGTGGATAAATTGTTAATACTTTGGGTGATATATTCTAAAGTTTTGTCAATTGTTGATAGGGAGGGGGTTTTGGAGAAAGATTGCAAATATATATTTTCAGCGATTTTTGCCGCGTCAAAACAAGATTTTGGATTTGCTTCTGTTACGGCGTTGGTTAAATGGGAGGGGAGTCCATATAAAAATTGTTTAATTAAATGATTATCATCGATGGAGAGGGAGGGGCAAGACGATCTGTAATTTTTGGCAGCTTCGTATAAGCGAATGCAGAATTGCTTAGGGGTTTCAGTGGGGAGCATGGTACAGTTAAAGTAGCTTCGGCCAGCATGGGAAAAGTCGGAGTCTGAGGTGAAGATATCACGGAGAGCTTTTTGGAAATCCTGCCAATTATCAATATTTTCAAAATTTGGGGCGAGAGCGATCAAGTGTTCGGCCATGCCCTCTAAATGAGCATGGGCGAAAACGAGACGTTCTGGGTCTTCCCATCCAGCAATGTCGGCCATTTGGTTGACGGTGTTAATGAATACGTCGATATCTTGGTTAGGATTTCCAGAGAACTTTCTGATATAATTGTGATACCAAATGCGTTTGTCATCAAGGATTATGGTAGTGCCGTGAGGATCGGAGAGGGGGGGAGTGGGGGGAGAAGATGCCTCCATGTTGGAAGTAGGGTTTTCGTGGTGAAAGGAGCGTTGGTCGGCAGAATTCTAGCCCATGAATAGAAGAGAAAGCTTATATTCCGTTTACAGGCTAATTGGTAAGTAAACTGATCTTATAATTAAGGGTAAGGATAGGGGGGCTGTGGAAACAACAAAAACTGGAAGCAAAAATTGGTTAGTCTAATTCCAGGTTTATAATAAGAATGCGAGGAATTTACGAGAGCTATAGGAAGTTGTAAAGTGCAAAATCTACGAGGGCTAAAGGAGAGAGAGTGGGGGTGGACCCACGGTGGGGGGGGGGTACGGTTATGTAAGGGCAGAGAGGATTCGGAGAAAGGGAAGGTGACGTGCTAGGGGTGTACAAACTATGTGATGGAGGGCGCAGGGGGGGTAGAATCTATAAGGAATCGACTACAGGTTTCGAAAAGACCACTCAGAAAAGTACGCAATTGTTTTACAATGTAGGCGTGAGGTTCGTAGCGGAGAAATTAATCTCGCACAACCGCTGCCACCAGATGTGATGTCCCTCCTGTGTGAACTACGCTTGAAATTAGCATTCGCACAGGAGGGACATCACAACGGAGATGGCAGTTGGTTTATTAAGCCCAGAAGTTCATCAGCTGATACACTCAGTCCTGAAGGGATGTTAATGTTGGATACAATGAGTGTGAGGGATGGGAGGTGCACCTGCACACACACTGCTTGAAAGTCGGTCTGAAGAGGTACCTCTGTAGACAGCAGCGAGTCATGTACCTGTGAAGCAACTCGACCATGAGCATGGAGATCATCCACATCGAACCTATAAGGGGAAAACTGCTGAGGAGACAAGGGACAGGGCGGGGTGAGGCGAGTCTCTTGGAGACAGATTATCAGAGGATTGTGACGGGACAACAACAGTTTAAGATCGTCCCATCGCAAAGAGAAACCATTAGTGTTCCATGACACGAGAGCCATGGTGGACGTAAGTATTGTCTTTTTTCCTCAGATGTTGGGAACCAAAATTATTTTGGTTGACTGTGACAGCTGAGCTTTTCTGTCGATCTTCTTATATTTCATAGGGTGATCACTCTCCCACCTTGTGGGGGTGAAGCATCCACAGGGAGGTCCACTGGAGATACCTGACGTACAAAGCTCACCACTTAAGAGGGTAGCTCGTTCTATTTGGCAGCCCGCTGCTACCTTCGGAGTCTTAGCTCTCATGGCGTCGGAGAAAGATCAATAAGGTTCCTTGCTTGGAACCAATGTTTGGCCTCAGGAAAGGGCACTTTTTTAATGGCTCTAATTTTCTGGATCTCTTGTTCTCTCAGAAAGGTTAGCCAAGTGGTTACCTTCGCAATTAACACAATGCGGTGTACTGGCGCAGGGTTCAGGTTCAGAACCAGTGAAGTAGAAGAGGAAGAAGAAAAGAAACAGGATGTTATAAAAGAACAAGAATGAACAATGTGAAGAAAATGACTGGTGAAAGAAAGGAATACTTGAGAGCCCTCTCTGCATCCCCCCGCCAGAACGTGGAAAGACCCACCTGGACGGGGGTCCCTTAGGAGTAGTGCATGCTTCTATCCCAGGAGATGGTGATCTGCCCCATCTGGAAGGCGAGATCCAACACCAATCTCCTCGTCAGTTTGTGAGGTTTTCCATATCCAAGTACCTCCCACTAGCAGGTACCACCCCCAGCTAGTTTTCTGGCAAGTGTGGTAGGGAAGTGGATGTAAGTATGTGTAAATCTAAGGGGTGAGGATAGATCAAGGAAGAGGAAGGTATGATCGTGTGTGGCCCATGGCGCCGGACTTCTCTGGCATTCGCCTGGTATTGAGAAAAACACTGTTTTACTGATCAGAGCAGCCAGCTGCTAGAATTCTCCTTCAGATAGTCGCTGATTTTTTTTTTTTTTTTTTTAATCCACCCTCATAAAAAAAATTTTAAAAAATAAAAATAAAGCATATACACTGCTCATGCTCATGCACACACACAAACCCACACCCATCCAAATTCACTCACCTGATGGTATTTCAAGAAAAATTTGTTCAGCTGCTGACAAATAAATTTCTCAGCTTTAGTTTCAGGGAAAGAAGACATTTCAGTGTGGTTGAAACCGTTCTGGTTAATATTGTCCATGTTGAAAGGTACAGCACGGCAATAAATAATTAGATTGCTCATTTGTTTTGCCACACGGCATTTATTTTCCATTTCTCTATGCCTAGTGTCCTTTAATTAAATTAGAAGAAACATTTGCTCATTTCAGCATTAACAGAGTATATTATATAAAATATGTGAACTCTTTAAACTGCAATGAAACAAAATATGAAAAAAGTCACCTACCCTCACAGTTGCATTTTGAGCTGTTTCCTTGATTGCCTCCATCCACTCAAGGGCATCCCTTTGATTTGAAACTGCTGCATCAAATGTTATGCATGTGTCTGCATTATGGATGCGAAGAACCCAATCTAAACCATGGGGTCCAACTAGCAATTCAACCACTGCCCCCATCATATCCAAGCTGCCTTTTTGCAGAGAACCCAGCAACAGTGAGTCAGATGACTGAAACATACATTTGTAAAGTAAATAATACATTTTCAATTTCTGTGGAGTGGAAGCTTAAAGCTACAATCCACGACCTGGAAAATGTATTCTGTCCTGTAAAACCTGTCAAACCCAGTCCTCTGCTGTTTTGGTCAAATGTAATTAATACAATTAGTATAGATTTTTTGGTGATTTTATATAAAACAAACACACATTTGAAAGAATTGGATACATGAACAGGTAATATCATTGGAGCTGGTGATTTACAGTGTTGACTTTATGAACCTACTAGTCTCTGCGGCCAAAGTAGTATTATTGTACATTATACTCACAATCGCATTTCTTCACTAAATTATTATACTGGACATCATCAGTTTTCAACAGAATTATTGCCAAACAAGTTAAAAATATTGAATAGAAACTTAACCTAAATTTGGTGAAATCCATATACCAGATCAGCCTTTTGCTCTCTTATTCCTGGAAAATTCAACAATACACCACAACCACAACACCGTGATTGGCATCTTTCCAGCAACTTATACTCATGCCCACTGTGTAGTTTTCATAATATTTCAACATAGAGGAGTTTAGTTTTATATTCTTTATTTTCTCAAAGATTGCATTAAGTGAACGGAATTCACCATGTGCCGGTGATGCAAATAAAAACTTTAGATGAAAATACTCTTTCATCTCGTATATATTTACATACACAGGACCTATTTCAGCTATTTTTAAAACATTTTCAATTTTATATCAGATTAACAGGCAGAGGGGGAGAAAACTGGCTGCAAAAAGAATTCATTGCATACTGATCAAGAGGAAAACCAAGTGATGGCAACGAATGCAATCTACATTTCATATTTATATGTCAACAACATTCACATTACGTAATGTGTGAAGTACGAAAATGAAAATTTAATCTTTTCAGAAGAAGATTGTTAAGAATTTCTTGAAATCATTTCATGGAATCTTCGCTTCATGATTTTTTTTGCATTTAATATTTGTGTTGTATTATACATTGTAAATTAATCATAAGTAATGATTTTTTAGATTTAACAATAATACTGATTACTAAAGTATAAATCAAAATCTATTTTAACACTATTTGTTCTATTTATAAACCAAAAATTCAAAATAATATGGTGATGAACAGAATTCATGTATGAAAAGGTAGCCAACCCATGATATAATTCAAAATTGTACACACAAGACCATTATATAGTTACATTATCATTAATCAATGTAAATGAATCCTATTTACAGTAAATTACAGTGTTTGTGTATGTATAATTAGATGGAAAATCCATATTTGAGTAACAGAATTCTTGGTTCCAGACAAATAAATATCTTTGCTCGGAAAACACAATCTAGCCATCATGACAGCATTTATTAGAAAACAAGAAGCAGAAACATATAAAATGACACTGATGATGATGATGATGATGATAATACAAAGAAAAGGAAAAACAGCAGAACAAAAAATATGGCATCATACTGGAGGAAGCTGTAAACACTCACACTGTCCTCCCGATTGTCTTGAGGTTCAACTTCTTCCACATAGTTGCAGGGAAACCAGTGAAGTTTTTTGCCTCCATAGTCTCCTCTCCACCACCCTCCTTCTTCCTTACTCACATTAGTGATGATTGCATGCTTGCAAAAAGACAGCTCATCTTCCTGCCGTGCTTGATAGTCATACAGAGCCTTCACAGTGGTCTACACATACAAAAAAATGCATCAGCTCTTTGAACAAAGGGCAGTTGGCACAGGATAATAAAATATTTCAATACTTAAAAACATCTTACTAAAGAACTAGCTTAATAAAAACGATGACTCAGCCAATTGAATGCTCCACAAAAATACAAACTACCCATTTAAACTTGTTTACTGTGTGTTTGAATGCATCAAATAGCTAAGTTGAATACAAGTATTCCGGATGCCCTCAAAAAGAAAGTTGAATACTTGTAATTTTTTTAAATTCTGAGGTTTTAATGAAAATCAGACAAATGCTAATGGATTACGCAACCATTGATCTATTCAAGTAAAAAAAAATGAATAAAAATTGGTTTATGTAACTTTTAAAAATTGTCCCTGAATAACTCAAAAATAAGCACAACCATCTACAATTTTAAAAAAAATGCACATGACATTATTTAAATATCAAACTTAAAGAACAAATTTCAATAAGAAAAAAAATTATCTTCAATATTGTAGTTGAAAGAAGTCACCAAAAAACTTCGGTAATTTTTTGATAATAGAGAGATTTCAACAAAATCAGACCTACATTTTTATAAGCATCCTTTGCTGTTTCCACGAAAATACTAAATTAAAAAATCTTTGGAGCCATTTTTGAGAAAATGTAGAAAATGTTGAGGCTTCATTTAACGTACCTCAAAAATAAAAATATATATTTCACATTAAAGGGGCTTTGCCATTAGCATAATTGACCATGAAATTTCAATTTTAGTGAAAATCCTGTCATCAGTTTTCCAGCTATTATTATTCACACATAGATGTTTTGCAGAAAACAAATTTTTTTGAATCAAGAACCCACAAAATGTGGAGTTTAACAACACAATGTATTAAAAAAAGTTATTTACTTCACATAAAGAGTAAGAAAATTCCACTACTTTTGAATCAGTGACCCACAAAATTGGTTTCTCTGTCACAAAATAGCTGTTTCTTGCTACAACATTACTTTACATACTCTAAATTACCTAGTAGTATGCAAGAAAGTAAAAAGGAGGGTGTTCTTTGATCCAATACAGTATCTTTAATATCAATATTAGATTAATGAAAACAAAACTCACATGTTAATTGAAATATAAAAATCTCAATGATACTGAACATCATTTTATGATTACAATGTATTAATTGTTGTATTCACACTGATTTGAACTCAATAAATTCATTATAGCCTGTAAAAGTACTAAACAAATATTATGTTCTTCAACATGTTCTGTAATTTATAAATTTTCAGAAAAATTTTCTTTAATGAGTATGTGAGGCTCAAGTATTCAAAGGTGAAGAGACTTTTGACTTTTGTTGCCAAAGCAGTAAATTCTGCTGAATGTCATTAAGATGTATATATTCAGCATAGATAATCAAACTATTTGCCACATATGCAACAAAATGTCCATTACCTGCACAAAATGGATCTTTGAACGAATTAGGAAGAGACACTATGTTTTATGCTTCAAGCAGTTTGATAAAGGGAAGTTCTCAAGATGTGGATGAAATATTAGGAATACACTAGTATCAACATTATTACTACCTATTTATGCAATTGTTACAAATACTAGGTAAAACTGTACAGTAGTGGCACCATTAGTGGTAGTTGCTTTTAGTTTTGTTTTTTGGCTTTCATGATGGAAAAATCCTGGTACATGAAATTTTTAATGTGTATAAAATAATTTTAAATACATAAAAACAATCATATGCCAAATGGCACAAGAGATATTTCATTTCTATTTTTCAAAAGAGAAATAAATGAAAACATATACAATTTATAAATAATACAATGTATGTACTTTACTCATAATACCTTTTCTGACATATCTTACTTCTTTGCATTCATGATACTACATATGCTTATAATATGGAAGAGAATCCAATTTTACGAGAATTACATTATAATTCAAAAACGAACAAATCGAGAAGAAAATGAAAAATGTGTCCAGTAAAACAGTACTGGTGTTATATGATGTGTTACTATGAACTGACATTCATACTTTGCAAGAACAAAAAGGTGAAATAGCTTATTGATACAGCTATTAGAAAAAATTAAAATGTAATTAAGTAATTGTGAAGTATTAAATTACATTTTATACAATTCCTCCAAATATTAAGATATTTTTAGGTTTACCTTAGAAGTTACAGTACTAGGCTCCATGTACATGGAAGACTCACATACGGCATTGTCCTCAGGCTCCTTAAACAGACACAAGAAGCAAAAGCTGATCATATTAACCATTGGTCAATCAATACATTTTAAGAACTTATGGGCAAGAATTTAATAATTCTAAACTAGCAGGAGATGAACAGTTTACTTTATGGTGAAGAAAAAATGCATTATAATAATTGCTGATTAAAATAATTTTTCTAAATTAATCTTAAGTTGGAATGTTTGAACTCACCTGGCCAATGCGTCGGATAACTTCATCATTGATAGGATAAGTAAGTTTCACCTTACGATACAATGGGTGGCGCTCATAATAACTGACTAGTTCAACAAGAGACTCAAATTGCACAGTGCCAATAATATAGAGGCGACCCTCCAGCTTTATTCGACAATGTTTGATCTTCTTCTCTGCACTGTATAAAACAGAGGAATTATCATCACTAATTTTCAAGAACTACCTTTATAGCATTGCAATGAAATTGTTTTATAATATAAACCTGGAATAAAAGGAAGATTTCAATAGAAAGTGGAGTATCCCAGCTATATAGCTACACTGCTGAATTAGAATTACAGTGTAAATTCTCTATAACAAACTTCTTTATAACAAAAAGACTCTCTCCAACATACACATTTCTCAAGTTAGGTTGGTTTAGCTTAAAAACCTCTATAATATAAAAGCCACTCTCTGAAATGAAACAATTCATGTTTTTTTAGATTTGTTTAGATGTCGGTAAATGCTTATTATTGGTTTTCAAAAAGCACCAACAATGAATCTTTAAGGTGTCAACATTTCTAAGAATGACAGCAGCTTTCAGACTATGCCATTAGTTTGTTGCGTGTTCCTCTTTTGTATATGATAATGATTTACTTTATTGCATTATGAGTCATGAACTGACTTTTGAACAGTGAAGATGGTCAGTAAAAGAAAATACAGTTTGGGTGTTGATGAAGTTTCTTTGATACATGTGATAGAAATGGGTGGAAAGAAAATGATGCAGTATATTTTGCACTCAGTTCATCTTCTTTAATTAGTAGGAAACAAAATGTGGAGGCTGAAACATATTCAAGGTTTTCTAAGAAATTAAAGAAGCCAAAATTTGAAGATTTCAGTGAAGCAATACAGAGTTTTCACATTTGGAATAATGTGTGAATCTTGGAACCAATACTGAAAGATGAGGTGAAGAAGTTTGCTAAACAACTTGGCATTATAAATTTTAAGGTGTCAGAAAGGGGTCTTGGAAAGTTTACACGTTATATTAAGATGGTGACAAAATTTTGAAAAGAAATTTCTCATCTTCCTGTTTTCTAAACCCACCAACATCAATTTTCCCTGTCTATATTGAAATTAATAACACGAAATCAAGAACACTTAAAATTCTTTCCTCCTCTACAATATTCACAAACACATACTTTAATAATGAAAATATAATTGCCAAGTAGCTTCTAGTAATTTACAATAATATGAATTATAAAATTCATATTAATGTAACTTTCATGGAGTAGCTTTCACTGACAGCAAACAGTCAGTGTTGCAGACTATCCATCACAAATCTTGCATCTTTAAAGCTGAGACAGATTTCTCAAAAATTTAACCAAAAACATGCTTGGGTCTCTGCAAAGGTGGGTCTTAACATTTATTATTGTTTTTTCAAATTTTTACAAAAATTTTCTTTTAAAAAGTTTACAAATTACTTGTTTTACATTTTTGATAAAATTTTTTTTTATAAAACAGATTTAAATATACTTCAGAACACTTTCTTTGCAGAAAGGAAAACTGTTTAAATTGAACCACTAAACATTTTTCTACATCTGTAATTTAAAATACAGATGGGTTCAGTTCAATGGGCAGCTCTTCTCTATTATTTTTATTACGTTTTTTTAATTGTCTTCAAAAACGTAAATGAGATTTCCAGATATTTTTCCCTACCTTCGGCAGCAAACACATGATAATTATATATGTCAATACTAATTTAATAAATTTATTCAATTTTTTAAAAACCAATTGATGCAGTGTATAGAAAAAGAGGGCAAGGGTCTACCCCAGAAATATTTTGAAATTATAAATTTGTTTATATAAAAAAAAGCATGACAAGAGAGTAAAATGTATCATTTATAATTAGGCAACATTTCTGTTATGAATATATCAGATTGTTGAATCAAAACTTCAACAGTGATTTTCTCAAAACAGCTTCATTGCATATATACCAGATTATGTTTGGTTAAGTAATTTTAGGGACATGTTGGAACAAACGCACAAGATACACAGCCAAATGCATTATCGTTTTTTATGTTCACACAGTCAGGTAGTATTTTTGTAGCATAGAACAGTACAGTGCTGTAGGATATTTTAGACAAAATATCAGTGTAGCAAAACATTTAGAATAACTGGTTATGATTATAGATGTTACAGAATATAAACAAAAATTAACCAGAACAAACAAAAATTGTGTATTTGTTATTGTTATAGTGTTTCTTCCCTACTCTCCATGTAATGAAGCCTCAGTAAAGAAAGAAAGTACTCAATCCCTTAAGTTGCATTACGAAGAGTCTATGCTGTAATTATCGAAGTCCTCAAGAACATTATTTTCCCTCACAACTCCCACAATGTCCTGAGGATTTGAAGGAAGTTATCTAAATGTTCATACATAAGAGTTCTGTCCTATTTACCATATTTGCTGGTGTATATAACACATTTTTTCCCCCTTCAGAAACTCATCAAAAAACAGGATGCGTCTTTGGGTGAGAATTTTTATAACTGTCTGAACGTTTAGTATGTAGCATTACAAAAATCAAAATTTTTGTACTCTGAAAAACAGGAATTTGTATTTCTATAAAACTGATTATTACAGAAGCTAAAAGCATTGCAAGAAGAAAGAACGTTGAACATTTTGTTGGGTCCACATCATGGTGTAGAATATTTATGAAAAGACACAGTCTTTCCCTGTGTACTAGAAAAATATCATAAAGACTCCCAGTGGAATATGAAGAAAAGATTATTGCTTTTCACAGGTCCCAATTCCCATTCCTTTCATAAAAATAAAAATCAAGTATAAAATTTAACATTAAAGTATGAAATCCTTCTTGAAAATAGGAATGTGTTTTATACATCAGCAAATACAGTATGTACTAAGGGACTGTCAGAATAACATACAAGTTATTTAAATTTCTAAAACAAACTCATCACTGCCACCTGACTTCAAACTATAACATGGTCTGTTTTACTACCGTTTTGAAGTAAATAGCTCCTTCAATTTAATCTTTACACATTGTCTTCTGAGAACCATTGGATTATTCTAGGTTATTCTTTGGGTCCAAAATCATTAAAAATGAGTTAAGCATATCAAGGGGATTGTGAATGACCTCTGAATGTATGAAAGTCAAAATTCTAGTGCATTTGTGACTGCTAGTTCTTTCATGTGCATTCGTGTCTGCTAGCATGCACCACATGTCATATTTGGGAAGGGATGTAAATGAATAACCCAGTGCAAATTTCAAAAGAACAGTCGTTATCTCCAATGTATTTTTTCAGAATTTGTCATTTGTTTCGGTCATTGTTGTTCTCAGCAGGTTATTTGTTCATTATGGTTTCATACCACAACTGGTAATTTTCAGTCAAATAAAATACTCCCTAGATCTATTAAATTCTGAAAATGACAATTTAAAAAAAATAACACAGTTTTTGGGGACAAAATCATTAGTTGATATTATAGAGAAAACTCCACCATCATAAACATACAACCACCCTAAGTATTAACCTTCTTGAACTAAAGCGCAACTCACAAAACTACTATGTAAAAGCATCAACACACTCACCGAAAAGAGATGGCATAATTATATGATTCTTTCTCCGATGGTCGCACCAAGAATGCCCCATCAGAAGGCACTTTGCGCAACATGTCCTCAGCCTGCATGCGGGTGGCTGTGGGGTGGTACCATTCCTTGCCTTCATGTTTATTGGGCTGAGGCACAGGCTCTTGAAGCATGATCAGAAACTCCTGCATTCAACACAGTGAAATATAAGAGCTCTGGTTCATCCAAAGAGTTTAGTTGTCTTTTTGGGTTTGCCTAAAAAATTATATGACAATCTAAGAATTGATGATACTATAATTTATATCTCTTTTTTAATTCCTTGTAAAGAACTCACAAATATAATAACTTCATCTTCTGGAATTTTTTCATTTTTAGGTGAAGCTAGAGGTCAAAATTTCCAAACCAACTTAATCATGAGAATATTAAATGATGTGAATTTCAAGTATCATCTCTTAAAGAATGTGAAAGAACAGTTAACCCATTAAGTCCTAATGTTGCGCTACACAAGGTTTAATATATACTTTTTTCTTTTTATATACATATAAAATGATTCAATATAAATTTGTTCTGTATCACTATCGCACTAAGAAGAAATGCCGTTTTATCAGTTTTTGCTCTTTTCATTCATGTCCAAGTGTAAATGTGGCTTTGTTGAATTTTGAAACTTCTTGGAAATATAATGGATTCTGTTATCGATATTCAATTTTTAATTTAATTATTACACATTAATTTTTTTTTACTGTATATTACTCAACAAACTTGCTTGAACTTTCTTTAATCATTTTAGAATATTTATTATGAAAACAAGTTATGAAGACATGAAGACAAGCTTATTATTGATAATTTTCTATAATTTTGCCTGTAGGCAAATTTGGTGATAGTGAGTATGGTCTTAAAAATGAGACAACTAATGCAATTGGAATGTAAGCATTGAGAAATAGACATGTAACTACTATGTGTTTCATATTTCCGTTCCTGATAAAATAATTACCTTATCTGAAGATCGTGACTTATCCTGCATTGTTGCATCGTTATATAAACAATGCTTCAAAAGTACTTATTTTTCTTCTATAAAAATTCGGTTTATTTCGGGAATGATGGACATAAACAAAGACCTCTATCAACTGTTGAACTTATTAGTATTCGAGGAAGATATTGATCTTATCACTGCACACATGATTGATGCAGTGTACATTCCTCCTAATATTGATAAAATGACAGAGGAGGAAAATATAGATGATGATCTTCTGGAGGAGAAGGAGGAGGATTGATTGATTGATTGATTGATTGATTTTTCGTGTTTCTGGGCACGTCAACTACTGTGGTCATTAGTCCCGTTAATGTAGTACTTGTTTTTGTGTTCTTTTTTTCTTTCTTCCCCCCCCCCCCCTCGGGAGATGGCGGTGATCTTCCCCAGCCGAATGGCGAGATCCGGCACCGACCTACCATCGGCTAGTGGGGTTTCCCCCTAACCAAGACTCTCCCACCAGCGGGGCACCGCCCTAGCCGGGACAAGCTCTAAGCTCCCGACCGGTCTCCCGAAATATGTGATAGTATAGTGCATGTTAGTGTAAGTGTGTGTGTAAAGGGAGAGGAGAGGACAAGGAAGAGGAAGGACAGATCACGTGCGGTCCATGGCCCGTTTGGTAGAGTACTGCTCCGGTATTCGCCTGGTGTTGATCGGAGAAACCATAGAAAACTACCGATCAGAGCAGCCGGACGCTAGAATTCTCCTCCAGACAGCGACTGAATTCGACCTAGCTGAAAAGCTAGTGTCAAAAAACCTGCCGCCGTCAGGACTCGAACCTGGGACCTCCCGTCAGAGGCGCTGCAGTGACATCAGTTGATGCACTGAGCTACTGCTCCCGGTAAGGAGGAGGAAGAAGAACAAGAAGAAGAAGAGGAAAAGAAAAAGAAGGTGAAAAAGAAGAACAAGAATAAAACGAAGAAGAGGAAAAAGAAAATGAATAAGAAAGGGAAAAAGAAAAAGGAGAAAAAGAAGAAGAAAATGTAGAAGAGGAAAAAGAAAATGAAGAAGAAAGGGAAAAAGAAAAGAAGAAGAGAACTTGATTGTCAGCGCAATTTTTAACTCACAGAAAATATATAATATTGTGAATGCAGAAAAGATTTCACAACTGGAATTTTGCTCTGGCTTACCCATGACCCTAAAGGAATCAGAAGGCTGTGCAAAAGAAAGTGAATGCAACAATGAGTCGATCAATACCCAGGAGACTAAAAAATTGATTTTGGTCAACCCGCAAACAATTCTCTATCTAAAAATGTACATTATGATGATGTAGAGATACCAATATAGGTGGCTCAGAGCATCAATTGAATCGTTTATTTCAGAAACCTGTCAAGCGCCAAATTTCTCATTTCGAGAAAACTGAGAAAAAGTGTCCCAGTTTTTCAAATTTAAAAATATTTTTTAATATTAAAGCAGTTGATAAATGAATATTTTTTAGTTTAATATGCACTAAATGATGTGTCTATCACCATGGAACAATATTCTGCCGCTAACATGCTTTTTTATATTTTGGCGTTTCACGGGTTTCTGAAATAAAAAATTCAACTGATGTCACTGCAGTGGCTCTGACCAGGAGGCCCTAGTGTTTGAGTCACAACAATGGTAGGATTTTCGACACTAGCTACATAGCTAGGTCAAGTTCAGCTAATGTCAGGAGGAAAATCTTAGCAGCCAGCTGCTCTCTCAATAGTTTTCCTTCGTTTCTCCGATCAACACCAGGCAAATGCTGGAACAGTACCCTAATAAACAGACTGCGAACTTTCCTTCCTCACCCCTCACTTACACACACTTACACTTACACGCACTACACTACCACACATGCCGAAAGAGCAGTCGGGAGCTTAGGGCTTGTTTTGGCTAAGGCTGGTGGGAGAAATCTGGTTGGAGATGTATCCTTATTGAAAACTAGTGGGAATGCATGACACACCGAAATTCCAAGCATTCCTAGTCTTAAGAGTTATTACTCAACTGTTACTTGGATGTTCAAAAAACGGTACTTCAATTAAAAGAATTTATGCAGAAAACATTCATGCCACAAGAATCAATAGAGTTGAAAAATGGCTTGGAAAGTTGGGACATATCTTAAGATTTCAAGTAGCAAGAGTGCAAGCTGAAATTTAGATATGAGTGGGATGTGGCTGAAGAAAACTTGGAAAAGATCTACGCATTCTCTATTAGAAAAATAGAAAACCTCAAAAATATTGTGTGATGTCATTCAGTACTAAGTCTTGAAAACTAAAGAAATAAAGGAGGTTTACACATTCTGCAACAATACAATCACCATTCACAGTGAAAACAGTTCAACATCTTTCCGAAAATTTAATGGTAATGGTTTGTATTTACTAAGATCTGTATGTTTATGCTACAGGAAAATATGGCAAAGAAATCCTGCTGTCTACTTTACCATAAAAATGTAATACACCACAAAATTATAACCACTGAAATTGTTTGTGAAAGGACACAATTTAGACATTTGTATAGGGATACAATAGTATAGGGAGGAAAATTAAAAACATTTTAAGCACCTTTTTCACCACAATTTTGAACCTAAAATTCCTAGCTCTACTAATCACTCAAACATTTAAAATAAACCTGTATTAATGACAAGTTAAAATGAAACATGAACAAGAAATTATTTTTAATAATTAATTTTTGTAATTGGTATTTTGTATTGGTATTTTATTTACTATACAAACTCATAAATGTAGTAATATGTTATATTTGATCAATTTAACAAGTTGTATGATCACAAAATATTTTATTAAAAATCATCTGTAGTGAAACCTTCCCTGAGCGGTCACCAATGGTTCTGCAAAATTTGGTCGATAATAGAGGTGGCCACTTAATCAAACTTATGGGGTTACTGGAAATATAAATCAGTCTAATAGAGCAATTTGCAAAGTATGTTTTCTCTAAGATTTTTAGTTACCTTAAATTACAAAATACAATTTAAAAAAAGAACGTAGTATCACTTTGCCTCCTTTCGGTTATCAATATAAATATCAAGATCCACTCTTGACTTGTCACTCATTCTCTTGCTCAGGAAACTCACTTTCCATACTCACCAAATTAAACAAGCAAACTAATGAAAACTAATATTACAAATAAGACCTGAATGCAATTTACACTTTGTAGAAACTTTATAGCTGATGGAATTAGCAAGTGTACTTCTTCTGATGTGAATTTTTTCATTTCAATCTCTGGCGATTTGCAGGTTTTCTCTGTTTGAATCATAATTTAACTCACGCCACCCTATTTGTAAGTATTTTGGCAAACTTAGAGCACCTTTACATAAAAATTAGTACACACACAAAAGTGGTTGCCAAGCAGCATTAGGCCCAAAACAATCAGCCTATGCAAACTAATGAAACCAGTTCAATCAAAATGGCATTTCAAATAATGGTCTAAGTAGCCATAAAATTGACAAAAAACTAGACCTATAAAATTTAAGTTCAAATATATAATTAAAATATTTATCAACGTATTCTAATTGGAAAAAGAAGCACTATCCTTGGCAATTGCCCTTTTAGTCCATACATAAATTCACATCTGAATCACACATTCACTGCAATAAAAACATTTTTTTAAAACAGCTAAAAGCAAAATAGATTTCCAGAGGTAAACAGCTTTAGACTCTAGAATCACTGCAGAAGAGCAGCATTCAATGTAAAGAAGGGAAAGTGATATGACACCATCTAATGCAGAAAAATAATAGATTTACATTCTTAATATTGGAATTATTAAGTAGAAGCGAAAAGGAGTTCTCAAAATAAAATTGAATAAACTGATTTTTACCTGGCTACGAAGAGGATGTGATCTGTAGTGTGTTATAAGGCTGTACAAACTGTCAAATAAATTTGTTTCAATAAGAAAATATTTAGTTTGCCCATTCTCTTGCTTGGACCGAATGCGACAGTGATTAACTTTGCCTTGCCTCCTGTAACATGCACAAGACAAATGCTGTTAGGTTGCGAGTTTGATAAAATGAGAAACAATAATCACACAATCGTAGCAAGCAATGTTCACTAATTTTCTTGAACAATTATTCACTCAAACTTGAACAGTAATACAGCACTTTCTCAATGTTTATGAATTTATGGAAATATTCCTGTGCCAAGGTACCACAATCCAAAAAGCACATATTAGCACATTTTTGATAAATGAACAAAGAACACATTAATGGAGAAAAGATGAAAGAATGTATTGGGAAAAAGTAAAAGTCAACAAAGATATTTACAAGAAGGGAAAGTAATGTAATACCATATTATGCAGAGAAAGACCAGATTTGTTGGTGTGAAGAAGAAAGCAGCTTCAGGAATGACAAAGCACAAAAAGGCGCTATCCTTACAGAACCATCAATATTAGTCAAGAGAAAGGAAATTAACATGCTAACACTTTTGTTACTTATCGATTTTTACAAGGCATGTGATAAAGTGAACAAGGACTAAACAGTGGGAAATTAAGAAAGCAGATTGGAGTACCAAGAGAAATTCTTCCCCTTCTCTTGGTAGCCTGGATCCTGAATCAGAGAGATAATCAAAGGTTGAAAGCAACTTAAATGAGGTTGCTTAGACCTCTCCTTGGCTACATTAGGAAACATTACACTGGACTGACAGGAAACACTTACTACATTACTACATTACACTTACTACATTATACTGGACTGACAGGAAACAAAGACAAACAAAAAGACTCAAGACAGCATAACAGAGAAAGTTAAAAAGAATTAGAAGAAATGGCTGAAGCATATCAAAAGAACGAAAAAAGGAAGACTCCCTAAGGCTGTTCTAAATACAAATCATAGTCAGAAGAGCTGTAAGAGAAAAAATTTGATCATACAATAACACTTTATTGTGTGGAAGATTAAAAATATCCTCTCCATGCTTACTGATAACCAGGCCTTCTATCCAGCAGTACATTATAATAATGCAGATTTATATGCACTAAAAATCATAAGAATATGTATGCAAATATGCTAAAAAAAATTAGGAAAACATGCACATTAAACATAAAAAATGGACCATTTATTCAACTTCATTGAGTAACCAAATGGTCATTTATTCAACTTCAAGAAGCTTGGCTCACAAGTTAAGAGATACACACAGTATTCATTTCATATTGTAACAAGTCACCACATACTTTTCCCAATTTTCTGATATCTACAAAAATGCAGCATCTAATGTACAGAATTTATTATTATTACTTCACATAAATTTAGGGAACAGTAATTATAAGCTGCCATTTCTTTTGTTATGTAATTTTAAACAGTATGTGATTTGCCTTGTACAATTTCACTATTTTTTTTTCAGTTCCCAAACCTGGAATTTGTTCTTCAATTTTCTTCATTTTTGCTGGTACAACTTGTTCTACTGGTTCTGGTAAATTCCTGAAAGAGGTTGCCATATAGTCCAATCAATTTACTGCAGTAGATAGCTAAAGACTGTGTTCTTTGTGTTAGGTAATTATCTTAGGAAGGGTAATGAAGTGTTCATTTTTGATTCCTTCATCATGTGCAGCCATTATTGCTGACTGAACCCAAGTCACATTTTCTGGATTCAAAAAAGGAAGTACTGTAAGGTTGGGTGAATCCAATCAATAATTTAAGAATATTTACAAAATAAGACATTAATGTTTATTGTTTCGTATTACCATTTGGAATGAAAAATTACTCAACCTTCAAGGAAGGTCATTAGTTAAATGAAATTAATTTACATTTATAATTCACATCTTATTTTTTAATATTTTTTCTGATCGGTTTTACCACACAGGTGAATCCCATCACATTGTTATTTGTGCTTTTAAATTGGAATACAGATGGGTAAATGGTGTGATTCTTTGTCTGGTCTCCAGACAAGTGTAGCAGCAGCTATGCTGCTTATGCATTCTCTTTTTATACACTTCATCATTTCTTATTCATTGGAGCGTAACCAAAAAGCTTGGCCCACGTAACCAAAAGGCAAATGTTGATAAAGAAGGGTCTTTGCAAAGCAGCGTGAACAGTCCAAAGTTGCAATTACACTGCATGCTTGTAGTGTGGCTGTGCTGTGGCTTTAGAATGAAATGCTGCAAGCCCATCTACTCCTGTTGAATTGTTCCCATTTTTGCAAAAAAAAAATTGTACATATGCAAGCAACTTAGCCTCAAGAAAAAAGGCAAGAAAGTAAAAAATAAAATTTATGTAATTAATTTTCAGATAATTAATTAAACTATACCTCTTTAATCTGCAATCATTTCTATTTGTTTAAAGAACTGAAGAACTACATTGGGGTAGAAAAATAAAGAAATCTGAACTAATGATGCCATGAAAAATGCACATACTCTCTCATATAATTTCTAAAGCTGATCTGAAAAATTTTGAATTTTCACAATTTTCAAAAATTCATAGTTCAGAGAAAATGACACCTGCACCATTTTCTAAGCTTCTACCAAAATTTTTAGAATGAATTTAAAGAAAATTTTTTTAGCCTTTTTGAGAAAAAAATTATAAATTGTTCTAACTTCAACCAGAAATTATACTAAAACTTTCCTTTTTTTCAAAATAAAATATATGACCTTCTTTCAAGATTTATTTTTACTGAGCACATTTGAACTGCACCAGTATTGTAGGGCATGAACAATATTACAAACAAAGACAAAGATTTAGAAATATGAACAAACTGCAAGCACATTCAAGATTTATTCAAGAAAAGGATCCATTTGACAATTTGCCACCAACCAAAAGAACAAAGATGTTTGGAAGATCCAGGAAAAAGGCAGAAGCAGAGAAAAATGTAAAAATGAAACAGGAATTCATGCATGTCTGAATGTGAATAATAGAACAAAGAAGCAAGCTATACAAGAAAAAATAAAATGTAAAAGCTTGCACATAGCAATAATAATTACTTTAAAAAACCTGGTAACTAGTAGATATGATGTGAAAGGTAAGATGGGACAGATTTTATTTCCTATCTGTAGAAAAGAGTATGCCCTTACCAGAATGACAGAGAATAGTCACCCACAAATGTTTCACTCTCACGCACAAGAAACGTTCCGTCTCCCAGGGAGGAGTATTTGCGTAGCAATTCCTCTGCTTCTGCTCGGCCACCAACCAATTTTCCATGAAACCACCTTTCACTGAAGTGCAATTCATCGTTGGGTACTCCCTATAGAAAAAAATATATTTAGCATAAAAAAAAATTAAATTAAATTAAAAAATAATAAAATTTTTTAAAAAATTCAAAATTTAAAAAAGCAAACAAATGATTGGAATAAAATTTGACTAACATGGCTAAACAAAGACCTGTCTGAAAAGTTGTATGTGTGCAATGGGTGTAATTTACTGTATTTATCCTAATATAAAACGAGGTTTTTTCCAAAATTCTTCGTTCCAAAAATGGGGGGTCGTCTTATATTTGCAGATTAAGCTTGAGTGGGTGAGAATCACTGTCTGTCCCAGTCGAAAAACTCGTATGCTCACAAAACAATACACTACGAAGGCAATAATAAGCCACGCTCATTTATCCCCACAGTTAACGCGCCACGGAATTATCAAATCACTGCAGTATTGCCCGATGTTAGATTTCAGAGGGTGTTAAGAGAGCAAATGGAATGTAAAAGGCCGCATGCCAATAGCCTTGCGGGTAGCTGCCGAGAGACACATCCTGATTGCACTCTTTATCTCCCGTTTCTCAACACCCATGCCACCAAAAAGGCAGACTGGAGTTGTCATGGGATATATTAGCTATGAAAACTAAATGATTCCCCATCCTGAGGCATGCAGACTCACTGTGCACACCCGGGTATTCGTGTTTCAGACACAGGCGCGTGTTGAATAGGCCTACGTATTTCCTGAATGTTTTCATAGAGTCCACC
Organism: Teleogryllus occipitalis; assembly: GCA_011170035.1. NCBI lineage: Eukaryota > Metazoa > Arthropoda > Insecta > Orthoptera > Gryllidae > Teleogryllus > Teleogryllus occipitalis. The sequence goes on from BLKR01000417.1 coordinate 162,461, forward strand.
GCCATGCTGTTCTGATTCAGAGCAATACTTTTTTGAAGAGAGATCAGTCAAATGACATTGTAAGTTAAACATAACAGAAAAATGAGTAGAAGTTGTAGCCAAAATTCTGTGGAGGTATGGGGATCTACGAGTTCGCAATTGACAACTGGATCACACAGTCATTACGATATGAATTTTAAGTTAATGGTTCTGAAAGAAGCTGACCACTAACAACAGCGCGTCTGGAAGAAAATTTGGGGTGACAGAAAGAATTGTTCGTAGGTGGTGTCAGATGAAAGACAAATTAGAGAACGCAATTTCAACGCATAAAACATTTAGGGGACCTAAAATGGGAAGATTTCCTGAGTTGGAGCAGCAAGTTCTCGAGTACCTGCGAGAGAAACGCAATGAGGGCTTCCCTATCTCTCGAGAAATTATATGAATGAAGGCACTTGAAATAAAGAAGAATCTTCTACAAGATGGCGAAAATTTCAAAGCAAGTATGGGCTGGTGCGTAGAATTATGAAAAGAGCTGGTCTGACATTACGGTGAAGAATGACACTAGCTCAGCGACTTCAAGCACCTTTTGAGGAAAAATTAATTGGTTTCCAACGTCATATTCTCAAATTACGGAAAGAACATGGCTATCTGCTCAGTCAAATAGGCAACACTGACCAGACGCCAATTTATTCTGACATGCATTCAAAACTAACAGATGAAACCAAGGGCACTAAAAGTGTTATCATCAGAAGCATTGGCAATGTAAAGACCAGAATAACAGTTATGCTGTGTGCTCTGGCTGATGGCAGGAAGGTGCCTCTGTATATATTTCTGCACAGGAAAAGAATGCCAAAAGAGAAACTGCCAACAGGGCTTGTTTTTAGATGTCAAGAGAAAGGGTGGATAACCAACGATCTGATGCTTGATTGGTTGAAGGTTGTTTGGAATACAAGACCAGGCTATTTGTTGAAGAAGAGAGGAATGCTGGTGCTAGATTCATTCAAGGAACACCTTACACAAGAAGTTAGGGAACCGATATTAAAAAGTAACACAGATCTAATAATAATTCCTGGTAGAATGACATCTCAACTTCAAGTAAAGGATGTTGTTGTAAACAAACCATTCAAGGATCATCTCCGACAACTTTATAATGACTGGCTTCTTCAAAAAAACCATGCCCTCACTCCTGGAGGGAAATTAAGGAAGCCCTCTGTACACAAGCTGGGAGAATGGATAGCTACTGCTTGGAATAAGATCTCCAGTGAATCTATTGTGAAGGGTTTCAAAAAGTGTTCCATATTCAATGCACTCGATGGCTCAGAAGATGACCTACTGTGGGAGCACCAGGAAGAAAAAAACAATACAAGTGAAGATGAACAAAGTAATGAAAGTGTTGCTGATGATGATGATGATGATGAAGAAAACAGCAATTGAACAGATAAAACCTAAATTTTTCATTTAAAAGATTTTTCTGGACAGTAATATCCCTTGTGTTTTTATTGTGATTGTAATTAATTAGAATTAGTTAAAAATACAAAAAAATTCTCAGGAGGCCTCTTCAAAATGGGGGGTTGTCTTATATTCGAGGTCGACTTGTATTCGGGTAAATATGGAATATGAACTAAAAATGTCTGAAATATGTAAATATATTATATGTAGTTAGTTTCATTAAAATATGGAGTTTAATATGGTCTTAAAATGATAAAAAATGGCTATGGTAAAATAATTTTTCATTGTCAGTTGATAAACTTTCATCTTTAAATTCTGAAATGTAACTTCTAATTTTACACTGGATCATTGTGCTACTTTTGGCATTTTACACAAGCTTAATAGAGAGATTAATAGAACTAAATCAACAGATAGTATTCTGACTGGATTGTAACTGACAATCAGGAGCTGTATAAGTTGAATTCTAATGTCCAAATCTGTGACGTCATGCGATTTCCGGGTGGCAGACTCAGAGGTAAGGAGAAAGAGAATTGAAACAAGGGCAGTGCATTTTCCACAGACCATTGAGGTCTCAAGGTCATCTGTCAAACAAATCCAATAATTCATCGCCTCCTCATGCCCCCCTTCCCCTCGCAGGACATTCAGACCCCTCAGACAGGGCCTGGGGGCTGGAGAGAGAATCTTTTCTTTCCATAAATTAAAACATTAACAGTTTCTTAACTTGCTTTCCCATTGTCAATTCTCCCTAATTTTCAAAAAAAAATTAATGTTTAAGGAATCACTGAAATTTTTTAAGCTCTTTTCGTTGAGATGCATTTTTAATATTTAATGAAATTTCATTGTTAAACTTACTATGCTATATGAACTGATTTTATAAGAAATATGGAAAATATATGGACATTCAAATATATACCAAAACCCAAAATATGGAAAAATATGGAAAGTAAAAGTAGCATTTTTCAACCCTACTCATTGTGAAACATAAAGATAATGCAAATTAGTATCTATACTAACTTATTTAGTAAATATGTATTTACACAGAAATATGTTCCCTGATACTCTGTAACGGGCCTATAGAGTGCCACTTGGGGCCATCAAATCTCCCTACCTCTCTCAAGGATTAAGTGCCACCACAAGTTTACTGGCCAATAGGAACAGGAGATCATTCTTGGCCGCAAGGGAAAGCTTATGAGACACATGGTTTAAGGAGTGGAGGCTAGAGTCAAGGCTCCCTAGGACATAAGAGGGCAATGAAATGATTACCTGAGGGCAGGGAGCATTGACTGATATCCAAAAGGTTAAGCAGACATAAATTGTTTGATGATGATGATGATGATGATGATGATGATGATGATGATGATAAACTATGACACCCATTGAACAGTATCCCAAAACTAACAAAGTTAGTGAATGTAAATGTAATATTTGAACAAAGTTCTTAAATACTCAATTAAATTCACCCACTCTTCCATGCAGTCATGTGTTTTACATGTGAGCAACACTTAATGATGAAGAATTTCAAAGCTACCCCTTCTGTTTTGCAATAAAATAAACTCCCCTTATTTTTGTTTACAACACTGCACCAGTTACCTCCTTTGGTCGATGAAAAGCTGCCTCCTCCTCCTCTTCCTCTTCCGCCTCTGCTTCTGCACTGTTGTTAAAAGTATCTGTATAAAATAGTTTATTGCGTGTCAGCACAAAGAAGTGTTTATTCCACTGTTTATCCACTGCATCTTCAAGGTACATTATCCCGTTTTTCACAGTATTACGCAGATCCATGTCGACACCTGTCAAAGAATGCACAAAAAAAGGATTTTACATATCACTAAGCCAGTGCTTCTCTTAAGGCATCTGAAAAACATGATGTCACAATGCAAAAAAACAACTTTTTCATATGAAGTTGGCGATTTGTTTCAATAACCAAGAAGAGTTGAGATGAAACAAAGATTACGCAGAAATTTGTTTGTAACAGAATAATAATTATACTATCATAAAAATTTTTGGTTATATTTTGTGGGCAAAATTATTGTTTCTCATACAATCTTGATTTATTAGTCTCTGAAGAAAAAAAAACACCTCAATCTCCATCATGTAAATAACGCTCTTAACATAAAAACAACAGTTTTAACATTCTTTACCTAAAAGTTTTTTAAATATATTTTTATATACTATACTATTTCATTAAATAATGAACTAGAAAGTACATTATAACTAGACCTCAGATTTTACTACAAATACCTATTTAGTTCCTATACGAGATTGTGGAAAATAATTATAGATGTTTACAAATCATATAAAAAACTGAAAGCATGAAAGCATCTATTGGTACCAAAAATGTCCTAAAAGGATGGTTGATGGTTACTTTAATGTTTTTGTCTAAAACTGCCTAAAACAAGTAATTTTGGAGAATTATCTTATTTTAATTACTCATTTTTTAAATTTGTTATACCAAAATGCAAATAATTTCTGGAATTTCCCAAAATGCAAATATTTCATGATAGAATATGCAATCAACTACATTCTGAAATCTCTCGCTCAACACCCTGTCTGTGAAATTTATCTTTTTGTACCCAGTTTTATATGCCAGAAACATAACTTTTGTTTTTAATGGTTTTTTAAATGCCTGGTTTAATAATTTTATGACATAATTTAAGTGCCTAAAGCATTTCTTTTTATGCCTAATAGTGTCCAATTTAATAATTTTGTAACCTATTTAGGCTGCTCAAATCATTACTTTTTTGTGCCTAAAATTCAGAGGCCTAATTATAATGTGTGCCAGAAAAAGTCTCTCCACATTGTGTCAAATAACAGGTTCTTACTAACAATCACATTCGTGTAAAATAACATACATTTATTTTAATTTCTTAATCTAGCAATATCCATTTACAAATAGTAATGAACAAATATTTTATTTACTGACAAGTCACATACACATGTTTGTTTCTGCTCCTGAACATTTTTCATTACCCCACATAGCACAGGAAGTGACCTGAATCCACTTTTTTCCTTGTTCATCATCAAAGTCAGTGACAGTTGGTGGATTGCAATTTAAGAGGAGTGGCAAGTATGTTTAAATTATTTAACACATTTTACCTCTTCGAAATATTTCTTGAATAAAGAAAACTAGAGCATGTAGAGTACAACTGATTTGCATGCATCGGGATTTTAATCCTTGTCTAACAACTTTTACAATTGTGCCCACTCGAAAATAAGAATTTTTTTTAAAAAGATATATTGAGTAAACAAAACAGTCATTTATGAAATCAGATAAAAGGTTTGGTATTCTAAGCTTAGTTAATAGGAGCAGACTCAGCCGAACAAAACCCTAACAGCAGCACTAATACTAGTCCCCACCCAACTCCCAGTACTCCCACTCTTCCTCAAGCTTCCATTGCCTCAGATGCAACACCTACGCATGAACAAACTCACGATAGTCCATGATGTGACCCAACCTAAAAACATTTATCTTTCACTTAAGTACGCTTATAAAAGTAAATTTGTCTTCCAAACTGGTGATTCAAATTTAACTAGGTCTATTTATTGTAAATTTAATACTTTCTACAACTTTTCACAAGGTTGGTTATTCTGGGGAGGGCACCGCCCTAGAGCCCCTTGATCAGAGTACTTGCCATCACAAACCACACAGACTACATCTACGTCTGTGGGTCTTTATGTCCACTTCGCCATGTCCAATCTGCCATCACTACTTGCATTTCACTATACTATGTTTAGGATAATGAATCTTCTTAGCGGACTTTTTCAATGCAGTATTTTTAGAGGCACAGCCAGAACTCTTTTGTCAGCACAGGTAATTACATTGGGTTTAGAAGCTTTACATCCCTTGTTGCTGTGTTGTTGATTTTTTTCCCTTCTTCTTCCTTCTTTAATTACAGGCAGTGGTTTTATAGCGAACACACAATTCTGGATTGACCTGTTATTGGTTAAGGTGATTAACCCGCTCCTTCACACAGGGCAGCTTTTTCAGTGACTGGTGCGTAGGCTACATGTTTAAAATAATTCATTCTCTGCTGTAATGAAATCATCATCTGTTAAGATGTCTCTGTTGAATGTGAAGATTTCGTCACTTCATATTCATTCACTGCCGACACAGCTCGTGACTCAGCTGAGGAATGTGTCTTTTCTACAAAATGTTTCATCTTTTTTTGTAAACCCACCCATTTGGATCCATCCAGAGAGGGGGTATCTCTCCAAGAGAACCCAATGCTGCTTCTCCCATCAGCTGTTGGATCTTGTTCTTTCATGGAAAAATGAACACATCCTGTTGTAGCAACACATCACTTTAAATTAATTTGTAATCCTACATTCACTCTTATGTTTTGAAGGCACCAGTTTCGCATTTTCTTTGGCTCACTTTAGTTTGGTCCTGAAATGTGAACGAAATCCTTGTATAGAAATCGAGCAACCTGGATCCGTCAGTCTGTTGATCTATCTGTCACTCACAGTTAGACCACTTCTGGTCTACCAATTGACCAACACAAGGTGACATTCAACATGGTTTGGTATGCTGGTGAAGAATTGATCATTTTTTTGCAGATCCATCCAGAAAATTGTAGGAGATTTCACTAAAAACTGTGTTTTTGGTTGTTGTTTTCTGATAAACTAAAAAAACATTTTGAATGACTTACAGCTCCTGCAGAGGCTCATTCAATTCATCTCAACAAGAACAATTGAATGGAACAATTCTTATTTGATTCCCTCTAGGATGATCTCAAAAAATTTTAGAAAAAGTGTTTTTAATGGTTTCAATACACCTAAGTTTGCTGTGAATTACTGTTTCCTCTTTCTGGCATTTACATGAATCATTACAACTTGATTCATGAGATTGATGATAATTGAACCTAATTTTGTAATGAAACAAAAATTTAGACAAGTATTTCAATCAATACTTTTTCATATACTTAACTTTCTATGCCCAAGAATGGGCAACTGTAATATCTTTGATATTTATTTTTATTGTGAACTTGTAAATGACAAATAAAACGTTTTGGCATGAAAATATCTGCTGCAGGTACCATGATAAGCTAGTTTATTCATATTACCTCTCAGAATAGTCATATCATAAGATAACAAGGAATATAAATTACCTTCTTCACTGTGACCCAAAAAATGATCCTCATCCACACCCTCAGGTAATTTCTTGTGCTTCAAAAGAATTTTGTGTTTCAACTGATGAGGAGAAGGTAATTTTGTTTCGTTTCTCTCCACAGGAGCCACTAACAACATATCTCCAAACACTTCCTGCATTGCTTGAGCCATTTTACGTTGCTGAGGTAGAGAACAGTTATCCTCAATAGATAGGATCACAGGATACCTACACAATACATACATCTAATATGAAAAACTATAAAGCAGAATTAATAGTTTCATGAATACATTATTAAATTCATAAAATAATTAATAATACAAAAATAAAAATTGGTGAGCACAATATAAATGTAGTAAGTTGTAATGAGTAACTACATTTACACTCTGAATTAAAAATACATTTTTATTCTCATATTACAATTCTGTAAGTTCATGGCACAATATTAACACATTCAGGTCATAGCCTCAGCCCAACTTTTTCCCACCACAGGTCGTAAGGTTTGGGGTATATTTGAAGGGTCAAATCTTGTAAACCAATAAACATAAAGCAAGATTCTATTTTTTAAAAAAGCAACAATCTTGTACTTTTGTATGAAGTTCCATTAATAATTTAAAAGAATTTTTAAAAAGAAATAACACAAAACATTGAGCCTCAAAAAAAGTGAACATGTTTATTTTAATTAAAACCTTATAAATTCTGTTAATATTAGAACATTGCTACATAACATTACAAATTACTACACATTAGATACATAACATTAATGTCTACAATTAAATGGTAACAATCGAAATCTAGCAGTTTATTTAGGTACTTTATTAATGTACAAACCTCCACAAACAATCAGGAAATGGAAAAATGGCATGATATAAGCAAATATACAGTATGAATCATTCACATATAGATTTCCCGGGCTTTGTAAATTAAGATGATCTATTGATGCCTATAGATTCTAAAGGCAGCGACCTGAATGTGTTCAGCAATTCATATCCATTAAAAGTTTCCATTACAATACATTAAAATATTAAGACCACTTACTCTGATGTGTCAAATGCATGCTCTTTTATGGTACGGATAACATCCATAAAACGAATTTTGGTAGTAAGTGTGTGCCCATGATAGATGAAGGGCATACCCTCAGGACCATCCCAGCAATCCAACTCAATACACCGACATCCCATTCGAAGACAACGAACATATGCCTCCACAGATGATTCACTTGAAAACTGATCTCCAGTCAAGTACCTACAATAAATTTGATTCATTTAACTTTATAAGGTTTGAGTATTTTGCATTGTCTACAGCATGAAATACTCCAGATCATACAAAAATCTGATTATCAAATAAACATATGAAATTAAATGTTAAGCAAAGCAGGTTGAGACAGAATTGGCTGTATAATTAGTTGTCTTGAAAGTTAGTGGTTTTTGAAATAAGTTTAAAATTCTTACAATGTTTCAATTTATAATTGTCTTTCTAATTAGTTTACAATTAATATTTAGAATAACAATGAAAAAAATGTAAATTGTATTTCTATTCATGTTTATAATGAAACTACTATTTCAAATAAGCACTCTTTTAATTGGACATAAGTTTTAAAAGAAATGAGAGAAGACAATTCATCACTAAACATATTGTTTTCAAGAAGCTGGATATTTTCACTATCCCAAGAAGTCTAAAATTGTTTTGCAGCTGTTGAAACCATTATTCAGTGATAGAGTTTTGAGTTTTGATTCTATTATTGTACTCTATCCTTAACTCCAAAGCAAGATTAATTCCAACATTATTTTGCCTTAAACACAGTTCAAATTGTCACTTACATTAATAACAATTGAAAGTGAAACAAATGGCTTTATAGTAACATTTATCATTATTTTAACAACCACATTTTTACTTTCTCATATACGTACATATATACATAGGTACATAAAGACATACATACATATCAAGTATAGAGATATGTAGTACACTGCGAAAAATCGAATTCGAGATTTCAATGGAAATACACATTTTGGGTCCCCCAATACCGAAAAAGTGCTGTTTCTTTTCAAAACGTCCATCCATCTGTCTATCTGTGAACACCACTAGTGCCTAAATCATATGTAGGATTTTCTCCAAAACGGATATTCGCAGGTCGATCTGGCTCAAATTGAGGCACTGCGATTTTGAAAAACTTTCTTCCAAATCTGAGGCTTACTTTACATGAAGCCCCTAGAACATTTTCAAAATTTTCTCAAAAACAGCTCCAAATTTTTTCTTTAAATTTCTTGTAAAAATTGAGTAAAATACATTTAGAAAAGTGATACAGGACTGATTTTCATGGTTAACTCTATATTTTCGAAAATTGCAAAATCTTGAATTTTTTCGGCGTCTTCCTACTTCTACAAGTTTGAAGATAGAGATTTTCCTTCAAAAGAAATTTGTTGTTTGTAATTAGTTTTTTCATTAAGGTCATGTACATTTTTTTGAAAATTTTAGTCATTAACGCGCAACATTGCATGCAATATTTGCAATTTAAAAAAAATTACAAAAATAAGATTTTCTCAAAAACGCCTTCAAATTTTTTCTTTAAGCTTTTGGTAGGGATAGAGCTAAATGCACTCTATAAGATGACATAAAGGCCATATTGCTCCTTTTTTTTTTTTTTTGTTTTAAATAAAATTACAAAAATTTAATTTTTTTTTACTTGGCTCTCATGTCTTTAATATTTACATTAGTGACAATTTGTTCACATTACTGTATTTATGAGTATATGTGCTTTAAATTATGTCATCAAGTTTCTCAAAAACTCATAAGTTTTCTGCCGGAAAATGCTCAAACGCCATTTTTTCAAAAATGGCTCCAAATTGTTGCTTCAAACGTTTCCAACAGGTAGTATTAATTGCACTGTTTAAAATGACAAAGTTCATTTGAGGGTATTCTATTGTTTTTTTCAAAAATTACACAAATGTTTCGTTTTTTTTCTCTCAAGCCATTAATATGCGTATTTCCAGCAATTTGTAAACACTATTGCATTAGTGAGTTGAAGTGCCTCAAATGACATTAAATGAAGTTTTTCAAAAGCTCAAAAATTTTCTGAAAATAAGAACTTCAAATTTTGCATTTACAGAAATTCTTACACGCTGTTTCTTAAAACCAGCTGCAAATTTTTCAAAAAAATTTACCACTTATGACAGTTACTGTTTTACTGTTCTTTAATATTCTTAAAGTAATTTTTTGGTTCTACTATTAGGAAACCGAAAAATTGCGAAAATGTCAAAAAATTTAGTTTGGGTGGCGATAGATGGCAGCTGACAAGAGGATGGGGCAAGACCATAAAGCCAAGGCACACCAAGGAAATCAGAAAACTTTACTACAAGAAAGTCTGTACCGTTCTGTAGCAGCACTAATTGGCTTAATTTCCTTTTTTATTCATGTTAATTACACTATCTGCTTTACACAGTAATAAACAATAAAACTTCTTTTATACATTTTTTCAGGGGATTGAAGGAAGAAAGTGTAAGTGAAAAAACACAAATTTGAAAATTGAAATTTTGGAGCTTTTGACATCAGGCTTTATTACGCAGCATACATGTAATATTAGAACTGCATAATATTCTCAAAAATAAGTTATGTACGTTTTATGAACGTCTGTAGTTAGATTGTTTGCTTTTCTCTGCCCCTAAGACATGAATTTCCTCCTCAAAAAACGTGAAATATATTATCCCATAAGTTCCCTACGAATATCATGCGGAATTATAAAACGATTAATAGTTTATAAAGCGTTAACTACGTTGCTGGAAGCAAATAGATTGTTTGACAGTATACAACAACTATCAGCTATCATCTACCTCTGACAAGAACACCAGCAAACATGTTCAAGGTGAGTTGGTAATGCATGTACTAATAAAACCTGAATACAACACATTCCTTGGACTTGTGTAGGATGATGAAGGAAATCATTCACACTTACTGGTTGTGAATGCCATTTTGCTGGTTATTTCATGGTCTTACAGAGATTTTTATAATGGATTTGAGCTAAAAAAACAAGTAAATATAAACTGTATATTTGAAATATTTGGGAGAGAGAAGTGTGAGAATTTAGCAGGGGCTTAAAAACAACAATGAATAAACATGAAAAATGTGTAAAAGCAAAACATATAAATATAGTTTTTCTGTACATCAATAATTAATTGCATTAAAGAAAAATATTATCTACAATTTATTTGTGAAGGACAACATTTGAACAACTTTTACTAACAAAATTCAATATTTTAAAAGACAAATATTCTTAGGGGAAATTTGAGAACTTAAAATCACTCATTGCAATTAATAAGCAATATTTTTTACAATACAGATTCAACATACGTATTATGTGATGATGCAATCCAATAATGAGCCAATGGCCGAGTCATATCCTGGTATACCACTTGATCATATCGATGATCCCAAATCTCATTCTGCTTGGAGAAGAGATAGTCCATAAACTACACAATAGAAAAGAATTACAACACTTTTTGCAGAAATTAAAAATTCAACTAGCAAAACATTAACAGAATGTAATTTAATTTGGTGAGATTAGTACAAAGGGGACAAGACAAAACATACTTCCATAGTTGTAAAATATGGTTCTTGAACATTTCTTTGAGAGTCTTGAAGGAAATCACGCATAAAGCGTGATACTTCACGTTCATCATTCCCCATTGGATCCTGCTGCTCTTGCACAAGAAAGCTTTGAAATTCTTGCAATGTCACCGTTTCTCCATTTTCTGAATACTGGGCATGTACATCAAAACTTTCTCGAAATGTCTGCAATAAAATACTTTCTATATTATTTCCTTCAATCAAGACAATAAAAAAGGATGTTGGAAATTAAAACTTACATTTTCGTCAAACATAAGTTTGTGGTATAGAGTAGCAAAGTCATCAAAACCTAACTCTCCTCTTTTTCTTACATCAACATCTTGAAACATTTCTCTCAATTTATTCATAGGTATTTTACAATTAACACGAGGCAAAAAAGCCTTTATGTCTTTCAAAGTCACCCTGGAAATAAAATTAAAATGAGACACTGACATACTATTCATTATTTGCTTTACATTATAAAGAGAGAGAAAAAATGTTAAAGGATGACCAAATAATTGGTATATGAAGGAACATCTGGAACATAAAAAATAAATTTCAGGCCAACTGTTTAGCCAGAAACAGACATAAGTGCTTACACTACAGAACATGATAATGGTGATGATTAGGAAACGGATTTCCATGTAATTACATGTTCTTACAGGAACTAGATACCTGCATTCAATAATATTTTTTAGTGTTTACAAGACATTATGAATGAATTGGAAGGAATGAATCAATATTTTTATTTTACATATTTTGGAATAATTACATATTTTACCTATTTTGTTATATTTTAATATATTTATACATCGAAACAAAACATTTCAGATGCACATTTGCATTATATGTTACGGAATCATGTTTCTTAAAAATCAAATGTAATGCTACTGGGCTTCTATAATCACCATCTTTGCCAGAATTGTCAACCCCCTCCTGCTTACTGCGTACTCGGAGTCAAGAATGAGAGGATTTCCGTGAACAAAAGTAATTTCAACTGCAAATTTGCTCATATTTCCAACAGTACATTCATTACTCGATCGAAAATTAACAAATATTTTTTACAGAAAATTTTCTTACGTGTTGTTCGAGCGGTGGTGGGACATTCCCTTTAACCCCCTCCCCCGCGATACATCTCCAGCTTCCCATTTCTACTATTCATTGGAACACTGGCTTTTCGTAAACATTGTAATATACACTATGAACTATTTTGTTTGTATTTCGAATAAAATTCTTGTGTGTGGTGAAATCTAGTGTAGAATTATTTCCGTAGAGGTTTGAAAATTTCCATACTAACTTTACCAATTATTTTCAAAAGGGAAAGAATATTATGAAAATGCAATCCAATCTTTTGAAGTGATTAAAGAAGAAAAAATGAATGGTTCAGACAGAAGCTTTACAAAAATATGAAGTGTCTTGCTGATAACCAAAAAATTATTGGTTCATTTAAGGAAAATATGTTTGTAAACTTCGGCACAGTAAATAACAAATTTTCTTGGAATTTTTGAAATACTAAAACCTGTTGCCCAAATTCTCTCATTTGTTTCTCTCTTCTCAAGAACTTGAAACTCACATTTCTCTGCTATTTTCCATGTTATAAAATTCCTTCCTCAGCCATCTTTCAACTTGTAAAGGATATGGAGCATTCAAAGTATCAGGAACTAGATATTTAAGACCTCGCCTCCAAAGTTCACATTCCTTTTCTGAAAGAGCTGCACATAAAAAAGCATATTAAATAGATACAATGCCTGGCTTCAAGACAATGGATTAAAAACATATGTGAAAATTCTCTCAAACCTGCAACAGACAATGTTTTAAGACGAAACTCCAGGCCATAAAACACTACAAAACATTTCATACTTTCCATTTTTTTTGCATCATCAGACCAACGTTCAAAATCTTTGGAATTTTTCCCTGGACGAATTTCCTTGACTTCCCACAGATCAACTAAAAAATATTTAAATATACTGTAACCTAATCATTGTCCAACATGGAAATGAAAGACATTTTTTAAAAATTGCATCACAAACCTGCGCCTTCAAAAGCACGGCCTGTGTTAGCTCTGGACCATACTATTTGTCTAGTTTCTCTTCTAATCATAAGTGTTTTTCTTTCAGGCCTTTTCCGTGGATAGAATTTTGTAACAACTGTACCCCTTTCAAGTTGACTAATAATCTGTTCCATTTCAGGAATGAAACCTCCAGAAGGAGGTACTCCATTTGGCAATCCCCACCTTGGCATGATGATGTATGTTGAACACTTAAGAATGTCATCAAATTATTATGAATTCAAAACGCCACAAAAACATCCCCAACAAGCTGTAAAAGAAAACATGAATATTAACCATGAACTACTAGCAAATGATAAATTTTCCAAATATTCTATACTCAGAAATCATTAAGTTATCAAGTATTTACTACGCAATAAATATGCGAATTTTCTTTCCGTCAAAAATATTCATATCTCGATATTTTATTGAAATTTCCACATCTATCATTGTCACATGCACCTTTCTTTTGAATATACCTGAGGGAAAACATGAATAACGCGTACAGACGATCATGGTTTTATAAAGAAAGAAGCACATACGTGGACAAAAATCTCAACTTATAAAGGATGAACATCACATCCCATCACATTTTCGAAATAACTTGACAACGCTGACAGCTGATCCACAGGAGCGCACAGGAGCAACACGCACGAACGTGACTCCTTTTTCCATAGTCCTTAAGTTTTCCACCAGATAGCATGCCATTCCAAATGCGGCCTTTGATCCTTCCCATGTGGCGACGGGGTGAGGGAAACAACCAGCAAGAGCTGATGCAATACGGCAGGCAACACGGAAGGAGTGAATTTGTGGCAGATGAACGATTATTTTGACGTCTAAATTTGAGTTGAGCACGTGTAGGAGCCTTTCCACGTATTTCATCAGTGATACTTAGCGTTTTCTGCGAGAATGACGGAAGAAGAAGCAGTAAGTTGAAAGAAAATCCTTAACATCATAATAGGGCTTGCACGACCAGTAGGTTCTCAAATTCCACGAACTCGAATTTTCGAATTCTCAGTGTTCATGATAACTTCGAAACTTGTGTGCCATTTTATAATTACAAATGGTGTGAAAGTGCGTAAATGTGTTACTAAAAGTTTTTGTAGGTTATATGTTGCACGCACAAACGCTATTTTGTAGGTGGTATGGTCACTTCCATGGTGTGTATGATATATTTTTTCCCTTTCTTTTTCAAAGATTTTTGATCCTTTGATGAAGAAGAAGAGAAAGAAGAAGAAAACAGCTTTTGACATTGATGCAGCTTTGGCAGAAGGTGGCACAGATGCTAATGAAAATTCTGAATCTGTTGGTGCAGGTGATAAAGAAAACCAAGAACCAGTGAAAACGGAAAATGAGAAAAATGAGAGCAAAGATGTTGATATGGATGGTTGGTTAATATTTGTTACTAGTTGGACCTGTGTGAATATTTCGTATTTTGTATATCATTGTTTTAAAAGTGAATATAGCTTCTTACTAGAGCCAAACCTCGAACTCTTTTTGACAACTCGTGCTACGAATTGGGGTTATCTTCCAAAAAACGTGAAAGAATGTCCCGAAATAGCTTAATGGCATAAGGAACAGCACCCGTGTACTGTTATCGACATGAGAGCCTAATTTTAAAGCCCTAAGATGCATTATTAGCGATTTATGCGCGAAGTAACGTGTGTTGCGGGTTGCTTGTGCGCCGGTTTCCTTGTATTAATCTACGATTTTCTAATGTTTTCGTCTTAAATGTTTGATGGTCCACTGGGGGGGGGGAGATTATCTGCCTAGCAATTACACACACACAGTGTTTTGTGTGGTGATATCTTGTATAAACAATAGAAAATTGTCATCTTTCCTTACTGTACTATATGTACTTAGTACATAAGGGCATAATGCCTAGATTTGTGGAGATACTTTAGTTTTATGAAACAACGATGGATTCTTGAAGTGGGGAAAGCCTGACAAATTAACCAATAACTAGCTGAATCCCAGCAATTACATCACACAAAAGAAAGAATGCAGAAAAGTTACAACCGAAATGTTCTACTAATACACTATGGGGAAAACTAACCCCCCCCCCCCCCAATATTGTTTCATGTCAGTTTCATCATTTCACGTGACATCATCTTCAAAACTGTAATCTCCAAATGAGGGAGGTTTACAAATTGTGGAACCCAAAGTTAACCAGGTTTCTGAAAATATAATTGAAATCCAGGGTTGGGCAGTATTTAAATACTTGTATTTGAAATACTTCAAATACATTTTGTGTTTGAATAACTGTATTTTTTAGCTTTTTGGACATGCATTTTAAAAATGTATTTAAATACATCTGTAGCATGCATGTCCAAAAAGCTCAAAAATACAGTTAATCAAATACAAAATGGATTTAAAACAAGTCTTTAAATACTGCCCAATCCTGTCTATCATTACCTAGATCTGTCAATGTATACTGTAGGATATCCTGCCATCCACCTTGACTTAGAAAAATAAAGCATCACTTTCAATTATAAACACTGAGAAGTTTTTGTAAAGGGACACTTGTCAGACAATTTCTAGATATAGAATTTACTTACTCACCACTGCCTTTAAAAACAATAAATCTTTGAATTTTCAAAACATGCAATCTTCTCTTTGCTAACTATAACCTTGTGACAGAAGGATATCCTTTTTTTGTATGGGAATGGGTGTTGAAAATGTCATAATGAACAAATGACAGCTGATAAGTATTCATTCCATTAATTTAATATTTTATGAAAATAGTTAATAAGAGCAAGTGATGTCTTGGGCACGCTACCTTTCATTCAAAGAAAAGAATTTGAAATTTTGTTGATTAGAAAACTCGGATGATGTGGCGATATCTAAGCTGTCAAATGAAAACCCTTAGTGTTTTAGAGATAAGTTAATGGGGGGGGGGGGGGCATTGCCTCATCTTTGTTTCTTTTAAAGTTCTACTTTGTTAATCTATACAATGATTTTTTGGGTGATGTAATCCGTCACAAAAGTAGGTTTCTTCAAAGTATTGAAGTCACAGCTTCCACCTTCAGCCACATTTTATTTAGAAGCAAGCAAAGCGGCAATGTTATTCACATGGGTGAATTATTGCCATCTCTATTTCTTTCCAAGTCTGAGGCAATGATAAAATGTGTGAGAGATGGATAGGAAACAAAATAGGGATAAATATCGCTTTGAGAATTTGCCTAAAATAAGTTTTATTAACTATTTTACATTCTGATAAAATTCAATTGGGAAGAAGTGCTATCCTCTTTTTATATTTGGACTGAGAAGCTCAGCAACAATATTGTATTTTGGCATAAGACACTCGTCTATGACATTTTGTAGTGGACCTGCTAATTTCATACAGTTTAGTAGCTTTTTCCTATTTAATTTTCCACTGTTTACATTTTCCATTGCTTGGGGCATTTTAACCTCGTCATAGGTTTGTAACCCTTAGATATTGGATTTTTTATTTGTGTAGGTGGCATTCTCTCTAAAAACAAGACAAAGTAAATTGATGGTATGCTTCTCAAAGTTTCAGTGCAAGTATGGCGACAAAAAAAATTAGTTACGTATCAAATGTAATTAATAAACACTTTATAAGTCGTATGCTTCAGAAAGTATATTTAAATTCACAAATGTCAATTGTGTCAATGTAAGAACTTCTTCTCAAAGGATATAAATGTAGGGGTAAGATTGCGAGTATGTCAATGTTACCTTGAATTTGTGTTATAACCAGTTTTTTCTAGATTGAATAAACAAAACGCCTCTTTTTAACATGACGTAATTGTTTGGCTTTAACTGGGAAATCCTGTTCTCGTTTCACAATGTATTGGGGTTGTGGTGGATCTTTACCATCTCATTATTTTTGTAAAGAAATTCTGCTACTCTAAGAATTTTCTAAGGTCTTAACTACTACTAAATTAATTTCCACATTCTTAATTAAAATTTTGTTTAAATTTACAACCCCTCTCAAGATTTTAATTAAACTTTATTCTTTCGGCATGACCATTGTTTTCCACAGGTTATCTTCTAAATAACAGCAAAGAGGAGGAATTATTATTGTTAATTCTTGGACATTTCTCAAGGCTTTTCTCCCGTTTTAATTTTTTATCGATATTAAACTTCAGTAGACTGATTTGGCTCTTTAATGAGCGTAAAAATGTTTTACTTGGTTTTCTTTAATTACAAAATAATGTAGGTCACACAGTCACATGTCCATTATCCAAGACCTTCAATGTGGTTTCCTTGCACATGCAAAGAGGCTGAATAATTTTATAATACAGTATGGGAAGAGATCGGCTTGTTGGGCCTTAGTGATGGACCATTTGTGAATAGTGTAAATAATAGGTTCCCAATGGTGTAAAATAAACCCCTTGGAGTTTGATGAAATTTTAGAGAGTGAAAAATTGATAAAGGAACTGAAATATTGATATTCAAATTACCTGTTATTCTGTTCATATTGTAATAATATCTTTTGATCATAGATACCAACTTCGATTTTGAAAACTGTAGCAAAAAGAAAAAGAAGAAAAAGAAGCCTTTTAACATGGAAGACTTAGATGGAGCACTACCTGATATGGGTTCCAAGTCAAAAGATGAAGGATCTGCAGAAGCAGAGGCAGCACAAGATGATGGCATGGTTGATGTAAGATAATAGTAATATTTGTTCATTTTGATGCACAAGTAATAATAAATGGATAAATAATACCTATAAAATTATTTGTTTTAGGACAATTTTGACCTTGATATGGATTTCTCGAAAACAAAAAAGAAGAAAAAGAAGAAGAAGGATGTTGATGAACTTTTGGCTGAAGCTGAAGCTAATAAAGCAGAGGACAAAGATAATGGTGAATATTTTATTAATATTTTTGAAATTGTTTCATGTACGGTTAAATGCTAGTGATTTATAGTGTGAAGCACATTTGGTCTTATAGTATTTGCATTATTTGCTCTTACATGCTGCACTGAGGTGGAAAAATTCCCAGAGCCTGGTAAGAGTATTGAACAAGGAATAATCCAACCTTTGTTTTTATATCCTATTAATTATTTTATTTTTTCTTGTAGTAGAAGATAGTGTTACTGCTTGGGCAAGTGAAGATAGAGATTACACATATGATGAACTTCTAACAAGAGTTTTTGAAATAATGAGGGACAAAAATCCTGATATGGTAGCTGGGAAAAAGCAGAAATTTGTTATGCGACCCCCTCAGGTTGTTCGTATAGGAACAAAGAAAACCTCTTTTGCCAATTTTACTGAAATATGCAAAACGTAAGTTCTTTTCACAATTCTTAAACTATAATTTACATTTAAATGTATTCATTGTTTTGAATTTTTTAAATTAAACGTTTTTATGCCAGTTATTTGTGCCAAGTATAATATGAATAAACTGATTAAAAGTTGTATTAAACTGATAACATTTACATTGCAGTTTGCATCGGCAACCTAAACATTTATTAGATTTCTTATTGGCTGAATTGGGTACCAGTGGATCTGTAGATGGCAATAATCAATTAATCATTAAAGGCCGCTTCCAGCAGAAGCAGATTGAGAATGTGCTACGCCGATACATTAAAGAGTATGTTACATGTCATACATGTCGTTCACCTGATACAATCCTTCAGAAGGACACCCGTCTCTTCTTCCTGCAATGTGAAATGTGTGGCTCGAGATGTTCTGTAGCTAGCATAAAGTCTGGTTTCCAGGTAAGTTTCCTATCTCTGCTTATGTAAACCTTACAGTAATAAACCAATCTGAATTCCTAGGAAATTTTACTAAATTGTCTCAAACTGTTACTCTTGATACATTTTTGATGAAGTGAATGGAGAAATAATATATTTCAAATGTTCCTCTTAATAAAATTAGATGGAATTGTTAATTAGAAATTTGGGAAAATGTATCTTAACAATTGTCAGAAAGTTGTTTCTTAAGAAAATTTAAGAGTGCTAACATGGTTTTCTTTCTTTTTAGGCTGTCACTGGCAAGAGAGCGGCTATCAGAGCAAAAACTGCTTAGGTGTCACAGTGAAAAAATGTGTATTACGTCCTTTGCTAGATAGTTATAAACAGTTTTTTGTGTAAAAAGCTGAAATTTACAGGAAATTCCTGGATTTTTCTCTATATCTGCATTGTGAAATAATACATTTATTGAATAAAATATTGTTTGAAAAAAAATTATATCAATTCCAAAAAGAAAGATATAATATTTCCATTTTACATTATTGTCAATTAAACCTATATTGCTTTTATGCTTCAGTTGTTGCTAGGTTGAGAATTAGTTGTAATTAAAGATAAAGTATTTGTGTCTGCTAACAGGATGGAGGAATAAAGAGGAAATAAACCACGGTTTTCTTTCATTATAATATGGATTTCAGATCATTGGAGCACTGTACTTGTAACATGGCTCATTAGAGTATTCATAATATGTTCAGGTATCCTCTTGTGATGTACAAAGTGATAAAAGGACTTCTTACTTTTAACTAATCTTGTTACAGGATGAACAGTTTGGGTCTTGTTGGCATTGTGTTTGACATGAATGTGTGTTTTGTATTCTTTGGTCTTCTATTTTCATTTTTTTTTTCAAATAAATTAACATGTCCAATGCAGAGCTGTGCAGTTAAATGAACATCTTTAGTTAGGAACGCAACCTGACTAGTTGTAACCAAATTCCTATTCCCTGTTTTGTGTTAATTTTTTCGTGATATTTTTGCTGTCCTTGTATAATATTTACATTTAATCTAGTCTTTATTTGTCCCACAACTTCAAGTTGTTATTCTAACCCAATTTCAGTTAGATATTCTAAATAGTTACATCATTGCTCATTGCATCAGTGTGGAGTTTCTGGTTACTTCAATATTAAATTTACAAGGAGCGAAGTGTCTCGTATTTGGAACAGGTTGTGAATACTTAGACCACCTTGCAATTTTTAATAACTGGAAATACGATCCACAATGTAAATGAATGTAGAAACTGTTGGTGCTACAACAGCATAAAATTTCCGTAACTTACATAATATTATAATAATGCAACTGTTCTCCTATTAACACTTCTACCATAACTTGAAAATGATCCAAGTCGAATGATGATGTGAATGATCCAAGTGAAATGATCCATGTGAAAGAAAATAATATTTTGAAATGCATGTACCTGAAATAATTCAATGATCTAATCTTGTGGAATAGATTGTATTAAGAAAGAAATCTAGCTTCAATATTGAAGGTGTTCGACAGTGGCGTCTTCTCACTCTGGACCTAGGGCGTTGGCAGTGAAGGAAAGTGTTAACCCCCATATTTTTTTTTTGCTTACATATTTAGAGTAAAATTGAATTAAGTAAACAAAATCCTTATTTATTTTACATTATAATGTTGGAAGAATGGGGGAAAGATAGTCGTAAAGTAACAACAAGGATTGTATTTTCATTGCAAAGATGGGACTAATGCATTTTAAGGACATGCTCGAAGGTTTTCAGATTCTTCAGTTCTCATTTTAAAAATTAAATTCTGAAATATCAAGTTAGGATATGATTGCCCATTATTCAATTACTTACTTCTTTTCTTCATTCAAAAGGGAAGGAAACCAATTATTTAAAACTATTGTTCCACTTTTTCATTACCCTTATCACAAAATAACACTAATTTTATGAGTATCGCTAAAGACTACAACACGCAGCAGAGAATATCACAATTGTGGTCGCTTGCTCTCCAGCCAGAGAGTATATAGTCCCTAGCAGGCTGTTGAAATGAGATCCAATGCCTTGGCATGCTTTGTCTTAGAGTGGGGGGATGTTGTGTGCATGCGCTGCCACCTCCCGATCCATCCTGAAGACGTTCGAAGGCATTCGCCAGCGGCCTGAGCTGCGCTCGTGCACTGTCTACATAGCATGGATGCTCTGGTGTAGATCTGACACCAATTGCAAGAAAGACCAAAAAAAAAAATATATAAATAAATTTAAAGGAAAAACCAATTATTTTATCTCCTTGGGTGTTGACACACGACTTGCACACCCAAAGAAAACACCACTGGTGTTTGATGATTTAAAAAGAATTTGATCTTTGTCACCATATAATTTGAAACTACATGAATTTGGAAAAAAATGTATATGAAATGATTTAAAGATATAACTGTCTTTCTCTATACTAAGTAAACAAGAAAGTTAAAAAATCCTCCCCAAACACCAAGATGCTTATTGAATTTTAGGGATTTTTTTTATAATCTCATTATGTTAAAACCGTGCTGATAACTGTACCAATAGGGCTTTATGATAAACAAAGATGTAGACAGTCCAATTTCTATAAAAGTCAAGAAATCGACAAAGAAAAATAGCTTGTAATGCCCATTACAAATATTGTGGACTGACAATGCATGTTGGTAATAATATTCAGTTCAATAAAACTAAAGAAATTTTTTAGTGGTAACTCCTGGCAGCAATTTCTAATTAGCCAATAAATATATATGCTTCAAGTTTTTCTACTACGTGGATTATTTAGGGTAAATAATACTCTTGAGTAAATCTTGGATGGTAAATATTTTTGTCCATCCATCTGGAATAGTTTAGGGTCACTCCACATTCATGTAAGCTGTAGCATCTGATCTTTAAATTTTTAATCCTTATTTATTGTGTGGTATTAAATTTAATTAGTTTTTTGTACTATGACCCATTTAATAAAAGGCATATGCAGCAACACAAACTTTGAAAGTCAACTGCCAATATCTTAAAATTAAAGAATTGAAACTAAATGAAATTCCCTGTAAGGTTAAAAGTAAGGAAGAAGTATTTGATTCTGTTTTTATCTTCAATTTCTACATTGCATTGACATATACTATAGTTTCATACATTATTAAATTCATGAGCAACGATAGGTATTGAAATTGCTTCATTCATAATTTAGAATTTCCATTTAATTATTTTGAAGAGTGCTGTCATGTTTTAAACCCTTTTTCACTACTTATGTTTTTATGTTCAAGCAATAAAGAATTGTCATAAGAGAAAATTCTTGTTACACACCATCATGAAAACCATGGTATGTTTTGAATTATGAACACAATTAACAATTGGTGAAAGCAGTTGGTTGATAGTCGTGCTGTAGAAGGAATGAAGAATGAAAAACATATTTGTCTAACTCCTGCAAACTCCTGAATAGTTTGATCCACCAACCTTTTCCAAAAAAGTTAGTTTCAAGCCAATAAAACTTCAAAGAGTAAAGAACAAGGTTAAGTTGCAAGATTACTTTCCTAAGTGTATTATCTAACCCACATCCTAAACATAACTAGTGGTGCTACAACAGTGCATACTTTCTCATGTTATTGATAATAATATTGCAACTTCTATTTTACTAACAGTTCAGCCAATACCTGAAAAACTTCTAATCAAGCAAAGCCCTAGAAGTTTGAAAGAAATACATACATTTAATTTTTTTTAATTTAAAAGTTAAAATGAAACTTGGCTATCTGCTAATGGATTCAGTACTCTATTCATGCAAAAAGTTTAAAGAAAGAAGAAAATAATTAAATTTGAGACCTAAGATACATGGGAAAAGAGTCCTTTTCTAGGGCTACAGGATCTTGTGATCAGCCATGCAGGAATACTTAATGTTGCAGCTATTCTAAAATATTTTCACAACATAATTCATTAATTTGCAGAAACTACTAAAAAAAAAACAATGAAACAATTTAAATTAATATTGAGGAATGTATTTCATTAAAAAAACTGTAGCTTTAATTATGGAGTAAGGAAGGTGTCAAGAAACATTTTGAACATTAACAATCTTAAAATTCTATATGATTTATGAAAATCAGACCTAACACATGTTATTAAGCCAACTTTTTCTCTATTTTTGTTAAAACATAAAAAACCAGTGGTGTTACACTAGCCCCACTTTCTCATATTATTTGTAGCTTTTGTCTTTTTGAAAATTCAGAGTTCAACAAAAATTGGACCTGCACCATATTTACACACTTACTTCGCACCATCAGAGGAAAATATTGAAAGAAAATATTTGGTGACTCTTATGAGAAAATATTGCTCAAAATGGCTTTTATTTCATGTAAATTTGTGTTAAAACTACTCACAGTTTGAAAAATTGTATACAACCTTAATTAAAGATCAAATTTTGAAAAACAGATGACATTCAGGTAAAATTTCTTCATCTTCAATATTGTAGTTGTAGAGAGAAAAAAAACTTCCAGTTTTTGAAAATTCAGAAAAATGAAATGAAAATTGGACATGAGCCATTTTTATAACCATACTCTGCTCTATCAGAAAAATATTTAAAGAAAAAATTTCGAGGGATTTTTGAGAAAATGTCCTTTAAGCTTCATGTAAAGAAGCTCCAAAAAGCAAAATAACAGTTTCAAATTCAATGCCCAGGTTGATCGAGTAATTTCAATTTCCTGCCTACAGCTTAGCCACTAGTGTGGTTCACAAAACGATGGACAGACATTTTGTCATAAACCAATGTTTTTGTATCAAGGATCCACAAAGCATGGATTCTGATTACACATTATAATGGAATGGATTAACACATGTTAATGGAAGATATTCACTACATCTAGGAATAATAATTATTCACTTTTTCAGTACAAAACATGTTTTGAAAACTCGCTGTTTTCGCTGGAGCATTGCAATATAGTATTGCAATAAAAACCCTCTTTTACACTTTTGATGGGCCCCTAGAGAAAATGGTGTAAATAAGGGGAGATGATTTTTTTCTTTGAAACTATGAGTACGGTGCAGTATAATGTATTTTGGTACATACAATCAATAAGGATTATAATATGCTTTAATATGCAGAATAAACAATATTACAAAGTCAAATAGAAATCTGACCGAAATTGACATCGGAAATCGAAGGCATAATCAACACCGAGCATAGTAAATTTTAAATTTCGCAACACTTCCACGAGTCCTAGCAATCCACTGTTGGTAGCCTTTGACAATGCAACAAAGAACAATGTATTCATTTGTTGGATGAAAGGAGGAAAATGATATTTCTACTGTAAGAAAAAAAAAGAGAAGTTAACATTTTCTCAAACTCAATAAAATGATTGTTTTTACGCACGGAATATTCCATACGTTTGTGTTTGAACAATTACAGGATGGGAAAAATTTGTTTATTTTAGAAAAAGGAAATGTGAAATTGTGAAAGATGATGATGTAAAATAAATAAATGATCGTGACGCTACCTCTCTTAGGCCTGTGTCACATGAGCGTTGCTTTGACGCGTGTCACCTAACGCTGATGACTAAAGTTTATACAAGTAAATTAACAGATAATGTTAATATACCACGCCAGTTAAATGACATGCGCAAGCATCGACGCAGCTGGTGCCATCAGCGTTAGGTGACGGGCGTCAACGCAACGCTCGTGTAAAACCGACTTTATATTCTGCTACCAATGCATGTGGGTCATTTTTTTCAAATTTATTATCACCTTTTTAAATACCTCTGCAATGTTATGAAATGAAATAACTCTTTATAATATCGCACCATTTCAATAATATTTTTGTTATAGCCATTTTTAACGCGGCAAGGAGGTAGAAAAGTGTACAGAGCACTCAAAGATTAACCCAGAAATAAAAAAGAAATCGAATTGTGTTAATTGGGTACTTTTTTATTTCTGTGTTAATTTTTCTTTCTAAGCAAATATTTTCATTTCTTTTGCAAATAATAAACAATTTACATATTTCTCAAGAGTTTCTATGCTTCTGCAATGCAAATTTTTGCCTAGAAATCATTTTTCAAATCGGCCATTCAGAATATCCAATTAGTTTATTAGACAAGACATGCTTAAATTTGTCTTAAGAGCTTATTCTCAACATTTCCTCCCCAGACATCCTGTACATTGAATATTTCGTTAAAGATATTTATTACAAAGTAGATAATTTATAATTTTACAAGATGTGTGTATAGTAAAATCTGTCCAAATCAGAACCTGTACAAGCTGAAAACCTACCTTATCCGGAAAATTTCTCCAGCCCTTGAAGTTCATTGGCATTTTACACGGCATAAAACAGAACCTTGCCATCGAGGAAACAACGTTTTTTCGTGTCCTACAGAGGAGAAAAAAAATTTACGAAATGGAATTCCTGTGAATTTATTGCAAATGGCAGAAAGACGCAAGATATTCTTAATGAAATGAATGCATCTGTATGCCTGTTTTAAATTCTCTATCTCTGCAACATGAAATTTAGTTGAGGCAACCACACATTGAAGGAGAGGGGCTTTAGCTGTCAGCGTAGAATTCGACCTTGGGGTTGCTTGTCTCGCAAGGTGTAGGCCATAGAAGAATTCCCTCCCACCTGACTCTGAGCATGAATAGGTATATAGGCATGGCTTCTACTTAAGTCTCCCTATATGCATTGAAAATCATAACTCCTCAGCCAAATATGCAGTGCTCAAGTCCATGCGAGGCTATCAGAGATATGGTACTCTGGGCTGTGACACATTGTGCATTGAAAGAGTCAGCACTAAGCAGTGAGGTGGTGTGCATTTTTATGAGTTTCAGAATCAGTTTAACCACGGGTGAAGAAAACATAAAACTCTAACCATTGATGAAAAAGTCAAACTTAAAGCAAAAGCAATTCTCAGAAACGGACAATTTAATATTCATTTAATGGTGATTCCTTCCATAAAATGTTATATGTTAATGTATTT
Source organism: Teleogryllus occipitalis (assembly GCA_011170035.1). NCBI lineage: Eukaryota > Metazoa > Arthropoda > Insecta > Orthoptera > Gryllidae > Teleogryllus > Teleogryllus occipitalis. The sequence goes on from BLKR01000417.1 coordinate 188,272, forward strand.
TAATAATTATTATGAAGTCATGTAATCTACAATTTTGAGGATGGAAATATCAATATCACAAGTGTCATAAACCATTGTTTTTTTTCAATCCAATTGTTTTTTTCATTGAATCTTTCTCATTAATTACTGAATGCTCCACTGTTTAGATTTGTTGGGGTTTTGTATACGAGTTGGTGAATTCTTTTCCAATGCATTCAAAAGATTGGTTGTCAGTGTTAGTCATAAAAATAGATTTTACTATACACACATCTTGAAAAATTATAAATTATCTACTTTGTAATAAATATATTTAACGAAATATTCAATGTACAGGATGTCTGGGGAGGAAACATCGAAAATAAGCTCTTAAGACAAATTTAAGCATGTTTTGTCTAATAAACTAATTGGATATTCTGAATGGCCGATTTGAAAAATGATTTCTAGGCAAAAATTTGCATTGCAGAAGCATAGAAACTCTCGAGAAACATGTAAATTGTTTATTTGCAAAAGAAATGAAAATATTTGCTTAGAAAGAAAAATTAACCCAGAAATAAAAAAGTACCCAATGAACACAATTTGATTTCATTTTTATTTCTGGGTTAATCTTTGAGTGCTCCCTTTCAGGGTTGTTGGTTTTCACTTTTGAGGAAGATCAGTTCCTAAATAATCTACCTGTTTCTCCTTAATAATCTCAAAGTTCACATGCCAGAAGGTCTTGACAGGTCTCTCTGTGTGTATTACGGGGTGTTAATTTGTATATTGAGTGTTATTACATGGTCATCACTATTTCCAAAAGGGGTATTAGGCTCCTTTTTCACAAGTGCTGTTTGATCATTTGCCATAACCAGATCCAAAATCTTTGCCCATCTCTAAATGTTATTGCTCCAGTAACAAGTTGCAAAAGGGATGTTGCTGTCGGGAATTCTCCTTGTGGAGGTAGGGTGTTGTAGGTTGTTGCATATGGCCATGTCAGGTTTGAAAAGTTGAAATCCCCACAAATGATCACTATGTGTTTCCATATATTTGCCTCTTGGAGCATCTCTAATATTGAAATATCTACTTTTAGTGGCATTCAGGGTCACACATCTCTTCTTTATTTGGTTATATCCTTGTCTACAGATAGTTTTATGAATAGATTTCCTATTCTCACAAATAACTGACTTTTCAACTGCAGTACCTGCATGTATTAATCTGCTGCAGCACATATTTCATAATAATTTTCCAAATTTGAACTTTCAAGTTAAATATTTCAGGTTTTTAAAAATTGAGACATTTCCACGATTTTAATTCTCTGTTACGTAACAGATAAAACATGTATGACCATCTTTTCAATTTTATCATTTCTATATCCTATTTTCATGAAATACTCCTTAATTTCATCCAACAGTACTTCTCTAGACTATTGCAGACATAACCATTTTGGAAATCTACACTCAAATAATTGAGGCAGTGTGATTATGACTGGAAAACATCTTGGATAATTCACTCTATGAAATGAAATTTATAAATAGATTGAAATTGTAGGGCTAGGTGGACCAAGTGTAGAAATAGAAAAAAAACCTGGCCATAACCTGTCTCCTTCTCCTCACCATTTGAAGATTTTAACGAGGAATATACTAATACTGTTAAATTATATGAAGTTGTTACCATAATTGTTATCATGAACTAATATTATTATTAAAAAAATATGAGATATTTTGAAATCATAAAGGTCTTATTCTTTAAAGCCTACATCCTTGAAGACAGCTTTGCAGTTCATAGAGACAAATCAATCTACACTTAGGATAACATTGGCATATATTTGTATAACAAATAACATTACATAGATCAACATTTACAATTTCTTTGTGTTTAGATATGTCTGTACAGTGATTTATCATTGGTGCAATAAAAAAATGAAAATCATGTTTCTTACTGATAACCTGTACATCTTTTTACAACTTCATCACAAAACAAAGCATCATAAAAAAAACATTCAAAATCATTCAGTTCACTTGCACCTCAATTTCAAATCCCAGGGCTATTCTCATTGAATTAACTCTAGGCCATCATGTAACAAAAATCTGATCAGACACACTTCAAATATCGGCATCGTTCTTCCCAGCTCTTAATTGCTCAGTTAATAGCTTGTATGCTCAAACTGAGGAGAAGAAAGTTTTATGTTATGAAGTTATGCTGCCATAGAACCATATAAAGCAGGCCTGCAAAATTCAAAATCAGGTTAGAAGAGTGGTAAAATCAATCAATCTTAGCAATGTAGCAATTTTCTCCAAGTTACGATTCTTTTTAAGGAAATACAAAATTAACTTCCAACTTCTTTTCATGAAAATTCATAAATATCAGTATAATTTTAAATAAAAAATCTTTCTTGAATTATATCTATACTACAAATTTAGGCAATTAAGGTCTTATAGTAGAAAATTTCATCCTCCAATATTTTTTACTTCAAAAACAGATTTTTAAAAAAATTACAAATCTTACCGAGGTTCATTCATAATGGCAGACAGATCAGGAGAGCGTCCAAGAACTTGCAAGACTCTGAAGAATGTTCGTAGGAAGAATAACCGAAGAGCTGCAACCCTGAAAAATAACATTAAGGTATTAACAATTTTGTACCTACATAAGTATTTCTCAAAATTAAGCATTTTAGGAAGTTTGTGTTGACTTAGAAAACAAAATCTAAGGATTCCACATCATACTTTCACTGCATGTTCCCAAACTGCAAGACTCAAAGTTCTTGAGCATCATATTTCATTATACTATTATCTTACAAGTTTCATAAAGTATAAAACAAGGTTCTTTAATGTTAACATTACACTTTTTATTCAATTTCTGATAAATAAGTCCAATAATTAGAAATTAAAACTTACCAAAGTCGGAATTCAAAGTAGCATCTTTCTCTCCAGCCAGCTAATCTCTGGCGCATACCAGCTTCAGGGGAAGCAAATGCCCCTTGTGTTGCACTGCGAGCCATCACAGTATAACGATCAGTTGGGTCTCCATGTTCTCTGGCAATTGCCCGAATTGTATTCAGGTTCCTGCAGCAACAGCCAGTAAATGTACAGTGTAATATGGAAATAAAAGTTTACAGGCACAAAGTATGTACTTCAGGCAATATGAGAAGCTGGCTTAAATTTCATTCACTGTATCCGAGAAAAGTGGTATAAATTTTACATTAACATGAGTAACAATTTCAACAGTGCAGCAGACAAAATAAATGAAAGTTGATTAATATATCTTCCAAAGATATCAAAACTATTTTGCCAATGATGAAGATGGAGGGAGAGAGGGAGTTCTAATGAATGCTATTCAGTAAGCATGTTACGTTCCATCCTACTTTTTCTTTGTACTTGAATTTTCATAGTTGAATTCAGATAGCTTCCTAGATGTCATCCATATCTGTTGACACCCACTATTGAGAGTCCCCTCTGCAAAAAAGAACTAAGTAGACGTATGCAACTGTGCTAGGGCTTTTATGACAATACAATAATTGAGAACTGCAGAATGCATTGTGTCTGCAAACTAGAACTCATTGAACAAACCAAAACTTGCTTTTTTGTTTTCAAAACATAGCAATGGGTGTTTCTAATATGTACTTCACTGTAGAGGACAAATATTATAAGACTGTGATGTATTATGTGGCCTGGCTTTGGTACATGAATAACTAATAACTTTTGTTTTCTTGGATACAAACGGGAAGAATTTTGTTTTATATGTCTACAAACAGGAAGAATTCAATCCAACAGTCTGAATAAGTGGTGGTTAAAGAATGATGTGCTGAATGAAGCAAAGCATAAAAGGTAATTTCCATGAACAGTGTGTTACAGTTCAAAGATATAAAGAGCACAAAAAAGAAATCCAACCAATCCAAGAAACAAACTGCAGAAGTGAGAAAAATTGAAGGCAAAATCAGTTTGAAGAGCACTCAGTATTTAAAATGTCTAGAAATTTTGGACTATTTGACTATATGTTTTCCTGCAATCCCACACTTTTATCACTTCGCAACAAATTGCAACTTATGCATGATACATACTGCTTATAATCTTTTCAGGATCTAAGCCTATACTTAGAAGAATTCATGCTGCAAGACTAAAGAAAGAAAGAAAGCTATTAAATACAGTTAGCTAATAAGACAGGCTGCACAGAATAGCTTGATTCATTTTTGTTAAATACAATAAAACAATGACTTTCTCAAGGAAATTAGAATCCCATTAAGTATGTTCAAGGAGAAAATGCGAGTCCTTTTATAAACAAAATGTAAAATTAAAAATGATTGAATAACAGAATAATAATGAGAGAATCTTACATTTTTGTTTATAATGCATTTCAAAAGAAATCTTCAAAGCATTTATATGCTAGTCATCTTATTATTTAGGAATTTCTAATCCCTTACTTTGAAATTGTACAATTATTAGGAATTTTTTTCCTCCTTCAAATAAGGACTAATGAAGAATGCTGTGGATGAAATTAGAAAGTCAAAGTTGACGCACTAATTTTGATATATAAAACATGTAAAAACCGTGCTCTGCACATACCGAACCACCAACAGCAAGTTCCTGGGCATATCACGGAGAGCAGCCATGATTTTGTCAAAACGCTCCTTTGCTACATCAGTCATATACTTCATATCCTCTTCCGTAAGCCTAGTTCTCAACTGGAAGTCTATCCTGAGAGGACTTTGGGTCAGAATCTCAGCTAACTGTTGGTAGTCTGTAACAGGCAATACATTGTAAGCCTGCTGTATGGTAATAAGACCAAACAAAATGCTCAGATCTTATTATGAAGGGATAGAATTGCAATGTTTTGAAATCTTTATTAAACCCACACAAAGATTAAATAATTTTCTCCTCTAACAAATTATACTTCAAATTTTGGATCAGTGCATTGTAGCACTTTGTAGCCTATAATTGGGATAAACATTCCACAAGGTACAACAATTACTTTCAAACGAGAAGTTAAATTAGAGGTTCAAGAAATATTCTCAATGAAGGTAGTGCAGTTATTGCTTACACCTGACCACTGTGTATGTATGACTTCCAGTACTTTGCGCAAGAATTCCAAAACAAACTCTTAGAAAATATTTCATTGGAAAAAGCAATGATTTTCTTCACAACTCTTCTACAATTTATTTTAAAGACTTTTCTACAATATTTGTCATGATGCACTTTTTTATTTATTTTCATTAGTAATAAAGGGAAAAATTAGAACTCCTGATTCATAGTCTTGCTTGTAATTTCTTTTCTGAGTTCGTTTTTGAGGGATCCACTTGTTAAATGAAGGAACGTCAGAAAATGAACCAGCTTCCCATGACATATGCCTTGCCTTTTAAGCTCTATCTTACATTATCTATTTAGATATTTATAGCAGGATATTAAAATATACACATGATTAGTACAATTTCCACTTAATCATTCATTCTTGCAATAAATAAGTGATGGCGAAAACTAAACAGTTTTTTTAGTTAGCAAAAAATATTGTTGGGCTAATCTGTAGAAAAAATAGATTAAGCTTCCAGCATTCAGACCAAAAATCACAATACAGAAAGCCTTTTCATTTACAACAATACTAAGCTAAACAAGAATGAAATTTGTTAAATTGCATTTTGGTTACTTACAAAAGAGAAAGGAATTTCAGCAATTAAATTTACACAACTGTATGAAAAAAGAAAATTACTCTCTAACCAAAGAATTGCGAATGTAACAAAATTCTTTACAGTCTCAGTGCATGTGTTTGGAGATTTTTTGGAGAAAACCTGATGATAGTCATAATTTTGCATTTCAATTTGAAAGTCTCTCAATGACAAATAGCTGTATCCACAATTAGTACACAAGTCCCCAAAGTGTGGTACATCACCTCATGACCTCTGCAATAATCCCTGGGATCAATAGGAGCTCAAGTGACATTAAGGGCTGTTAAATATTGCAACTGTTTCTAATTAATTAAATTATTTAAATAATGTAATTTGATTTTTTTAAAATTACATATTCCATTTCTAGAATTAAAATTGTTCTGATAATTTTATTTACTAAAAAACACACACACATTTTGAATTTCAAACTTTTTAATCAATAACTTTTTGCTTCAGGCAGAATCTATGTAACAAGCAGTAAAAAGTTTTAAGCACATTTGCTGCAGTAAAATGACATAATGCAATAAAATATAGGAAAAATAACAATGAATGCTATTACAGAAAAAAAGCAAATTCAATCCCCCTCACTCTTTGGGCCCCTGGGTGTCAGGAACTGAGAGTACAATTCAGACAATACAATCTGGTCTGAGTGAATAGATTTTACTACTTCTCTGTGCTTTGACCTTCAAAGAATAAGCGAGTCATTTTTATTACATCACCAGAGAAGTTAATATTTATAGACTTTTAAAGGAATTTCCAAATTTAGGAAGAGAAAATGATAATAAAGTACATATTTTATTTACACCAAGTGCTGGGCAGTTTTGAGAGGTAGTCGCGGCAACAGAAATCACATTCGTGATTAGGTCAAATGAACTGAAGGCATTATATAAAATTACATAATCACAATATATGAAAACATTTCTCAAAACATGAATGTAAATCGTGTACAATTATAGTAATTAAACTGGGAAATAATACTAATATTTTAACATCAAAAATCAACCCTCTGAAAAGTAAATAATCATCTGCAATGACAGGTAATAAAAAATTTTTACATTTTACTGCATGTATCAGCTATAATTTATGTTTATTAAAATCCTTGCTGTATATCTGAACAATATTCAACAAAATTTAGTGCTGTGACAATGGATAAGATACTTCCTCCGGTTTCCATCTCTCCATACTTCTTCCAGTTCCTTTCCAATTTTTCATCAATATTTGTCATGTGCATCGCATTATGTCAAGTTTTGGGCTCTTCCAATACAAAAGATTTCTGAGCCAATTTTGAGATAATCAAAATAAGAACTCTAGAAGTAATACACTTTATTTAAATAACCCTTATAATACCCCAAGGATTGCTGACATTTTTTTGACTGAAGCTTTAGACAGACTAATTACAAAAACAAACTTTATGGCCAATGTTTTCTATACCATAAAATACAATTAAAAGCTCATAATTTAAATTATTAGTTCAAACCAATCAAATTAATAAGTGACCTAAAGCTAAAAGGGTCCTGTAAATATCCTTGAACTGACATATCTATTGGAAGAATCAATTGTCCAACTGATTCAAGAAATGTGACTCTATATCTAAGCTGAGGATCTGAGGATCACATGACTAATAGGAGACAAGTTGTGTTCAAGAACCAGAGATGACACTTTTCTCCAATATTCATGAATTTTTATGAGTAAATTTACTACATGATATTTAAGAGAACAATGCCACTAAAGACTTGCCTTTTTATTTAGCTCAAAAGTTATTAAGTGCCCAAAATTCCTTTCTCTCTCTCAGTGACATTGAGCAGAAGTTGAGAAATGGCCAAAGCAAACAAATGATGTTATGCAGCCTAACACAGGCTCACGTCTCTGCTGCAATGCTGTGGGCATATATACAGGGAGTCTGGCTACAACCACAGCCCACCAGCCGAGCACCAGTACCTAAGAACCAGCAACAGTTTGCTCGGAATGTCCCTAAGCACCTGCAGAGCCCGATCCTCAATGCGGTCTATATCCTGCCTCACTGCACGCCATTCTTCTGCTGTGAGGTGCTTGAAATTCTGTCTGGAGAAATTGGGCCCTTTGGCTCCAAAAAAGTAGCTAAATATGTCAGGTTCACCGCTGTCACGTGTGGGGATGTAACGCTGGGACACCATTATACAGAAGAGACGATAGTCATCTGCAAGGGACCACAAAATATTTTTTTTTTTCCAACCTTTCATCACCTTCAGCAAGGATGTTAGTGAGAATATTCTTTTAATTACGAAAAAGGGATGTCATAAGTAACTCATAAGTTTCTATATCTCTGAAGCAATAATAGTATTGTTTGATTTAATAAATTATGAAAAAACAGATTTCTCAAATTACATAGCAATTTTCTTGAAGCACATCAAAGAAAATTTATATTAATATTTAAAAATAAATTAAAATTGTATGTGTATTTGCACATGATATAATAAAAATGTAATATTGGTTAAGAATTTTAATACAATTGGTTTAAGAAACAAAAACAGTGAAAATTCATGCTTCAGTCATTAAGAAAAACAGATACAAATAAATTAATAAATGAAATACATTAAAGGAACAAACACATCCAGAAGAACATTAACACAGGTCTCATTCCATGCAAGAAAAATTCACAAAGCCAGAGAGATAATATAAAGCAGCCATGCATTAAAGAAAGCGTAAGGAAATGAACAATAATCAGAAGCACTGATTATTTTATTTTTAAGCAATTTCCTAGCTTTTCATTTTGTTGAACTATGTACAACAAAATTACATTTATTTACATCTGTGATACATCACTAACAGTGACAAAATGCTTTAAACAGGTATGTCTACCTCATTAATACTAGCTCTATAACCACTTTTGAAAGAGGAAGAGAAAAAGAAGAAAAGGAAGAAAGAATAAAGAAGGAAACAAACCAATGGTAGTAAAGAAAGGCACACAGTTTCTTGTAGGGCCTACCGGTTAATTTTCTAATCTCTTTAGTCTGGCTAGCTTTTTGGCATTGCCCCACCCTCTGCCGAGCAGTTCCTATCGGTAACTTAAAGACACTTTCTCAATTTTTTGTACCCCTATTAGTAGAATTAATATATGACTTTAAGAAGATTATAGAAGAGTAAAACCTGGACCTACACACAAATTTCATTGAAAATTTTGAAGCTGTTTTTGAGGAAATGATGTTTCAGTCTTTCAGAAAATGCAGGAACTTGAGTTTGTTTTATCACAAAAGTTTTGATTGTTAAAAATACTTCATAAATCACTTAGAGAACTGTACTTGCAAAAGCAATAATGTATAAAAAATGCCAATAATCCAAATATTACTGAATAGAGATTTTTTTTTTGGTAATTTTTGAAAAATAAAATTTTTAATATTACCTATATTTCACTCAAAATTACACGAAAATAATATTTTCAAGAAGAATGTATATGACATTAATTAAAGAACAATTGTGGAGAACAAACATTATTTGAAGAAAATATTTCTATCTTCAATAATGTAGTTGTACAAGGGGGTCCAATCAATTTGAAACTTTAGTAATTTTCAAAACTTCAAGGGCAACAGGACAAATCGAACCAATGCCATCTTTATAAGTGAATTGCACTTCATTCTTACAAGGAATATAAAGAAAAAAATTTGGAGTTCACAGATAGATGGACAGACAGACACACTTTTTTGGGGAGTCTCAAAACATGTATATCTGTTCAAATATCAAAATCAATTTTCTGATTAACTTAACTTTCTCTATATTTTGTTCAATACTCTGTAAAAACGTATATGTACAGGCTCAGAAGAAAGTAATGAGTGGTAGTACGGATTGCAGATACTTTCTCAAAGTAATTAGTTTCCTATTCTCTAGCCTCAGGGCTTTCCCTCCTTCTATTTCCTTCTTACACTTTTTCAATTTTGCGGTCTGCTAATAATAGATTATTGAAATGACATTTAAATATTATAGACGAGAAAGCCGAGTCCAATGTACAACTTTTGATTGAAAAATTTGGATTATGTTGTCTCAGCATTTTTGAAAATGCACAATTTTGAGATAATTTTTAAAGAAAACCTCTGAGTTTTCAAGAAACTTTAGTAGAAATTGTTTGAAGCACTTGTACTCACAAATATAATAATATATTAATAAAATGCCTGTACTGTAAATATTAACATGTGAAAGATAATTCAAAAAATACATTTGTGTAATTGAATGAAAAGAATACATCAAAATGGCATTCATATCATCTTATTCATTGCAATATTCACTACAAAAAGTTTACAGAAACAATTTGGAGCCTTTTTTTGGAGGCAATCTTGTTTGCAGTATTGTTCACATTATGCTCAAAATTGCATGAATACAAAGGGCTGCAATTTTGGCCATATCAATATGAGAATATCAATTTTGATGAAAATTTTGCCTACCATTCAACTAGTGTTGTTCACAGTCAAACAGGCAGATGGTAAGACATATTGCTCTAAACTAATTTTTCTATTTCATGGATTCAGATTACATAGTGAGTTATGAATGTAATTTGTAACTACATATTGGAAAATAATATATATCCACTTGTTTGGTGTCAGAGTTCCACGATAGGAGATTTTCTGTTCAATAACATTAGTTTTTTTCTCACATCATTACAATACCGATGAGAGTAGATATTTCATATTGAAAGTATTGTCATAGAGGAAAATCTCCCCTCTAAGACAATACTTTCTCCATAGAGAAATGATATATATGTCCTTAGTCTATGCTATCTCTATTCTATGTAAGTAGCATGCAAGAATATAAAAAAGAAGAAGAAGAAGAAGAAAAGAAGAAGAAGAAAAAAAGAAGAAAAGAAGAAAAGAAGAAAAAGAAGAAAAAGAAGAAAAAGAAGAAAAAGAAGAAAAAGAAGAAAAAGAAGAAAAGAAGAAAAAGAAGAAAAAGAAGAAAAAGAAGAAAAAGAAGAAAAAGAAGAAAAGAAGAAAAAGAAGAAAAAGAAGAAAAGAAGAAAAAGAAGAAAAGTAGAAAAAGAAGAAAAAGAAGAAAAAGAAGAAAAAGAAGAAAAAGAAGAAAAAGAAGAAAAGAAGAAAAAAAGAAAAAGAAGAAAAGAAGAAAAAGAAGAAAAAGAAGAAAAAGAAGAAAAGAAGAAGAAAAGAAGAAGAAAAGGAGAAGAAAAGAAGAAGAAAAGAAGAAGAAAAGAAGAAGAAGAAGAAGAAGAAAAGAAGAAAAGAAGAAAAGAAGAAGAAGAAGAAAAGAAGAAGAAGAAGAAAAGACGAAGAAGACTACAACAATGAAGAAAGTGAAGAATAGAAAGAAAAAAGTTTTAATGTTTATCAATGTGATTAATGAAATATTTCTCAATATTTCTGTAACCTTAGTTCCTTTCCAAATTTGATGATTTTTTGGGGTAATTCATTCTACTAGGACAAAGGTAAATAACAATTTTTTTTTTGAAAATCCAATACATTTTTTTAAATTTTCACCAACTGTTAAAAAAAAAGAAAATAGTATAACATAAGGATTGTATTGTGACCCCTCTCTATGGAGATTTTCCCCAGCAGGTTTTACAATATTCTGTACGACTCAATACAACAATTATCGAAGAATTAAACTAATTAAACTATTAAAGAATTAAACCTATTGTTAAAGAATACTATTAAGACCCTACAAGTATACCTTTTTTATTTAACTCCCTCTTTAATACTCACATTGTGAAAATGAAAAATTTAATATGATGTATTATAATGGTTGAAATTGATCTACAAGAAAAGTAATACTTTCGACTCATTTAATTATTGGCCATAGATTTTAATATTAGATATGAATACAGAGGGGATGTTGATTCAAAATTTGCAGTTTCTTTCTCAACTAATTGCAATCAGCTGCAGAAATAAAGAATAACAAATATTAAACAAAGTGAACGTTAAATTTAAAATAATAATTAGATTTTAATTCTATGAAGATTCAATGAAGCAATGTTAAAAATAATTTCCTCTACACATGCTCAGTTCACCATAACATACAATATAAAACTACCTCTTGCAATGTATATGAAACACAAAACAAAAAATTTATAAACACTTACTACCATAAATAAGAAAACTCTGTATGTTATCTATGTAAGCAACAAATATCCACTTTTTTATACTTTAAGGAGAATTTTTAAGTTTTAATGCTAAAATAAATTTATTCAATTACATTCAGTTTGTTAAATTTACACAATGTTTAATAATAAGAAAATTGCACAAATCGATAAATGAAAACTCCTGTTAATAATTTCAGCAGAGAAAAGGATGACATAAATATAATGATACATATTGCTGTCAGTGTAGTAATTCTGACATGGTGAATTTGATCTAATGACATAGGAAAAATAATTTTAAAAATCAGGCGTTTATCACTCAATATAAGCAATCAAGCAAATTTGGTCAATGTGAAGGATGAACAGGATGAATAATACATTGCACAGTAAAACTACAGAAAACGACTTTAATAAAAATCAAGATTCCCAAAAATGCTAACAAATGTCACATAAGTAGAAAATCAATATTAATGATAAAATCATTCCTTGACAAACTAACCAAACTTAATCATGTCCACACTTCCAAAATAAATATTTTTTCCTTGGTCTTAAAATATATTTAATTTTTTGAAGTTTGAAAAATTACACTTTAAATATACAGTGAATTTAGTAACATTTTGTAATGTTTCAAGAATCTCCACAAGTCAAAGTAAAAAACAAATGTACCTCTTGAAAAGAAAAGAAAACATCAATAAAATCAAAAAGTTTTTCTTATTTCAATACACAACTACTCAAATATTTAAAGGCACATTGAAAAATTTCTTGACATATATCAAAACATTAAGTGGAAAAGAAAAAGGAGAGAGAAAAAGAAAAAAGATAGAAAGAAAAAGGAAAGCAAAAATGAAGAAAATCCAAATTAATTCCAATAGTACTGAGGGTTTCTTTTTCTTCTCCCCCCCCCCCTCGTGTAACAGTTTTATTTCCATTTTTTGTGAATATTTCTGTTGATGTAAAAGGAAGTTTGTTCATTATAGTTGATGGTAGGGTAAACTTTAAATCAAGTGCTGAAATAAATAGAATAAATAGACCAAACATGAAAACATATTCCAACTACTCTTATGAAATAAAAATATATTTATTATGAAAGACAGAAATGCATCCTTCTTGTAGGACCACATATGTAAAAGATATATGCTTCACTATCTCAGATACAAATTTTTCTTGAACAATAATGTAAACAAAAAATAAAAATTAAGAAAGAAATAGAATACATTTACTCAGTCCCACTGACAGCGGAAGACCACACTTTAATATTCAAACTTTTCATATTAATTATGAAATACATTAGTACTTGCAGACATTATTACTAAAATGTATCAAAAATAGCTGGACATATGTGAACATTCTGCATTAATTAAATCATTGTTTTAAAGTTGAAAGCAGCTTCAAAGTAGAACATAACTGTGAACAAGCAGCCCCTTAATTCTGTGTTTCAGCATAATAGGCCTGGTATTTTGCATGATTTAACATTCTAAATGTTTAAACATTCTAATATTGCTAAACATTGATACAAGATTGCAGAGATTATTCCAACATGAAATGATCACTAATAAAACAAGAATTTGATCACTCCTGTCCAACCAGAGTCATTCAACCCCCATAAATTTATAGTTTTTGTTTTACCCTTTTGTTTTATTGCAGAGCTAGTATCCAGATGTCTTCATATGTAGAAGGATTGTTTTTTGAATGATATTGTATTATATATTTCTTGAAATATTTTTACTAGATGTACTTGTACAAGGAAAATTCTTAGTTACATCCTCATTGATAATTTCTCATGCACTCAAATCAAATAGTCTCCTTTATTTAATACTGGAAAATTATTTCCGACTCTATTCCTTCAATTTAAATTAAAATAGATTTTAGGTTGCTGATCTTTTTTGAATACCCCTTCTATCGAGTGAGAGTATCGAGTAAAACAAAATTTTAAAAAATTTAATTGAATGTTTTGTACATTAAAGGTTACAAATCATAATTTGTGCCCCTTTAGGAAAACTCAATGATGATTTTAAGGTTTCTGAGTTATGTAAAAATGGTGATGGTAAAATATGTTGTGGGGTTGCATGTGTGCCTGCTTTCACCCCTAAACTATTTATCTGCAGACTTCTTTCTTGTTAAATCAGTTTGAAGCACAACCGAGGAGGAATTCCCCCATTGAGCAGTAGTACACTAATGGTGTTTTGTGTCAATGGTTTCTCATAAATAGTACAAAACAATCAACTTTCCTTAGCAGTAGTATAAACAAAATTGAACTTGAGCATCCCTTCTTAATAACAATTGTTACAACTCAACATCATTGTCATGTCAAAACTGACTGCCTTTGATTCTAACAATAAGATAAATGGACACCTGGGTCATTCTTACACGGAAGTTTTAGTTGAAGGCCTTAGACAATAACTTAGTAATTAAACTAGCAATTCATGAAGAAAAGTTGAATATCAAGTTTTTTGTATAAACTTGTACATGGAGAAATGGATTGAAAGGAGCTTTTAAGATTGATTCACTTTAGAACACCAGCAAACACTAGATCCCAAGAATACTTCTAGAAATGACACTATGCAATCAATTAGACTTCAAACAGTCCCTTAGCTTGCCTCCACAGTATGGGAGATGAAGCATGGATTTTTTAAAGACAATCTCAGCATGTTCAAGAGGATAATCAACCAGACCCTCAAAGACTTAAATATATATTTTAAAAATAATGTATATATTCCATACTCTATATGTACGTACCACTAATGCAATAATCATGTGTTTTACATGATGTTGTATAGATTGTATAGATGTGTGTTGTTGTTGTTGTTGTTGTTGTTGTTGTTGTTGTTGTTGTATAGAAGTCATTAATGCACTATTTATCCTTGTCTGTTGTCAGTAAACTTATCTCATGTAATGCTAATTATACAATGGAGAGTAATTATATGATGAAACAAAAATAAAAATTAAAAGTTTTGCATAAGTATCGATTAAACTTAACAAGGTTTTCTTTTAACCTGCTCAAAACGTAAAATGAAGGTTTGAAAAATCAAAAATATCCAGCGCTATTGACAAAAGTTGTGTGTAAAAAGGTAGTTATTGGAAATTGTTGCTGCAAAAGAGGATGCAGGAATGAGAAAATGGCACACAGTTTTTAACATTACTTCTCTGAAGATTTCATTTGAATCTTCTGCATTATGCATGTAGAACAAACTAATTTCACCAGCTATTATTTTTCAATAACATAAAAATTATGACCCTCCAAATATAATATTCGTAGAATTCAGAAAAAATCTTGGTTTTCCATGACAGCTGTTTGTCAATAAATGTGAAATTTTTATCGATGAGCTGAATTTCTACATTAAAAGAGAACAAAAAAGAAGAAAAAGTTAAGGTAGTGGCAGAGTCCAGTTTCATTTCGAAAATGAGAGATAGTAATAGGTTGAATATTGGGATTTACCACCAAGTCTCTAATTTTTAAAAACACATAGAATAGGAAAATATTTTTCAATTATAAAAAATAAATTTTTGCACAAGAAACATTGGTATAGTATGTTCTAAATCCCTACCAATGATTAGTAACAGTCAGAAACAAAAATTTGATATGGCCAGCTCAGAACCACTCAACACAAACATAACTTTCATAGGAAACAAAAAGGAACATCCCAAGTAAACACAAGGATTTATCTTGTAGCACCAATGTACAAAACTTGGTGATTTAATGCAAAGAATTGAAAACAAGTAGCAGCACTTACCCTTAACACCTAACTCAGCTGCAAAGCGTTGCATGCCAGGATGGTCGTTGAGAACAATAGATCGCCACATGTGGCACAAGGATTTGCGAACCTGAGCTGGTAATACTTCATACAGACCATGATCCAACACAACAAGCTGGGCCTTACCATCAGGTCCATGACGCACCAACACTATTATAATAAACATATGTTTTTAAATAAATCACAATCATTATGTATCATCAATTACTTAAATATAAGCATTAATCATCACAGATGTTGTGTTGAACAAAATTATGCATTCTGAAGTCTCACCATTGCCAGGGTGTGGGTCAGCATGTACAAACCCTGTATGGAAGATCTGTTCTGCAAAGGCATGGAACAGCTTACGATCAACATCAGCCAAGGAGAATCCACGTTTCTGTAATTGCTTTGTATCACTCACTTTTACACCTTCCACAAATTCAGTGGTCAACACACGCTGCAATCAGAAATAATTTTGACTTTTACTGAACATGCTGACATATAACAGTTATATAAGTCTACAGTCAACAAAACTCCATAAATAAATCTTAGTATTTTATATTAAACATTCAAAAAATTCTTCATAGTAAAAGTCGTCAGAAAAAGACCTTTACAACATTTATAACCAGAAAAAGAGAAAACATGTGAAACCGGTTTTGTTTTTAGTCAATTTTCAGGAATTCTTCACTTACAAAACCCACATTTTTTGTTCATATCATTTTAGAAAACTATCAGATTTGCTTTCAGCAGCAAAACATTTTCAAGACTTACTAGTAATTTTATTGGCGGACTGACAAGCCAATTAAAAATAATACGTAACCACCATTTCCTGGTACTTGATTTTATACACATATTCTCAGACAATGTTCTTCCATGTATACAATTCACAATTGAAACTTTTCCATGCAACAAAGAGTTCAATTTGGAGTTCCAATGTATTTGACACATTGAGGTCTAATAAATAGGCAAAGTAGGCCTATACCTTTTTCTTCCTTTTCTGATCTTCTTTCTTTTCTTAACATAAAAGTAAACCAGTTTTGTGATTCTTATCCAATGAGATCAACAGAAAATTTGTCTGATTTTACACAAAATGACACACGGTAGCTTTGTCTAATTCATACAAACAGAGATCAATAACCACAATTTAAAAAAATAAAAATAGTACAAATTTTGATGATAATGACGACAATAATAATAATAATAATAATAATAATAATAATAATAATAATAATAATAAGAAGAAGAAGAAGAAGAAGAAGAAGAAGAAGAAGAAGAATAACAATAATAATAATAATAAAAAAATTATTAGTACAAAAACTCAGATAAGAAAAGTTTCAAGCATTGTTTAGTTAAACCAATTCAAAAATATGGAAAATCAGTAATATATCATGTTCATAAGAAATAATATTATATTCATACACACATATCATTATGAATAGTGAACGGAATTTATTGTAATAAAAAATGCAAAATATGTACATATATATGTATGTACTTATTTTTTCCAAAACATGTAAGGAAAAATTGAAAATATGTAAAATAAAAATTCATTATTGTGTTTAAAATTGTTTTCTACAAGCATTTTCCGACCACAGAACATCACCGATCAGTTCTTAACATGTATTTGGAGTGTCTGAAAGTAGGTTCTATCTGTACCGAGGTAATTGTGTACTAGACTTCACCACATATAAGAATTTTATTCGAAATATAAAATATGTTCATAGTATATATTACAATGTTTAAGAAGAGCCAGTGTACAAGTAAATAGTAGTACTGTGTAGCGAGTGATGGATCTGCGGGAGGGGGGGAAATTGTATATACCCCACCCTCCAAATTGAGCAACGATTTTCTGTAAAAATATTTATTAGTTTTCGATCAAGTAACGAATTTGCTATTTGAAACATGAGCAAGCACGTGGTTGAAAATAATTTTGTTCATAAAAATCCGCTTATCCTTGATTCGCAAGTACGCAGTAATCAGAGGGGGGGGGGGGAGGAGGAGGTAAGTTTGACAAATCATGGCGGAGATATGGTGGTAATAAAAGCGTTATATTTAATTTGCAAGAAAGATAATTCCATAACGAATATTGCAAACTCGCATCTGAAATGTTCTGTTTTGACATATAAAGATATTAAAATGAAGCAAAATATGTAAGAAATACGTCATAATAAGTAAAATAGGTAAAAATATGTAATTAAACCAAAATATGTAAAATAAAAATAGTTCTAATTCATTCAGAAGGTTTTGTAAACTCTGAAAAATATAATTGAATGCAGGAGTCTAGTTCCTGTAAAACCATGTAATTACATGGAAATCTGTTCCATAGTTATGAATATAAAAAATAAAATATAAACAATATAATTCACATTTTATTCCACAAATTCTTTCAAATTATAAGGGCACACATTTCTATTAAATATTTTCACTAAATTGTTGGGAAGTTCACTGTCTGATAAAATGGCTCTATGATTATAGGGTGGTTACTCATTTCTTGAAATTTCCTCATTCTCTGACTTTTCCCAATTTCACAGAGTATTTTAAAAATTATTCACAGAGTATTTTAAAAATTTTTCACTGATCAGATTTGAAGAGTATTTCATACTATTTAAAGAAAATATTATAGCAACTCTGCAGCTACTTTGTCAGCTCTCTGATTTCGCAATGATAGTGTGCAAATTTTTAAAAAATCAACAAATAGGAATTGAGCCAAAAATAATGCTGTATTTTTTTTTAATGAATAATAGCAATGAATTTTTGATTTTTTCTGGTTTTCCAGAAAGTGGCCACCCTGTCATAGGAGCTTTTATTTGTTGAAGCAGTAGAAGAATATACCTTGCAGTAATTTTGTTGATCTCAAGTGTTATAGTTATACAAATCACTATTACAAATGAAGTGCGAGTTAGATTTTTTTTTTAAGTAAATAATGATTCTATAGGCAGATAGTGCCATCACCATCGTTATTTTGTGTGAAGCAATTTTTACACATTTTTGTAGGTTTTAGTTTGAAAATACACATGAAACTGGCTCCTGTTGAGAGAATCATAATTTTGTTCGTGTTTGGAATGGTTATAGCAGAAATAGTAATAAAACCTAAACTGCAATTTTTAGTGATCCCTAGGGACATTCACAGCAGTTTGTTGCTACTTTTTATTAACATCAAAGGAAAAGGTTTAAATACTTGTGTCTCTCCAAAAGTTTAGTTTAAGTCCTATATTTCAAGTGAGAAGTAAGTTTGGAGATGTTACAGCAACAGAAGGTAAGAGTCAATTTTACTATATTTTACAGAAACTTTCAATTTATGAATCTTGCATGGTCCCATGGTTCTTAAGTCATATTTAGATCTGCAACCACTAGTAATTGCTTAAATAGTAAACGAAAATAAAACGGTTTTAATGCAGTTTTCCATTTCAAATAAACCATTCTGTGCTCCATTGAAAATGAATGGTGTACCATTGACTGATGTTAAGGCAACAATACTTTTAGATCTCTCAATTCAGTCAAACCTTAAATGGAACATCCATTTACATGAATTGAATACAAAATTAAGTTCATTATGCTAGGGGTTGAGAATTCTTTCAAATTCAGTCAGCCTTCATACTGCTCGTTGTGTATAATTCACAAATGTTCATTCCCGCCTGAGATATGGCATAATATTCTGGGGAAATACATCTTATAGCTCCCAGACTTTTAGATTACAAAAAAGAATTGTACGAATAATAACCAAATCCCACCCACGTGATTTTTGTTAGCCTCTCTTCATTAACCTAGGAATTTTACCATTACCTTGTCTGTTTATTTACGAATCAGTCGTTTTTGTCAAAAATGACTTGCTTAAGGACGGGAATTTATTTTCAGAAAATGCCGATGTCTATTACTATAACACTCGACGTAGAAACCATATTCATCAGGTGACAGTATCAACAGCTCATTACAAAACATTCACATACAATACATGTACATTATTTTACAACACTTTGCCAGATGACATTAAATGATTAAATTCAATAGAAAAGTTTAAATCCAAAGTGAAATCATTTCTGCTGCATAACTGTTTCTATACAATTAGAGACTATACTGAGCATCACAAGGAAAGTAACATTAATTTTAACAGTGATATTTAATGTATTATTTACCATTGGACTGTATAAATGAGTATAAACAACCTGTAACAACTATTGTAACACAGCTTCCGGGTCAATGACCCCCATCTCGATCAGGTTTTTCGTCCAGTTTCCCTGATCCATTGAGCAAATGCTGAGATGGCCCCTTGTTTTGCTTCTGGACATAAATGTAACTTCATTATTTGTGCACATCTTCTAGAATTCAGTGGGAAATACAGTTATTCAAATTCTCGTTTCCATGTTGTCACGGCAGGAAGTATTATTCCAAAGGACAACATGGATAAGAGCCCAAAATTTATTGCTTATTTATCCTTGAAAATAGATTTTATTACATGGGAGGATTGTTGTTGTTTTATTATTTTTTTTATTCAAAATTCAAGTAGTATATGACTTAGTGTAGGGATCACAGAATTTTGAAAATGTGCGCATAATTCACTTTTCCCCATGGTCGTCATATGCAGTTTTAACTGCCTTTTGACGTAAAATAAATAAATAAATAAATGGTACCACTTCAAAACAGCAAACATGTCAACCTTGATATTTAATTCAGATTTAAAAAGGGAAGGAGTGTTTCCGAGAACCTCCATAACGCATTTTCACGTGAATATTGTTCGAATATTGTTTTGTGGAACTAAAAAAAATCAAAATTGCATTTTGAAACTAATACACCCATAAACATATACACAACTTCTCAAAAAATATACATCTAATGTTGGCAATAGGGTCGAACTTCACTTGACACCGTATTCGGAATACACAATCCAAACTTTTACATAAAGTACTTTAAGAAACTCCATATGCGCCCTTTTTGGCCCATTCCTGCCCTGTGATCCCCCTTGCACTTTCGCTTCTTTCGGGCGGCAGATGCGAGGGGCGTGTGAGGAGGCGTGGCGCGGCGCCGCGTCCGGAAGGCGGGGAGGAAGTGGGCAGGTGCGTGGAGCGCGCAAGACAATGGGCACCGTCCCCTGTCGGATGTCACGCCGTGGTGAGCGCGGAACGCCGGGAGCACGAGAACTGAGCGGTGACGGATGCAAGGGCAGGGGCGGTTGCGATGAGGACGACGGGGGGCGATGAGAGCGGCAGGGGCAATGAGAGCGGTGGTGGCAATGACGGCGGGGGGGGGGGGGGCAGGGACCGCGACGGGGGGCGGCGGGGGCGGCGGCGACGACGACGACGACGTTTGGGAGCGTGATAAGTTGGTTGAGAGGGCCGCGTCCTATCGTCGAAGAAAGTCTACATGCAGTTGTTCAATCAGATGGGCCAGCTAAAAGTCACTCGATTTTACATGGGAGCTCACCTACGCACAATCCCTTTGCATTGCCGCGGCAATGCAAAGAGCCGTGCCGGCATGCCGGCACGAATCCCTACCCCGTCCCTCGTCTTTAACAGTAATACTGAATAATGACTAAAAGATAACAAGCATTGTTACAAATATCTGATAGTAAAAGATAATATCGATAATTCTCAATTCTTCGCAAAATACTATTCATGCAAAAATATTATTACAAACATAAATTAGCTTTCTATCTATTTACATAAACTGACATTTTCAAATTGTTAAATTACTCGTATTTTTTAGTACGTTGTATTATTATTATTATTATTATTATTATTATTATTATTATTATTATTATTATTAATGTAGTGTTGTGTTGTGCTGTAAAATGGAGAGCTGTGAAGGCTTGCGCGACTAGAGTAAACATTATTTTTTTAAAAGAACTTTTTGTTGGTCAATGTAGGCCTAACGGCTGTAAAGTTAAGTCTGCCAAGTTTCAAAATGTTATTGCAAATTAATAATACATCAAATATATTAGGAACGTTCAATAACATTAGGTAATACTAGTAATTATCGAAGATTGAAAAGTTTTTCTTGTTTATCTCAAAATCAAAAAAGTGGTCTTAGCCAGTGTTGTAAGTCTTCCAGCTACCATGATTTCCTTTTCTGATGAGATGGACGAACGTGTGCCATGCTTGCCCAAGTCATTTTTCAAAAATTTCAAATTTTTCTCAATAATATTTAAATAGTAACTTAACGAAAATAGTTGACAGCAATTCATTTTTGTTGATAGAATAAGGTTAAGATCGTTCGTTGGTGGTGTTGTTTGCTGCGTGCTTGCTCCCTCAGGAGTCTTCGAGCCGGAGACAGTCGTGTCCGTCCTTCTTGGGCTTGCTACCTTCCCCCATACGAGGATTGAGTCGCAGGGTGGGTGTGGTGGGGATATGTTATTTTGTTTAGAAGAGATGGGTTACTTTATTTAGGATTTTTGGGTAGAAAAGCCTAAAGGGGATGAAGGAATGGATGGAAAGAGGAATGGAAAAGTCGAGAAAGGATAGTGATAGGATTTAAGATAGTTGCGGTACCGAAAGGTCACGGAAGGCGAGCGCCGCGCACCACGTGGATCGCTGCGAGCGACTTGTTTCCGCCAGTGAATTGATTGATTAATTGATTAGTGTTTCTGGGTGCGTCAACTGCAACAAGTTCATTAGTCCCGTAACTGTGGAACAGGGTTTATCGCAATATGTGGCAGTGATCTTTCCCAGCTGGATGGCAAGTTCCGACCCTGATCTACACATCAGCTCACGGGTTTTTTCCTGAACCAGATATCTCTCACCATCGGGACACCGCCCCAGCCGGAACAAGCTCCCGACTAGCTTTCCGGCATGTGGCGGTAGTGTAGTGTATGTAAGTGTGTGTTTCAGTAAGGGGTTAGGATGGGACTAGGAAGAGGAAGGAAAGATAGTTGCCGGCCCGTTTGATAGGGTACTGCTCCGGCATGCGCCTGATGTTGATCGGAGAAACTACGGAAAACGGATCCTAGCAGCCGGCTCGACCTAGCTTTGAAGCCGGTGTCAAAAATCTCGTCACCGACGAGGCTATAAACCTTAAATGCCGCTTCACAATAGCCCGGGAACGCCAACGCGAACGTAAAGAAAGTTAAAAGAGGGACATCTCAGGCAGGCGTTCACAACACGACGGGAACGGGAATGGAAAGGATAGTCAACATTTATCACAGCCCGGGAACGCGAAGCATCTCGACCAATGAAATTGCAGCAAATGGCGGCGAAGCTTTCCAGCTGATCGAGCGCGCGAACTGCGCGCGACACTCGTCTGAAGCGGAATAGAGAGTGTAGGGCGATATTGAGGTTAGAGCGTGGATTTGCGAGATTAGGGTTTGAGGTGGATTGTGTTAGTCATTGTTGAGTTGTTTTAATTATTTTTTGTAATTATAGTATAATTGTTTTGCTATTCATATTAATACTTAGAATTAAAATTTTCCACATTTTTTAAAAATTATTTTCGTTAAAGTACATTGAAGCTGTTTGTTTATTGACAAAATTTTAGTTTGTCATAGTCGTAATTTTCCGTAAGTTCGTAGTAGTTTTGGCATTCTTTGTACTTACAGTTATATTTTTTTAATTAATATTGTTCCATTAAAGTATTTTTTATTCATAGCAGCTCACGCTAACACACCAGACAGATGGAAATACAAAGAGTGAACACAGTAGCATAGCTAGAAGTGCTTTGGTTTCGGCAACCGTTTCTTAAAGTTCTCGTTATAGCTGCTACTGGTTCATAGCGTAATTCCTCTTCCCGTTGGCGGTTATTGTGAAGTGCACGTACCTCCCGTTCCCGTTCGTGGGCTATTGTGGAGCGGCCCTAAGTCCTCTCCGTCAGAGGCACTGCAGTGACTCAATTGATGCCCTCAGCCTGTCCCACCTCTACCCTGTCGTTCCACGCACGTACCTGGCTGGTGAGGTCCCACAGCACGTCGGGCACGTGGACGTAGGGCAGGTGCGCCAGGTCCTTGGCGCAGCGCTCGCCGTTGCGGCCCTCGTGGCCGAAGTCCAGCT
The DNA here is from genome assembly GCA_011170035.1 of Teleogryllus occipitalis. Taxonomy (NCBI): domain Eukaryota; kingdom Metazoa; phylum Arthropoda; class Insecta; order Orthoptera; family Gryllidae; genus Teleogryllus; species Teleogryllus occipitalis. The sequence goes on from BLKR01000417.1 coordinate 211,642, forward strand.
CCTGCTGCAGCGTGGCGCGCAGGTCCTCCACCACCCACTCGAAGTCGAACTTGGGGTGCATCCAGCCGGCCAGGCGCGTCAGCAGGCGCACCGTCGACACGTCCCCGTGGAAGCGCTCGCGCAGGTCGGCGTACTGCACCTTCACCGCCACCTCGCGCCCGTCGTGCGTGCGCGCGCGGAACACCTGCGCGCACACCGCCACACTTCACACCACTTCACGCCACTTCACCCTCGCCAGTGCCGTCACGCGAAGAGAATGTGCACAGCATGCCCACAGGCCGCCTCAATTTGATTTCTACGCGTTTTCAAATTTTATCTGACTGCAACAGACTGGTAGTAAATTAACAGATTCAATCCAATGCAGTTCCAGTACACCTGGAAACACCATTGGGGGGGGGGGGAGAGTGCAACGGCGGACTCCAAAATAAATTGCAAAATAACTGAAGGAAAAATTTACTTTTGAGAAATAATGTTACCTTGTACATGACTTTATCTACTGCTACAATAGTACAGTAAGACTTGCCCATTGTGGAAGTTCAAGGGACCGGTATTTTTTTCCATATTAGACAAGATTCTGCATAATACAATGTAATACTGTAGAATATATGTTTGGCAGGATCACGATTTATGTTCACATTAGACAGATTTTCGCATTATACACGTTCCGCATTGAGCAAGTTTTACTCCATCTTCATTTATAAATTCATATACATTTTCTACAAGTTAGTGTTAAAATGTACATCGTTTTTTGAGATAAGGCAAGGGCATATCTTGTTGGAACATTCTATACATTTGCAGGCCTTTCCGCAGAGACATCGATGGTTATGTTCTTTTTTTATACGTTCAACATTCGTTAATGGGACATCCCAGAATACCTTTATTTCTTAAACACTATTCCATTTTCATAAAGAACTGGAAAAAGTCAATTGAACAGGAAATTTCACCCAGAAGAAACGCCTGAAGTACCCGATACTGGAAATCCTGTTACTATCACAAAGTAGGCGGTAAGAAATCCCAGGAAGCGGTGAAATAAAATGGGAAATTGTGAGACAGGAGACATTGTAAAAGAAGCATAACGAATAGCAGCGAGAACATTGTTGGGAAGACCAGGCGTCCTCAATTCAGAGAAACTAGGAAGAAATCCACGGCAGGAAGCGGTAACGAGGACAAGGTGCAACGGCAGCGCAGGCAGAAGTCGCAGCACACGAGCGTTACTCGGCAAAACGACTAGTGAACAACTACTACCAAGAAAAGTTATATGCGAAGTTTGAGAAAGAAGAAGGAAACCCACCCAGGCTACATAACAAACTCGTAGTGTGAGAACCTATTCGGCACCGTGGAAGTCCACGAGTCAACGACGGAGCTCGTAGTTCTATTTCGCAATGCACGCATTAAACATTTATAATAATTTAACACCAGAAAGGATTGAGGCTGCTAGACTTCCTCCCAAAATAGACTCATTCACAACTTTGGGACGAGAATAGTGTTGTTTATTCAAAATACACGTACATCTCAAGGTATTGTTTTAAGCGAATCAGAAGTGCCATTCGAATAATCGACCAAGGGGTTGTGATAAATACGACAAAAATTTCAGTTCCTTTGGAAAATGGAGTTCTACTTAATATCTTCCTTCAAATAAAACAGGGAAATATTGTACCCTTTAAAAATAAACTTAGAGCAAAATCGAGCCTCACTTTTTAAAAAATGCAATATTCACATTATGTTATCGTAACAAACCAATTTACTAAATCGTCTCTTCCCAGCCTGCAAATGCATTCTATTTATGAGAAAGGATGAATAGTGATTAAACTAAATAATTCAAATTACAATAATGAAATACGCCAACAATTTAACGATACTCGCCCAATACTTTCCAATATACTGAGCACATAAATATGAAACATTCCCCCCCCCTCTCTCTCTCTCTCTCTCTCTCTCTCTCTCTCTCTCTCTCACACACACAAGCAAACTGATTTTTCTACAGTGCCCACAATGTTATAGATACATATGTGTGAAGTCCTTGAAAATAATTTATGTGAGTAGAAAGAAGAAACGTCAAAATCCTCCGAATAAGTGTTATGATCCAGCTCGTAACACCATTAACGGTGCTGCACTAACATACGCTAGTATCGACACTTTTCACGCTCTGACGTGGTGAGTGTCCACTTATCGCAGATGTACCAAGTGCGTGTCAAAGCAAACATCAACTTCTACAAATCATTTCCAAAAAAGGCTATGCTAATTACGTAAACAAACATTTTAAGGTAGTGCGCCTTCACTTTCAAGACTTCAGTTTTTTTCTTACAGCACACTCAAAGGAGCTTCGAACCTCATTGACTTCGAATTTCACAGAGAGTCCGGACAAATTTAAACAAATTATTTCGGATTTAATAATTTAACATAATTTTGAACACTGGCTTAAATCCGATTTACAAGAACATACTTTTTGAATGTGTTGAAAACCTGTGCCTTGGAGAATGAATACCAATCATAGACGTGTTTCATGTTGTTTAATTGAAAGCATAAGTACGTATGCCGTACACGCCGTACCGATGCCGCGACGCAGTCAGCGATACCGATGAGAACGTGTCATTTTTAATGTGTTGTTGGATTTCGTTCATCAAGCAATTTTTTTTGTGCAACACGTAATTTGCATCAATGAAGAAGCTACGCCGTTTCTCTTGCGAACCGCAAAGAGATCATTTCCTAGTCTCTATATGAAGGAGCGACCAATTGAATAAATCCGAAATAACAACAAAAAATAGTAAAGAAATATAACGAAGGAAAAAAGAGACAAAAATAATAGGAGACAGAAAGAAAAAAACGAAAAACCAGATAGGAGTGCAACAAAAACGAAAAACAATTAAGGGGTGGTGAAAGAAAGAGAGAAGATTGGGAGAAAGGAGGTACAAAAATTGATAGAAAACATTAAAAAGAAAGAGGGGAGAATATAAGAAATAAGAAAGACAGAAAAAGAGAGAAAATGTAGTAAGCGAGAAGAAAGAGAGAAAAGAAAGAACGAAAAGAGTAATAAAAGATAGAAAGAAATCAATGACAAGGAAGCAAAGAGGCAGAGAGAAGGAAATGGAGAGAGGAGAGAGAAAGAGAACGAAAGAAATGCAAAGAAAGAAAGAAAAAAATCAGAGTGGGAAAGAAAGAAATGCAGAGAGAGAAAGAAGGAAATGCAAAGTGATTGTGATAAATACGACAAAATTTTCAGTTCCTTTGGAAAATGGAGTTCTACTTAATATCTCCCTTCAAATGAAACAGGGAAATATTGTACGCTTTAAATGCAAACTTAGAGCAAAATCGAGCCACGCTTTTTAAAAAATGCAGTATAAAGAAAGAAAGAAAGAAAGAAAGAAAAAGCAAACCGACCTGTGCGAGCGAGGCGGCGGCGATGGGCGTCTCGTCGAAGGCTGCGAAGAGGTCGGTGTGCGCGCGGCCGCCGAAGTCCTCTCGGAAGACGCCCTCGAGCTCGCCCGCGCCGCGCGCCAGGCACTGGTCCTGCAGCGGGCGCAGCGTCTCGATGTAGGCGCGCGGCAGGATGTGGTTGACGGAGACGAGCCCCTGGCCCAGCTTGATGTAGAGGCCGCCGTTGCTGAGGCACGCCTCGAACAGGCGGCGCGCGCCGCGCTCGTGCGCGCTCTCCAGCGCGCGCTCGTACTCGTCGCTGCCGTCGCGCAGCCCGTGCAGCGCCCACCTGCGCACGCGCACCGTTCGTTCACGGATGAAGGCCCATTCACAATGCAATCACAAACATAAGCATAACACATAGACATTAACACAAGCGAAGAGTTGGCGTATTCACAATGTCGAACATAAACACAGGCAAAATAAGAGTTTCTATTGGCTATGAGACGCAGCACACGAATCGACACGAATAGTTCGCCTATCGACTTCGATACTCGATTTTGAGTTAACGAACTGTGATTGGCTCATTCCTTATGTCTGACATAAGCATAGCACAGAAGCTTGAAGCTTGCAAGCTCTTAAGTTAACGTCTTACGTGTTATGCTTATGCGAACGCATTGTGAATGAGTCCACTTGTAGACGTAGTCCTAACTTTTATGTTAACGCCATGCTTATGCTTATGTTTGCATTGTGAATGGGCCTTTAGTGTTTCCGGGCGCATCGACTGCTAAGGTCATTTGCTCCGTAAGTGTATGCATGTTTTATCGTGGGAGGTACTGGTGATCTCCAGGATGGTGAGATTCAGCGCCGACCTACATGTCGGCTTGAGGATTTTTCCCCAATCATATTTCTCCTGTCAGTGGGGCACCGACCCGGCCAGGACAAGTTCTAAGAGGTCAGAGATACTGCAATGACTCAATTGATAACCCGAGCAACCTAAGCCGGTCAACGTCGCGTACAAGCAGCGGGGGGATTCCCCCTAGGGTGACGAGATTGCAGCCCATGGAAGGGCGGACAAATATTACAAACATCGTCGGAGGGGATAATTATATGTAGTCTTACAAGGTGATTTTTTTTTTAAAAATTGAATATAATAACAACTACAAGCGAAGGGATTTATGTTGAATTTATGTAGAGTGAAAAGAAGATCGTAAATTCGCGAGCCGTCTATAAATTAGGGACCCGCCTGTAAATGAAGCGAAATCACTTTAGCGGGTTCAAGAGCCACAATAAGATCAGCAAATACAAAACCTACTCCCTCCAAAAAATGAAACGTATTCCAGCAATTTATGTTTCTTAATATTTTATTAATTAAATATTTAAATCTGGATCCAATGTAATTATAACACGTAATAAGAAAATATACCAGGTTCATAGCGAAAGAATAATTTGTGCTTACACCATCACATTCTAGGGCGAAACTGAGTCTATGTGCTTTTCATGCACCGGTATCCCCCTCCAAATGTTTACTCACTAGTATCCCGACCTCTCCGTTCCAGAGTTAAGGATCCAAAGCACTGTGTCCACGCAGCGCAGGGACAAATGTGCAGAGGCAAGGAGAGGAGAGGAACATATTCTTGATTTCGATACCAGTACAGTGCTTACCAGGCTATTCCTGGAATTGTTGAATTATTTGCCGAATCGGTGATTATGAAGACAATATATGAATAATGATGGAGTGATAGTGGAATGTGAGGCAGAGAACTCGGTAGAACCCCGAGAAAACCTGCCCCGAATCCGCTTTGTCATCGACTAAGGGGGTATATATCATTTCTCTATGGCTTTGCCCATCACACATTCCACAGCGATCGCCTGGGATTTGAATCCACGTCGCTGCGGTGAAAGGCAAGTAGTCTGACATCACAGGTCGCCCCGGAGTCGGAGGAATATTTAAATTTGAATCCCAAAGTTCATTAACTAATAGATATGAAAGTATATACATATTAAGAAAGTGGATCAGTTCGAAACAAAGTCGATTCCATCCTCGTGCGTTTCATACCCTATTTCTCAAAAGATTAATACCTCCATCAAAAAAAGACTGCTGTATTAGGGAGGGAGGGGGGCCGTTCAAAGTTGTTTCCAGATCTTTCATTGTCGAGAATCCAAGCCAGCAAATGGGAGAAGCGCAGGAAGGAAGGGAAACACACGAATGAATCCCGCTGTCAAATTTTCCGCATACCCACTTCCCACATAATCCTCTTTCAATTTTGGCCGCCAGACATAGCCTGATTGCATCCCTACCGGTGTTTTGGGCGGGAAAGGAGGAAACAATTTAGCTAAGTTGCCATTCTGAGTAACGCTGAGAAAACCTCGAAGACATGAAGATGGCAGAATCTTCTGTCCATTATAATCTAATAAAATATATTTCTTTTAAATGTGCATATTTTAAGGGAAGATTATGGCCCCATTTTCCCTCCTCCTTTGAGCAGCCCACGGCATACATAGAAATCAGATTCAATGAATTAAGAACATACTTTAAGAGTTTAATTGCAAAATACCAAGCTTTCCTTACTTAATCTGACCAATACAATACAAGGGTAATACAAATTGAACAACGTTGCAAGGAGTATTCGAGCTTTTTCTCTTTCATATTCGTCAAACATGATAGCGAAAGTATATCTTGAAAGCAGTGATACCTGGGAGAGCTCTTCATTCTACACGTCGCAAACCGAAGGAGATGCAATCAGGCTGCGTCCTTTTTTGGAAGATAGTTACAAGGTGTCGTGGTTACAAACGACCATTAAATAATCCTCCATAAAGAAGCCGTGGCGTCAGCGCCGGCAGGAATATCCAGAGAGAGCTCGCTGGAGGCGGGCCTGTGGCGGTCGTCAGGGCTGATCAAGCGCCGAAACCACAGGCATCGCCCTTATAATCCCGCCACCGCAGACACCGCCGCGGTGGCCAGCGAGCCTCAGCTCAACGGGGTAAGAAAGAGGTTCATCTCTCAGATTCACGGAAATTTGACAAGTCCGTTGGTTGATTTTGTATAGAGGCTTGTGCAAATAAAATCGTTTTATACCGAGTTATGAGCGTTCTAATTTGATACCAACACAAGTCTTAGAAAAGCGGGAAGCAATCGGTGCACCACCATCCAGGGGACAGAGGCAGGTGCCGGAGCGGAAGAGGGAGCGGGAGAGGGAGCGGGAGAGGAAGCGGGAGAGGGAGCGGGAACGGGAGCGGGAGAGGGAGCGGGAGAGGGAGCGGGAGAGGGAACGGGAGAGGGAGCGGGAGAGGGAGCGGGAACGGGAGAGGGAGCGGGAGCGGGAGAGGGAGCGGGAGAGGGAGCGGGAGAGGGAGTGGAGAGGGAGCGGAGAGGGAGTGGAGCGGGAGAGGGAGCGGGAGAGGAGCTAGAGGGAGCGGGAGAGGGAGCGGGAGAGGGACCGGGAGAGGGAGCGGGAGAGGGAGCGGGAGAGGGAGCGGGAGAGGGAGCGGGAGAGGGAGCGAGATGGAGAGGGAGCAGGAGAGGGAGCGGGCGAGGGAGAGAGTACTCACCAGTAGTCCAGGGAGGTGGCGAGGCCGACGCGCGCCGAGCGCACGAAGCGCGCGGCTCCGCCCACGGCGCCGCGCACGCGCGTGCGCTCGCGCTCGGGCAGCGCCGCGTAGCCGCCGCCCGCCGCCGCCCCCGCCGCGCCCAGCGCCAGCGCCACGCGCCGCGCCATCCGCCTGCCTGCCTCCTGCGCACGCGCACTGCGCCCCGCCCCCGCGAGCGTTAGAAACCAGCACTCCACGCACACATACAGCTGGAATTGTAAATACACACTCGTATAAACAGGGCTTGATTTCTGGCGGAACGGGACGGAACGGAACGGCGTTCCGGTACCTCGGGAACAAAATGGAAACCAAACCAAACAAAAAGCGAGGACAAACACTTGACAACTTCGATTGTTTAGTTCAACCAAGTTTCTTAAACTCAAAATGATATAATTTTTTCCACGTAAGTGAATCCTTTCTACATGCCGTGTACATAAGAAACAAGCACTCCACGCACACATGCAGCTGGAATGGTAAATATATACATATACATAAGAGAATGACAGAGAACGTGAATGAATCATTGCGTTAGAGAATCAATGATTTAAAAAATGTACACAACAGCAATAATGTTTCGTGACATAATCGAATTTGTGGTTACGTCCGAAGTGAGCTCTATGCGTAGTGTGTGTGTATATATGTATATATATATATATATATGAATATATATATATATATATATATATATATATATATATATATATATATATATGAAAAATATGAGTTTTCAACCTACAACCGTCACTATATATATATATATATATATATATATATATATATATAGTGACGTCGTGGGAATACACAATAATCACAGACACGAGCTTCAATGATAAATATGTACAGGTTTATTCACAATATGTACAGTAATACTTTAAGTTACTCAGCTCTGGTAGATCTTTACTTCCCTGATCGCAGGAGCGATCCTTAAAAATGAATAACTGACTCGTGGCCCGCGCCACTCCTCAGCGAGCCTCCCGCACACAGCAGACAGCTCCGGCGACCTCTTGTCACCCGTGGATATAGTCCACAACGGCGTCCCAACACATGGTTTGCCGCACGAGCCTAGCTCGGCTCCGCACCGCCCTGGGCGCAAGTTTTTGTGCGTTCGCACGAGGGTTCCCTCTCAGCTCAACAAACCCCACCCCCGCGCTCTGCGTCCGCTCTTATATAGCCCCCACCCACGTGACCTGAAACGTCACTGGGTTTTGCACACGGCCCACACTGACCGCTTTGCCAGGCATTTTTGGACATCCATTTCCCTGGATTCCAAGAATTTGACACGCGGCACGCGGCAAAAATGCGCTGTCCCGTACTTTGGGCATCCCTTTCCCTAGCTCTTAGGATTTCCCAGAATACCTCGGCGTGTCACATCCTGCCTGGCCCCTGGCGTCTAATCCTCTGCCGCCGCCCTTTGTGGCGGTTGCTAACTGTAGTCCTACAATACGTTACATACTTCTCCATACCCTATTTTGAATTTTTTATGCAGGATATAACCACAATAAAAAATTCGTCCCGCAACTAGATTTGTGGATCTGGATGTGATTATACCATTTACCTGGCCATTGGGCTCACACTCTATTGATCTCTCTAACCTACTCTATATTTACAACATTTTTTTTTTTTATCAAAATCTAGCTAATATAAATAACTAACCTACTTCACGTACCTCCTTTCATTCTAATATATACAATTTTCTACAATCTTAAATTACATACAGTCTGCTGCAATTACCTCCGTAGTATTCACAATCAAATGATGTGATACTTTCCCTGATACCCCCAGAACCAACAATGTCTTCAGAGCTTCACTTTGTACCCATAATTGCACATACATAAGACACACATGAAACAAACAGAATACACAAACAATACACTTTCAACAATTTGTTACATATATACAGTGATTCTTCTCTTGTCTTGATTTTATACAATGCAATCAAGTGATTCGGTTCAGTGTAGCCCTCCGCATTCCCAGTTCAGTTCAGGTTCCATGTATCAGTAAAACATACGGCTTAAGGCATCAGCATTTACGTGATCCTTACCCCTTTTATGAATAATTTCTAAATTGTATGCTTGGATCATTAATGACCAACGCATCAATCTCGGGTTTTTACTTGAACAATTATTTAGCCATACTAATGGGTTGTGGTCTGTTTCCACTCTAATTTTTGCATTTCCATCCAAATAGTACTTTAGTTTCTGCAATGCCCATATTATGGCTGTGCACTCCTGTTCTGTTGTACATCGTAATAATTCCGAATCTGTGAATTTACGACTTAAGTATAACACCGGTTTTTCTTCTCCTCTATCATTATACTGTGCCAAAATGATGCCAATACCTCTTTTTGACGCATCACACTGCACTATAAAATCCTTATTAAAATCTGGCGCGTGAAGGACGGGTTCGTGACAGAGAGCGTTTCTCAGTTTCTCGAATGCCATCTCGCATGCTGGCGTCCACGTTACCCTGCCTTGCCGTTCGCGACCTCGCAATAAGTCCGTTAATGGCGCTGATATACCCGCATAATCGGGAATAAATTTCCTGTAGTAACCCGTTAATCCGAGAAAAGCACGCACTTGCTTTTTCGTTTGAGGTACGGGGTGCTCTTTAATAGTTTTTACTTTGGCCTCTACCGGCCGCATCATGCCACTACCAACCATGTAGCCTAGGTATTGCACATTCTTACGCGCGTATTTACACTTGCTTGGCTGCACATGCAACTTCGCTTTCTCTAATATTAGAAACACCTGCTCTAAATGTCTAAGGTGTTCTTGCCATGTGTCGCTATAAATGGCGATGTCATCCAAGTATGGGACTGCAAATTCTGCACATCCTGCTAATAAAGCTGCCATCATCCTACTACACTGAAAAGGTGCATTTTTTAGCCCGAAGGGCAATCTTAATGGCCTATACGTGCCAAAGCTTGTACAGAAAGCCGCATATCTTTGCGCTCTCGGAGTGAGCGGTATCTGATGATAAAATTTTGCTAAATCCAATGTAGTAATAATCTTAGCTGCCGCTACTGCTTCTATCCTCTCCTCCATGTTCGGCAACGGAAAATATTCTGATTTTATAATTTGGTTTAGCTTGCGATAATCTACGCACGGTCTTGGTTTTCGTCCCGGCGCCTCTACAAGAATCATAGGGGAAGCATAATCAGAGTCGCCTATTTCGATTATGTTATCCCGTAACATCTTCGCGATTTCTTCCTGCAAAATTTTTGATTGACGCGGCGACATTCGATAAGGCGCACTTCTTATCTTTTTCGACTCGTCCGTCAATTCAATGTCCATGGTGACGACATCCGTCAACCCTGGTCTGTCTGAAAATATATGCTTGTACTTTACAATTAATTTGAGCAGTTTGTCGCGGAACTCGTCTTCGACTTCTGTTCCTTCGAGCATAGCTTCCGCATCGAAGTCGACACTATCAAGGTTAATAGCGTACTTATCCAGCTCGTCTTCCTCAACTTCAAAGTTTGAGCTGCGATCTGCTACATAATTCAGATATTCGGTACGTTGCACGTACGCTTTCAACATGTTAATGTGGTAGATACGCTCTTCCTTTTTCCCAGGCATTCGGACAGAGTAGTTCGTGTCCGATTTTTTCTCTACTACTTCTCCCGGTCCTATCCATTGAACAGATAACTTTTTTGTGCGATTCGGGGCCAACACCAGCACCCGGTCGCCCGGCGCGAATTCTCTGTGTACGGCTCGCCGATCGTACCACGTTTTTCTTTTCTCCTGCTCGTTAACAAGCTTCTCGTGAGCTAATTCGCGAGATTTCTGAAGCCTATTTATTAGCTTGAACACATATTCGACGACGGAATTTTCTTCCTCATCGTCCTCGCCTGCAAGGTGTTCATATAATAAAGTTATGGGAGTTCTGAGGTTCCTCCCATACACTAATTCAGCTGGAGTGAATCCGAGGCTCTCGTGCACCGTGGTTCTCAAAGCAAATAAAATCGCGGGCATTTGGTCCTCCCACTCCGTTCCTGCTTCCAAGCATAACACTTTGATTAAGCGATTCATCGTTCTATGCACGCGTTCGATAGGATTTGACTGCGGGTGGTAGGGCGAACTTCTCACCAATTTGATCCCAAACTTCCTAGCAAATTCACCTGTCAATGCGCTTGTAAAGCACGTGCCCTGGTCTGTTTGTAATTCCTTAGGAAACCCGATTCTACTGAATAATGTCAACAAGGCACTAATGATAGTTGTTGATTGCAAATCTTTAATTGGAATAGCCTCCGGATACCTAGACGCTAAACAAATGGCTGTCAAAATAAACTTGTTGCCTTCTTTACTTTCGGGAAGAGGTCCACAAGTATCAATATTTATTTTACCGAAGACTTCCGTTATCGGCGGTACTAACATTAACGGTGCTTTTTTTCGATCATTTGGCCTACCAACCTTTTGACACACATCGCAAGTTTTCACATATGTCTCCATATCCTGGAAACAACGAGGCCAATAAAAGTATCGCGACATGCTGGATTTGCTCTTAGTGCAACCTAAATGTGCATTCGCGGTTTCATGGCACACCTTGAGAACGGCGGCCCGATATTTAGTCGGAACTACTAACATATTAAATTTTTCTCCGCGATTGCTGTGTCTTGACCGATACAAAATACTATTTTTCACGAAATACGACTCTCGCCCTGCTTCCGGTACGTTGTGCTTATTCGCGTCGTATAATGTTTTGATTTCCGGGTCACTTTGTTGTGAAGCTGCGAACTCAGTCTGGGTAACATTTATGAGTTCATTCACTTCGGGCGTTAGTACACTTGCACTGGCGTCCCTTTCACTAACGGCTCCCTGCTGCCTCAATTGTTCAAGGTTTTCTACCTGCTCGTCCGCGTCAAACTCGCCTGCGTGTCGGTCAGCCGGCCCCGACTCTTGAGTCACCCGCGACGTTTCAGCGGCTTTTGCCCGCGTCGTTACGGCTGCAACTAATTGTGGCTCAATAAATCCTGCCTTTACTTCTTCCAACAGAGCAGCTGTTCTATTACTTAATAAGTAATATCCGCTGTCGCATTCCCGAGGCACAACTGCGGCTTTAGTTACTACTTTCCCGAATGGCCCTTCAATAGTGACTTCTGCCACCGGGAGATTTCGTGGTGAGGCATCAAGCGGTTGCAAAATCCACACGCTTTCTCCCGTTAAATTCTCGTCGCTAATAAATTTCTCATGGACAAGATCGAAACTGGCACCACAGTCGCGCAAAAATCTTCCGGGAATTTTATTAATTTTTCCAAAGAACACGTACGGTGAAAACAATTCCGTAGCTGTTTTGTCTGCCACATGATTCATTTTTTCGGCCACGCGGCGCTGCGGGCATTCACGGACCATGTGGTCTGTGGCACCACACCCGTAGCATTTCCGCTTGTCTGGCTTCTCGTATGCTGCCCTAACATCGGTTTTCTTACCGCTCGATTTCCCCTGAATTTCCGGTACTATCGGCATCGTCTTGCTCGTGCTTGCAACATGTTCCCCTACGGCTTCCGATTTCCTATAAGGCTTGAACGAAGACCGTTTCCAGCCTGCCCTATTGTTTTCATAGTTGTCTAGTTTACGAGCTAGTTCTAACGGCATCTTAAATTCCCCCCACTCATCAATAAAATGCTCTTTAATATCAATAGGCACACGACGCTTCAATTGATCGGTTACAATTAGATTCATTAAGTCCTCGAACGTATGAATATCTAGTCCTGCTACCCATTCTTTGCAATAATTTTTCAGCTCTCTCGCGTATACGTTCCAGGTAGTATTCGCGGCTTTTACATGTTTCGCGAACAATTGTCGAAACTTCTCGGCATTAAATCGATACATTTCTAATAACCTATTCTTTAAATCGGCATATTCTGTTCTACTACCTTGCCCTTCTAAAGTTAGCGATGCATTGATTTGGTGTGGGAGCAGTCCCATAAGATTTGCCACCCACTCTTCTTCTGGAATTTCTAATTGTTCCGCCTGACTCTCAAAAACACTTAAAAATGCTGTTATGTCGTCGTCCTCCCCTTTGAATCGGCTCATAACTTGATTTAATCGAATGTGCATTTTGCTATTTACTTCGGACTGCGGACTAGCTCTACCCGCCAGTTGGCTCTGTTCTATTCTCAGTTTTTCTAACTGAAATGCACGTTCCTTCTCTGCTTCGCGTTCGGCTTTTTGATCCTTATAGGCTAATTCGCGTTCGGCCTTTTCTCGTTCGCGTTCATCCTTATATGCCTGAGCTATCCCTTTCACAAATTCCTCCTCGTAATCGGAATGCTCCTCTATCAATTTTTTTAGAACTACCAAAGTTTCCCCACCTGTAATTTGGAGTCCTAATTCCTGTGCCACGTGCACTACACAATCTTTCCCGAATCTCGGTAAGTAAGCCATAACTGAAACCTGAACCGAACCTTACAATGCAGATAGCTATACTTACACCAGATCCTTGCTGACTTCTTGATTTTATCAAAGCCGGTTGGCCTTGAGACGTCCTTCCTTCTCCGTCCTTCCTTCCTTCCTTCCGGCGTTGCCGTGAAGACGTGGGCGTCTGGCTCGGAGCGGACCCTCTCTGCTCCCGTGCGTCGTAATTATGTCTGCCCGTCGACACACCCACGCACTGGCCCACCCACTGTTCGTAATATTGCGACCACGTATGAGTATGGTGCAACAATGCCGTGCCGTTCCGGCGTGAATGTTTTAACTGCTGCTATTATCACAATTGAGCAACACTTCCCTGTGGAATTCTTATAACCGCATCCACCAATTATACTATTTGGTGAATGATATTCCCCGTGGAATTCGTTTAACCGCTGCCACCAATTATACTATTTGGTGAATGATATTCCCCGTGGAATTCGTTTAACCGCTGCCACCAATTATGCTATTTGGTGGGTGATATTCCCCGTGGGCTTCGTTATAACCGCTGCCACCAATTATACTATTTGGTGGGTGCACGTACTCCCCCGTGGGTTCTTTATAACCGCTGCCACCAATTATGTCTACCCGTCTGTGACGTCGTGGGAATACACAATAATCACAGACACGAGCTTCAATGATAAATATGTACAGGTTTATTCACAATATGTACAGTACTACTTTAAGTTACAGCTCTGGTAGATCTTTACTTTCCTGATCGCAGGAGCGATCCTTAAAAATGAATAACTGACTCGTGGCCCGCGCCACTCCTCAGCGAGCCTCCCGCACACAGCAGACAGCTCCGGCGACCTCTTGTCACCCGTGGATATAGTCCACAACGGCGTCCCAACACATGGTTTGCCGCACGAGCCTAGCTCGGCTCCGCACCGCCCTGGGCGCAAGTTTTTGTGCGTTCGCACGAGGGTTCCCTCTCAGCTCAACAAACCCCACCCCCGCGCTCTGCGTCCGCTCTTATATAGCCCCCACCCACGTGACCTGAAACGTCACTGGGTTTTGCACACGGCCCACACTGACCGCTTTGCCAGGCATTTTTGGACATCCATTTCCCTGGATTCCAAGAATTTGACACGCGGCACGCGGCAAAAATGCGCTGTCCCGTACTTTGGGCATCCCTATATATATATATACATATATATATATACATATATATATATATATATACATATATATACATATATAGTGGGGAGACTTTTTCCGGCTCAGGGGATGCCGATTTCAACTATCCGCGCCATGTACCCACTATGCCCCTCATGGGATACCTATTAACCTTTACACTAGACACACATGCGGGCTCTGTGGTCACATAGGGCCTTTCGTGACAACACACACATGAAAGGCAAGGAACAAACAACCATGCCCACAACGGGACTCGAACTCGCTGCCCTTCCGACCGAGGCACTGAGTCGGCATACGCTCTAGCCACCTCGGTCATCCTGGTCGGCATGCTTAGTATCTATATTGTTAAGTGTATTTACGAGAGGGTTCCCGAACCCTTGCCAACGCTAACGAGGAGACAGATTATAGAAACGAGAAGAGTCAGAAACTCAAGAGAGGGTGATCTGAAAGGGGTAAACAACTTGGACAGTAATGTGTGTTTATTCCATCCGAGGCGTTTAGGGTTGAGTCAAGGGTGCGGTAAGAGCCTCATACATTTCCCCATTCTCTATCAGCTGTCCTCTTAGGTCGATAAGGGGGAGAAGACCAATAATCACTACACGTTGCACCGCTATACTTTATTAAACATTTTTCATATTTCATTGGACTTGGTCTCAGTACTTGTACCTCGCTCACCACGCTCCTCCAGGGGACTTAGCTCCCCTGCGAACTCCGTACACCACTTGCTTCCTGTACTGGAAGCATTTGCAATCGCTTTTAAACATCTTCTCGATCGGGTTTTTGTCCAATTTCCCTGATCCTTTGGGCAAATGCTGAGATGGCCCCTTGATTTGCTTCTGGACGTAAATGTAGCTTCACTACACGCAGGTTTGGTTGAGCTCTCTTTAGGTTTGTAGTGGTAGTAGAGCTTAGGATGAGTTACTATATTGTTAGCAATACAGAAAAATCAAATCCGCAGTTTGTTCACCGTTACAAATAAGTTTTCTATAACTCGGAAACAAAAATATCTTTTTTTTAAAATGTTAATCTCGCGCTTTGTTAATTTTTAAATTTTTGATTATTATTAATACTATTATTATTATTATTAAAACTTTTTTCATCTTTCAACTATTAATATTTAAATTGTTGGGAAGGGATTCTGAAACTCAGAAAGCGTGCGCAGATTATTTTCTCCCCCATACGTCACATAGTATTTACTGTTTTTTGACTAAATAAATATCTAATATCTAAACACAACACAACTACAGTAAAAGGCTCTACACAAATTAGAACCAGCATTGCATCTGTCCCTGCAGCGACTCTGATAGGGAGATCCTAGGGTGGCTAGCTAGATAGTTATTGGACGAATTCAGCAGCTGTCTGGAGGGGAAATATTCTGGCGGCCGGTTGCTCTGATCAGTAGTTTTCTGTTTCCTTCGATCAATAACAGGGGAGTGCCGAAGCAATACCGTAAGAAATGGACTATGGACCTTGCGCAATCTTTCTTTCCTCTTCCTTGGTCTATCCACACCTCTTACTTACACCCATGCCCTACACTACCACACATAACAGAAAATCAGTCGGAACCTTAAAGAGTTTGTCCCGGCTGGGGTGGGGCCCTGCTGGGGGAGAAGTTTTAATGCCGGCCAAATTCGTGCGGATTAACCGAAAAAATTAGGCAACGAAGCTTTACAAGACAAAAGATGTATACTTCATACAAAGAGCAGCACGGAAACGGAGAGCAGCACAGTAAATGAAAACCCCGGATTTGGGCGCTATGGACTTACTTCCTACGTTCACTATAGCTGAGGTTCAGCTTCACTATAACCGAATCTTCGTATGCTTGTATTGTAAGTGAAACGGGACTGGTGACTTAAGTTCACTAAAACCGAGTTCACTATAACCGGAGTCGTCTGTATTTACGTGCATGGCAGTTAAAATGGTATTCAAGCGAGATATTAAGGCTTCGAGCAGCTTGTCTAGAATTTTTAGGATAGCGAAAATATAATGACAATATACGACATGCGTATTCAGAGCAACTTAACATCGACTGATAATGAAGTACGGGAAATTTGGCTTCTAAAATACTATAACTATATTCACACGTAAAAGCACTAAAGCGTTGCCATAAGCACTAAAAGCGTTAAGAATAAGCGTGGATATGACGAGCCTGGTGTTCATTTACTATTTGTGTTTACGATTTCCGTGCGGGGCAGCGGCACTCGCGTCCCGCTTTCTGCTGGTACCGTCTTATGTGGCTCAGGGCATCAATTAATGTCACTGTAGTGCCTCTGACCGAGAAGTCCTAGGGTTCGAGTCCCGACGGTAGCACGAGTTTCAACTCTAGCTACATAGCTAGACCACTACATAGCTCTGCCACTATCTGGAGGATAATTCTAGCGGCCGACTGCTCTGATCGGTAGTTTCCGTGGTTTCTCCAATACACACCTGGCGAATGCCGGAATAGTACCCTAACAAACGGGCCACGGACAGTGTGTGGCTTTCCTTTCATCCTTTGTCTATCCTCACCCCTTACACACACACACACACACACACACACACACACACACACACACACACACACACACACACACACACAAACATGCCCTACACTACGACACATAACGGGAGACCAGATAGACGTAACTTCTACTCTACAGTAACTCATTTGCAACTGTTCGCGTCGCGCCTCCACTAAGCTACAAAGCCTTGAGCAAGCGACGCTCTGCATTTCAGCGATTCACGAATGCCCTAAAATTTCATAGAAAAGGCCGTGACGTATAGAAATTAATTGGATCTCTTCTGTTATTAGACGATTAAAAGGGCCTTCGGAGAGTTGGACGGTGTTCCAACAGTGCAAGAGGCATTAAAAGGTGTCATAAGTTCATTACCATAGACTAAAGAGGTACATCTTTACTCTATACATCTTATACATCTTTACTCTATGCCATTACATTACTTAGAGATAGATGACAATGCAGAATCAAATATGGAGAGAGCACGAACTCTGGAGAAGGATCTAGAGAAATTACCAATGAAACATGTACGAAACGAACAATTGAAAATAATTTATTTTGTATGTGGAAATGAAGATATTGAAATTTTCCGTTCGTACTTATTTTTTTTATTTTTCCCGAATTCCTGTGTATCTAACGAAACCATACACACTGCCTAAAAGGTCGAAGAGAGAACAACTTTATTTCTATTTCTGTGCTCATTGGAAATTAGTAATATAGCTATGGCTACAGGTGACTATACAATCATTTGTTTGCTTCTTTCCACAGGAAGTAAATGACTCCTATATCTCTACAGGAAAGAGCAGATAAGAGAATCGACATCGAAATTGAAAGAGAGATAACGACAGCAGATAATGGCGAAGGTCATGAAGAGTAGGACAGGAAACAAGTGATTAGTATGAAGGCAGAGAAGTGTCTTCTCCAGATGTTCCATATGTACTTATGATATGGATGATTATCTAACACTTCCAGAATGTAAGATATGGCCAAACCGTTTTAACCATTTATCAGTATATGAGCAAGGAGAAAACTCAGCTGGATGACAAAATCGAGTAACACTTCGGTTTTGAATACTTACTTTTAAACGCTTATACATCAAGGTAAATTACTACAATGAATTAACTTCGAACAACTTGCATTGCCGGACGGTCTTTCCAAGGTCTTTGGGAACAGCTTTCATAGAGAACTGACAGATCGGGATATGAAACAAGATATGCACCCCGTCATACAAGTTCATTCGAGGCTGTTGAATGTCGTCACCAACAAGAACCTGTTTAGCTAAGGAAGTAAGAAAACACAAAAAAATATTTCAAATTCTTCACATAATATAGTACGTAAAGAAGTGAAACTAGCAAAGTCAATTTTTAAAACTTTTTCCAGTTATTTATATCGCTAAAGCATTTTTCAAAAATTGAAAACTCATAAATCCTCAATCCTCCCTTTTATCAATTATTTTGTGTTTTTTTTAACTAAGTCACAGTTCGGCGAAAATTTTCAGGAAAATATCATCTTTGGTTTTCTTTGTTTCTTAAAAACAATGTTACGTACAGTATGTGTAAAATCACGTTTTATCTCCTAACTAACAAAAGTTATTGACTAGACAAATTTAACAGAATCTACTTCAACTTGATTTACCTCAAAGCTCTGTTTTTGAATTGAGTTTCACTTGAATACTCGCGATATATCCCCGTGAATCGACAGAATGGTAAGAGAACCAAAAACCTTCACATCACCCTGTACTCATATAATGAATAATAGGTCCCCCAGAAACCTGTCGCCAATTCTGGAAACGCGCCAGCAATATCGGCTATCGATTTATAGCCGTAAGAAGACTCGCTTCCGTAGACAAGTTAGACTTAGAATTCAAACCGTCGCCAATTATAGAAATCGAGGAGGGAAAAAGTACGTCCGACCACTGATCTGCAAGAAACAGATGATTTGACAATAAGTTGCCCTTTCAACTCGTAATGCATCATGACTGATCAGAAAAGTATGGTACTTCACCTGTGCCAAATTCTCAGCTGCAAGTGATGTAACCGACGGGTGAGCGTAGTTGTTCAAGTTTAAACTGTCTAATACAGAGATGATCACGATTAAGCTGTTTTTAGAAATCATATCTAAAAGTGCTATTTAAAAAATTACGTATATTCCTTTTAGGCGAAAACAAACTATATCCACGAACATCACCAATATCAAAATCAAAGTAAACCATTCGCTTTATAAGCAATCCTTTCAGTTTTTCTCATGAATATAGTCTTATTCATTGAAAAAAAAATTCACGGAAAACGAGACATGCGGACTCTCCCGCGTCTGAGTCTGAACATTCTAAAAATTTATTTTATTATTAACTGTCACATTGATTTGCCTGCACAATTACATCTAGAGCCTTGCAGTAAATAGCAGACCTTCAGTTTCTAGGATGATCCATGATTATCGTAGGCTTATATACTATACCAACGAGTTGTATGAATTTTGGCATTTTTTATTTAATCCGTAGTATTTATTTTCCTATTTACTGCACCCGGGAATGGACGTCCTGAGGGTCGATCCAACGTTGCTGCTACCTACGGTATAACCATAGAAATTTAAGGTTAAAGGCACTTGAAAAACCCCACCATGTAAATTTGTATTTCCCCACCATGTAAATTTTGTGGACCAGTGTGTGTGTGTGTGTGCGTGTGTGTGTGTGTGTGTGTGTGTGTGTACTCACATTAGGGATCAATATAACGTCATATTACGGTTTCTAACACCCATACGTTAGGTTAAGTGGCAATTTTTAACGATTTGTTTTTGGATACACAACCATCTTGCTGGTTGCACTCCATCTGAAACCTCTTAACGCCTCACACTACCAGACCTTACTCCTGACACGTATATTAAATTAGAGGTCAAAGTGTTCTAATTTCCCAGTTACGTATGACACAAACATTCTGATACACATCATGATATAAAAAATGCTTTTTCGTCACAGGGACACTCGGAAACGGATTATATACCACCGAAATCTCGACCTCGAATTTTGTTTATTGATTCCAAAACTTTTCATCTACGTACAACAGAGGAAAAGTAAATATTGTACTTACGAATGATTCCAAATGCACTGAACGTCAATAAAGCAGAAGATGGGAATACATTTATTACTGTACGCATTGCATACTCATAAAATAAAAACTCGACGGCATTTGGTAATTTATATAATATTTTGTAGTAAAAAATCAAGAGATTAATATTATTTTGCATATTTATTACTTCTTCCACAAGAAAAAAGAATTGTTATAAAGAAGTGGATCGACATTAAGGTCAATACTATAGAGCCTCTATAGTATTTGCTACGGTATAGTATTTGATAAGCTCACTTCAAATATTGTCATAAATTTTTCAGTTGTTAAGTAAAGTACGATTCATGCAGTCACTTCGAACGGCTCAGCTATTTAAGACAAAAAATAATAATTAATTCCCAACATAAATTAATACTTTTCAGAAGTGTACATTCGCGAAGTTTTCATCGCGTTGCGCGGGCCAAACATGCTCGTTTGAACCGCGCGCCAACTCTCATGTTCCACTCAATCGATCCTACGTCTCCAACAAATCACACGCGCGGGTGATGTAACCGCAGACCGGAGCGCGCAACGCTCCTCGAGAAACGCGGCAACTCTCCCACGCAAGACAGCGACCGAAAATAGAAAACCTGCGGGCGAAGTGTTCCGAAAACGTGCGGCGCGACCGGGCGATGCCTACCTCGGGCTCGTGGTCGGCGGGCGCCGCGCTGCCAACACCGCCGCTTCCGCCTCCGCCGCTAGCACACACACACACACACAGCCGCTCTCCGCAGCGAGGACCACCACGAGCGCGCGGGCCGGAAAGGGCCCGCTCCTCGCGAGACAACTGCGCGCCGGCGACCCCCGCGGAACGCACCGCTGATATTCTTATCGCCGGCCACCGACAGGGCTCGCGCGAACGACTGTTTATTTTTTCCTCGCGCTCCGCACCTGCCCCTCCCCCGCGCCTAGAAAGCTGACAACGCTGCGCGCGCTCTTCCGCTGGCGGCAAGTGAGGCACGGCGGCCGACGCACACGCAGGCAGATCGCGAAACGAAGAGTGAGGGAAGGAGCAGGAAGGAGGTTCGGAGTTCGGCCCGAGAGGTGGCGCACGCTTCAGCTCCTCGTCAAGTTAAACAGCTGCGTCATCGAAGCCGCGCGCCCGCATTGCCAAACCGGTCAAGGGCGAAGCTGTGTGCAGTAATCAGCTGCGAGTCCGCCGCGTAAGTGGCAACGTTGCCTGGATTCATCTGTCTGGAGCGCGCAGGAACGCTAATGGTACGCGATGCGTCCTGTGCCGCAGGGCATAGAAATAAAATACCAATTCGATCTGAATATGTAACACGGCAGTGGATCTTGTGCAGGACAAGGGTACAAATTTATGAAGAAGAGAATCATTCATCTGTGATCCCTTTACGTCAGGTTGGTGGCACTGCACTATGAAATTGCAGGGCCAGCCTCTTGCGCGCAGCCTTTCCCTCCGTTGTAACGACCTTTGTAGTCGTCACCCTTCTCGCTGCCGCTAGCGAACGAACCGTAACGCAATCGCAGGGAGGGGCGAAGGGGGATATACATTCTCTGGGGCGAGGGCCCTCGTAAGTTCCCCAAAAACTCCAGATATCGACGAGGCCGCGCTGCTCCGGCGCGCGGAACGATTGGTCGCGGGACGTCCAATGGGCGCGAGGCGTTCTCCACGACTCAGGCGATAGTAGTTCTGCGAAGCGCCGCTAGAGCGCAGCACGCGCGTCTCCTAGAGATCAGTGGCCGCCGCGGCGACTGATCCCGACGGTCGCCCGGTGGCGCGCGTCCCCGTAATAAAAAAGGCAATTCCCCCTCACCCTCGCCAGCCGCTTCTGTGGCGCTCCTCGCCCGCCCGCAGCAGAAGCCCCTCGCGCCGTCGAGCAGCCCCCTCGCCGCAGGCAGCGCCAGCTGATCGCCAAGGTCGCCTTTGTTTGGGAGCTCCCCGCGAGCCAGTTGTTTGTCGATACGCGCGCCGCCCGCCCGCCCTCAATCGATACGCCCTCGCCGCCCAGTCGCGGGGGAGACTCGGCGCGCCGCGGCCGCGGGGCCCACCGCTGGCGGAGGCACGCGTGCCCGCCGTCCCGCCGCTGCCTCGCGATCAGCTGACGACGGGAATAGGCCCGCGGGGCCTCCACGACGCGCCGCGCCGCAGGACGGGCAAGTTATACTTGGGTTTTCGTAACGTGGCCGATGACATTAGGTCATTTTTACACCTCCTGCCTTATAAAATGAATCTTTATAACAGTGATAAGCACATGTGAGGCCATGAGCCCCGTTGGGAAGTACGTTGGCAATTAAAAAAATATTCATTTTATAAGGCGGAAGGTGTATAAATGACCTAATGTCATCGGCCACGTTACGAAAACCCACGTATAGGAAGGCGAAACGACGGGACGAGACAGGAATCGCGGACCGGAACAGCCGAAGGACGAGAGGACTCACAGGGGAGGCGACGGGCGCCGAAGAGCGAGCGGTTTGTCAGCGACGAAAGGAAGGAGGAACGAAGCGGAGAGGAACGGCAGGAAAAAAGAATACACTCGAGCTGTCACGTGATGGCCGCGTGCCCCTCCCCCTGGGTCCCGCGAGCCAGCAATTACGACGCCCGCTGGCACACATCGACGGCGCAGACGAGCTGGCGGCGGTGGCGGGATCGGGGACGGAGGTGGAGGCGGAGCGGGAGAAAGAAACGTGCCTCGCGCCAGCAGGGACAAGGCTGCGGTCAGCCTCCCTCCGGAGATCTTGGTTTCTTCCCATGTTTACAATGGGCCACACAATGGACGAAGCTTTGTTATCGTTGAAGGATCGTGCCACAAATGTGATTCTCACGCTTTGAAATAGAAACAATCACGGAATGAACTGTAGGAACAATGTCAACTGGCGGGTGAGACAAATATTTATTCGGAAAGGAACGAATTTCAGAGAAAATGGAAATTAGGACAAAACCAATACGGAAAACTCACTTCCTCACATACATATGTGAAGAACTACTTACTAATTATCCCTATTACACAACGAAGACGATGCGAGGATGACACTGTTCTCAACACAGAACACAAACGATCTAATTTTATGACGTAAATTCGTCGAATTTATCATTTACTAAAGTAAATACAAAAATCCATCATAAATTTATAACTAATGTTTTGGCGATTTTCGTCGAGTCCCAATACATAGAAACTAATGTACCACGTCCGAGAACTATTGCAGGAGGAAAGCCGGCCCCCCAACTCCTTTCTTCTCACTTCCACATGAAGGAAAAAATACTTTGGCGTAAAGAGTTTTAAAAGAATCCGAGCCACAATAACTTCAGGCATGTGACCTCAAAAACGAGGTTTCATAGTCTCTAGAACCCATTTATTTACTTTTTATTTGTTTTTAATGCAATATCAATGTCAAGAAACATACTGTTAAATGGACAGTGGGGTGTTAGCCTGCATTTGTGTAATGATTCGATGGTCTGTCGATCGAGCAATATTAAGGAAAGAGGAAGGAAGGAGAGTACTCGCCTCTCACACAAATGGACGGATATCATGATTGAGACCATTTGTTTTATAGAAACATCCCGGTAGGCCCTGCTCCATGGGATTCTTCGAAGTACCGTTCACTTGGATGGAGGTGTGTGCATTACTAAAAAACTCTGTCAATTTTTATTCATCTTTTAAGTAAAGGATTTGTGTCCAAGCATTGCGAGAAACATCCTTTTCTTTTCACCTGTGCTGATCTACTCTCCTGCAATCTTTTTATTAGATTCCAAGAATCCGCACATAATTTGTAACGTCAATGCGATTGTAATTGCGCGCCCAGCCAGGCTTTCTCCTTGCAAGTGCAAGCGAGGTCCAGAAAGAAACATCACGCCACATCGTATTTTTATGTGGTTGCATCAATCGCGTGGCATACATTTACATCTATTTTCATTTAGATACTACTTTTCACAAATATCAATATTTAAGCAGTGCATCTCGCAAATGCTATTTGTCACCTCCCAGTGAAATTTTCTTTCTTGGGTAACCTCATTTGTTCAGATTAGTTGGAGCTGAGAGTCGCAAATCCCACCTACACTACAGAAATATATTAGGTGATATTCCAGCAAGTTCGAGATGGAAAAAAATCTGTATTCAATTCTCTTTCGGAGAAATCTCCCCAAATATAATACGCCTTCATGACAATGTTCAAAAAAACATTCAATTCTACGTTACCACACACACATGAATGTGTTTCATCGTTTCTAATTTAAACGTAGGTTTGATAATCAAGTAAGTTTCTATCACTAAAAAAGCTTGTTTTAGATTAAAACAGCACCATATCCACGTCTTCTCTTTGATCAAAATGCCTGAACAGTGATGTGACGTTCGCAATCTTTGGAGGCCTTCCATAATAGTTGGCATTTCTGCGTTGAGTATATTAAACCGATAACTAAACATGGCATATAACCTGCAACGCGTCAACATACGTCATTCCTTACACCTGGGCACAATTTCATGTCCAATGTTTTGTTTTTGTTTTTTTGTTTGTTTGTTTCTTTTTCTCTTCTTTTTTACCTGACTTGACAATCCTTTTCCCCGAGTTTCTCCGGTATATTAACTGCGCTTCGATTTCTCAGTCTTTTCCCTGATTTCTTTCTTCCTTTCTTTCTTGGGAAATCAGTCATCCCGTATTCTGCTCACGCTGTCCAAGAGAACGCAGCAGCAACACGGCAGCCGAAGCCGCAGAGAATCCTGACGGAAATCTGAGTGCGCGAAACGCGGCCGAGATTTTACCTCTCGCCGTTTCCACCGCCTTCGCGGCGTCGCGACGTGTGCAACGGGCCGCGACGGCGACTTCTGCAACTCACTGGGGAGAAACCTCGCGCACGCAACCGCGCGCGGTCGGGGCCGCTTCCTCCGCCGCCCCGCCCCGCCCCCCGTACGCAAATGCTGCCGCCGCGGCCGAGGCCAGTGGTGGATCCACGGGGCTTGCGGGCCATGCCCATCCCCAGAAAAGGCATAGAGTTTTCGTTTGTTACCTTCTTAATTTTTTTTTTTAATTTAAGGTCGCATCAACATCTAGGTCATTAGCGACCACTATTGGAGTTAACAGTATGGTAACTGTGAAGGTGAAACGATATGGTGATGATAAGGGGGTGAGAGGTCGAACACAAATACAACCATGCCCGAGGCGGGACACGAACCCGCGACCCTTCGGTCCGTGATCGCTACGACACTACTGCCACAGCGATCTCGGCCGGATCGGCTTGTTACCTTCTTGTATTCGGCAAAATTTATTTATATTAGAATTATGTAATTATTTAAAAATAATATTGTATAGTATCATATATACAATACTAAAAACATACAATATACTAATAAATGTTTATTATTTAACAAATATCTGTGATGGCACAATGATCCAAAACGATCGGCTGGATCCGCCCCCGGCCGAAACCCTCAGAAGGACAGGAAGAAACGCTCGCCCTGCGGAGGATTTGTTTCAAAAGTGTTACCACTGCAATGCCGCTGACTTGTAAATCCTAGGGTTCGAGTCGCGACGGTGGCCGGATATAAGACACTAGCTACATAGTTGGGTGGACTTCGGTCGCTATATGGAGGAGAATCCAGAGGCTGTCTGCTCTGATTGGTAGCTTTCCGCAGTTTCACCCATCAATATCATGAGAATGCCGGAGCAGTACTCTAACAAATGGGCCATGAGCGCGCGCAATCCTACCTTCTTCTTTCTCGATCTATTCTCGCTCAGTACTCACACATTCACATGCACTACACTACCGCACTTGTCGGGGGGTCAGTTGAGAGTTTACAGTTTGTCCCTAACGGGGCGGTGCCCTTCTGGTGGGAAATACCTGGATGGGGAAAACCGCAAGCCGCTGGGTAGGTTGGCGCCGGATGTCGCCGTCCAGTGAAGATCACATTCCGCAATAAAGCATGCACTACATTTACGGTCATTGTAATTGACCTTAGCAGTTAATGCGCTTGGAATCACCAATCAATCAAAATTGTTTATGGGGTTGGGGAAATCTGAACTGAATCTGCTCCCCGGCTCATTTACTTGAGATCCACCGCTGCGGTCACTAAAAGCTGGAGAGGTGATGGAGACAGTGTCAGGGCAACCAAGGAAGTACGCGAGAGGACACTACCGAAGATTGTGCACACCCTCGGACGTACTTTGTTTAATGACGAATTTCGCTCTCTGCACTTCCTGAAGGTTCTTGCTTCTCGATATAGGGAAGGGAATCTGACGCGTACTCCACTAGGACTTACCTAGTCCCCCTGACAGGAAACGGACTTTCGATGTGCCCCTTGAAAATAACCTCATTCATCTGTCGTTCGTTCACAAGAGCCTTACTGTGTAACGACCCTAGTCCACTGTTTTTCTGCATTCAGATCCTGTCTTTCAGAGCTCCGCTCCGTTCCTCTTAATGGCACAGCTCATTGTTCTAATGTTCTTTCTTCGCATAATGGTGCCTCAGTGTTGAAGAGTCGGGTCCTTCCTAAGAGAGTGGAGTCGCGGCCTACACCGTCGTGCTGTTTTGAGACATCCGTCATCTTCGTCGTCATGTTCCAAATTCTATACAACAATCTACTCAAAATGCATGTACCGAGTAACTTTTTACTCTTTCCTAGTTTGTTCGAAATAAATGTTTCGTGGACTTTCCTCTCAACGGTTAACAAACAGTCTCTCCTCAAATGGAATCAGAAACGCCGCACTCAAATTACCTCCATTTCCACTCGATTCGCATCAATATTAGTTATCGATAAATTTCGAGAAAAATCCAACCACGGAGCACTCGCCTGCTTTTCAGACACGCGGAAAAAGGCAGTGGCCTGGCAGACTACGGAGACAGAGCCCCTCTTATGAAGACGCCGTCGTCCAGAGCGGCCGAGGACGCCGCTTACGCAACAGCGGGGACGGCAGCACACGTAATACGCAACGGGCGAACAATGGAATCGGAGGTCGCCGCGCTGAATCCAATCCGATCCACGCCCTCCCTCTTCCCGCCTCGCCCCGCTCCGCCCCGCTCCGCCCCGCTCCGCCCCGCTCCGCTCCGCCCCAACCCACGCCGCAACGTGCGATGTTGCTACGCCCTCATCCTCATCGGTCAGCGTGGTCGCAAATGGCGGCCTGGGCCAATCCCATTACAAGAGAGCCCCACACAGTTCAACGGAGTTCGAATCAACTGCTCTCTCTCCAACATTTATTGGAACAGTATTTCATTCGAAGACAACAAAACAATCATTTTATGAAATAAGATCGAATTCTGTCAAATATAATGCGTTCTTCGAGGAGTCCTTACGCCATGTACGAAGTTATAGTTAGGTGGTGGTTAATTTCACAACGGATTGAAGATATAATGACAAAACTGAAACTTTTTCTATCGTTTCCAGCACAAAAACCTATCAACATGAAAAACGTTCAAAGAATTGTTCATTTACTTGAAAAATTGATGTCAACATTTTTGTAGTAGCTTTCGGGTAATTTTAAGTCTAATCGTAACAATTTTTCCACGATTTCTAACAAGATTTTCTCAAAAACGGCTTCAATTTTTTCTTTACACTTTTTGTAAGGACAGGGCACAATAAATGGAATTTTGTGGCACAAAAGCCATTGTCACACAATATTTCCAAAAAATTAA
Organism: Teleogryllus occipitalis; assembly: GCA_011170035.1. Classification (NCBI taxonomy): domain Eukaryota; kingdom Metazoa; phylum Arthropoda; class Insecta; order Orthoptera; family Gryllidae; genus Teleogryllus; species Teleogryllus occipitalis. The sequence continues at coordinate 239,312 of BLKR01000417.1, forward strand.
GCAGATACATATTTTCGGATTTCCTAGGCTTTTTTTGTTGACGAGATATTTTCAAAAGATGGTTTGAAAAGAAATAGTAGGTTTGATGAAGAAATAGTAGGAAACAAATTGCAATACAATATTACGTAACCGTTACAAATACACGAGAAGGTATGTGCTTTTGTAGCATCATTAGAATATCTAAAGACTGTCGCCCTATTTCCCTACCTGTAATACAAAACAAAACAGTTAATAAAACAATAAAATTCATGCATAACCGGAGGCTTGCCGCACGCCCATTAGCTGAGATACATTTTCTCGCTAACAAGCAAAAAGTTCAACAGTTAAATTACATTCAGAGGACGTCGTATTGTTGATTCTTCATTTTTTTAATCACACTAAAGTACGATGAGATGTTTCTTTCATATTCTTAAATTTGTATTAATTTACTGCTTTCATTCAACATTTTTTAACGAATGCCGCGTCTCAATAAGGTATGAGATTCCCCACCGAATAATGAAATGCACAATGAAATCTCATAATGTGGTCCTTGGAATTGGAATTCATTAAACAATCCAAAGAGGTGCGTTTGTAGAGGCAAAGAACCAAGGTTGAATGGAAGTTGCAATGGATGCAGGTGAATTCTCTAATGGCGGTACGAGATGACGTCAAGACTGCTGTTGCCGTTCATGACGTAACTCAGTCGAAACCTTTTCTTCTCCGAGTATTATGATACTTGTAAAGCGGTTACATCTGTCTGAGCCTTTTCGTGACCAGCAAATTTTACACCCTCTCATTATTTTCTAAAAACTTACTAGTTTTGCTTTCAAAGAACTTCATAAAATTGTGAAGAAAAACCGACCAAGATACCAATAAATATTATACTTATATAGTTCGAAGTATTATGTGAGTGATAATGGCAACTCGTTTAATCAAAGAATATTTTCTCAATAAAGGTGAGTTGATTTCAGCGCTTATCCGATTTCAGAATTCCAGGCTTCAATTGTTCACGCCAATGAGAGTACTTCGTTTGCATCGTGAATGTTCCAGTTAACTCTACATGTGAAGAGAAAGAAAATAATAGTACAGAATACAAAGAAATTAGAGGGTTTTACAAAATATCCGAGCAAATGATAAGTTAAAACTATAAAGATTTCGGTAGTCAAATAAAGGGAAGTACTCAACAAACACCTAGACGAATTTTACGTAAGAAAAGCGATTCTGTAAAACGTTCTCCTCAAACTACGTACTAGTATTCTAAAATCATTATAAACTACATGTTTTTACAACCGGCTGTCAAATGTCTGATGAGTAGTCTCAGCCATTTAACAAACCATTTAAAAGGAAGTCCTCTTTCAACCCATGAACACAACGAGTTGAACCTTTCGAATCCCATAGGCGAGTGAACCACAAGCCGACTCCCGCGCTCGGTGGCGTATCCTCCCCAGAGCAACACTCCTCCCGAAGCGACGCGAATTCCGGGACTCTCCTCTGCGGGCGAGCGCCTCCGCCGCTAGGTGAACGTCCCCTACTTTCTCGTTAACAAGCAAAAAGGGGAGGTGACATCACCGGCGCTCGAAACGCGCCGTCACCAGCGGGCCCCGCGCCCGAGGGGTCACCGCTCCCCCTCCCGCGCGTGACGTCATCAATGGAGAGGGCTCCCCTCGCCGTTCCCGGTCCCGGCCGCGGCCCCGGCCCAGCACCCCATGGCGACGTATTGACCCCTCCCTCGCCTTCCCGTCCGCCGTTCCACCCACCTCGCGTGGAAATTTCCTCTCCGCGGTGGCCGTCCGCCGAGGGAAAGTGCAACTACCTCCGGTTGGCCTTGTGGAACGCTCGGTGAAAGAAATCTTCGTTCCCGTAAAAACAACGTTCTCGGAAACGAAAATTACGGTGGGAGAAAAGCTGTTTGATGATCGCGGTTCCGTGTACAAGATGTGCACCGTACTGTATTCCGACATACCGCTTGTGAAAACTTACATGGGCTACACGAGAGGCCCTTTTCATTCTTTGAGGCCTTGAAGAATAAGGAATATGACAGAAAAATGGATCAGAAATAACATATATCCTAATTTCGAAAACGAACACTGATAGATGATATACAGAGAAAGCGTTCTGATATTAACTTGTTGCCTCAAGTCTACCTCTAAGGCGGATGAACGTTAAGAGCTTTACGCTCTTGTGGTTGGAACATGTTACACTACTAAAGATTCAGCTCAGGTTTCTCTCAGAATGGATCTAAATGTAAGATGCCAAGCTCTCGCTAACGAGTAAGTAATGGGACATCGTCCTTGAAATGATTTCAACGTAATCATACTAAAAACTCAGAATATTAATAAAAAATGGAACCCTACTGAATTAATGTTGATAAAAAATATAAAAATAGTAAAACGTCTTTGTCGATTTACAACTTACGTCCTCTTCTTCCCATTATATGCGTCGCTGAATAAGCCAACTTTTAGCCCCACATGCCTAATTGATGGGTGATCGAGTTTAGAATCTCCGAATAAAAACAGAAATTTAAGTGAATAGCTCGTGAATGCAGATATAGTATATCATTTGAGAAACCATTATTGCCTCACTCAGCCGCGGTGATGACTAAATCATCCAAATCAATTTTTAGTTCTGCATCCGGATCATTTTGCAACACTACCGAAAATAAGTGCATGTACTTGGTTTATGATAGTGAATAGGAGTCGTGCAAAAATAGCCTCTTTTCGACATTCCTCCCTACCTACAATTTCGTAACAAATGAATCCCATTTTGCAACAGCAAATAACAAATATGTAATATCAGCAGTGTAATACATAATTAAAGGGTGTCTTAAACGAAATAAAATAATTAACCTTCTACATGTATTAAATCATTGAAAATGTATCTATTCACCGCACACAACTAACGAAGAAACCCAGACGCTAGACATTTTCAAATCATGAAAAGGTATTGTCTACCAATAGGCTGAGATTCTATGTACTCCCGCAGAGTGTATTTCTGACCAATTCATGTTCACATCAACAATATTGTTCAAAAGATGTTTCAAATGTTAGGATAAAATTTAATACCCGTGAATCCGTAAGTTCAAAGTGATCATTTACTTACAGAGTTAGAAAATGCGAAAATGGATGAGATGTTTCACAAATATATTGCGTGGAATGGCGGTACATTTTGAACTGCACATGTGTCTTTTTGTTCCTCGGCTAAGCGTGTCTTTAAACACCTTTTCCTATTTTTTTTCTAGGGATTTTATCCAGCCAACAGCCAGTTACCCTTTACGTCCCGATGGGACGCAAATTCGACCATACACTAGACCAACACACAAGCGGGCTCCTCTGATCTGGGATCAGCAGAACGCGAGGCCCTCCGCGACAACATATACTAAGTCAAGGGACAAACAACCATGCCCAAGGCGGGACTCGAACCCGCGGCCCTTCGGACCGAACCGCTGAATCGGTACTCGCTCTTAGCCACCTCTGCCATCCTGGTCGGCTTTTTTCCTATTTAATTTATCAAAATGTTTTCAGGTGGCACACCTTTTTTTATGACGTACGTACACTTTCAATTATTCCCACACCGTGTTATACCGTCAATAAATTCGAAAATTTAACTCGATAAAACAAAATATTTTGGATGAAAGTTAACAAGATTCCAATGATATTAATTTTAAAATACATTAAGATCTGAATGAGGAATCTATCATTCTTTGTTTCATCCCTCTTAAAATCGAATTTCCACAATAATACAGAAAATAAGATCTATAACAACATCTAGACCACAGTCAAATCAGTTTCCTTGAATTGATAAAACGAAAACATCTGCTATACGATTTCGACTTCATTTCAGTGGTGGATTGGCTGATTCTGAGCATATCCTCCGAAAGTGTATAGATACACCACGCACTTTCATTTCTCTCTCACTGGAAGATGTCGACTCCTATCGTGTCCTTCCAATAACATACTCTCATCTCCCACAACGCAACCGGTCTATTTTTATTTGACCGTCCTACATCTGTTTTGCTGAAAGCATTCAGGGATGGACTCTCCAGGACACTTAGAAGCACATGATATGCGTCATACATTTAACGTTAGGACTCTAACAGTTCAAATCACTGTGTTATTGTGGCTTCGTTGAGCCGAAGAGAGCAAAGATTGCATCACATATTCTCTCCTTACTTCATCCTACTGGATTTCCAACAGAACTCGACGCGCGTTGTGGAAGAGACTCGCGGGTAATTCGTTTCAGCCGCTTAATCTCTTCGCTAGCTTCTTCTCCCTACTAAATCAAAAACAAACGCTCTTAGGCACTTTTCCGGCAGAGAAGACTCGGAGCATCCACTGCAGTGCCTCCGACCGGGAGGGGTGTAGGGTTCGAGTCCCGACGATGGCAGAAATTTTTTCACTAGCTAGAGAGCTATGTCGAATTCATAAGTTGTCTGGAGGAGAATTCTAGCGGCCGGTTGCTCTGATCGGTAGTTTTCAGAGGTTTTTTCGATCGACACCAGAAGCCGTTTCCTAACACAGGCCCGGACCACGCGCGATCCTCGTCCTACCGTCATCCCTTATTTACACACATTTACATTTATATGCACTACACTAGCACTCAGTTCGGGAGTCTAGTCGGGAGCTTAGAGCTTGTCCTGGCTGGGGTGGTGTACCGCTGGTGGGAGACGCCTGGTTGGGGAAATAACCGCCAGTCGGTGTGTAGGTCGGCATCAGATTACACCAGCGAATGAAGATCAGCGCCTCCTCTCGTGGAGAAAACATGCACTATACTACACTTGTGGCATTAATTACCATAGCCAATGACGCCCCCGAAAACACGAAATAATCAATCTTAAGCATTTTTGCTTTTAAACGCGTCGGTATTGAAGACCACTTTACCTAGTATTCACTTCACCACATACGTGACCTTGAGTGTGGTGATGGAGCTTGAGTACCGCCGTGATCCTGAGAGCTATGCTGGCGGTAGCGAAGCTACTGGTAGGGCCTCTCTTGCCGGACAGGTCAAAGGGGAAGGGTCAGACGAAGAAGTACTCCAGAAGAGGACTGGGGCGCAAGAAGAGAACATCTGGTACAGTGCGCTGAAGAGGATCTTGGAATGACGATGACCTCGAAGATTCAGGCAAAAATCCTAGCCTACATTTCTACCCAGGGATGAAGGACACACGTATGATCTCGCCAACGGAACAACGGAATTCCTAAAGAGATCTGGCCAGGAGGAGCTCAAAGGCACGGTGAAGCCAGCCTCCACTGGGAGTAAACCCTAAAAAATCCTGGTCCTCCTAGTACGGGGTTAGGGCGATGAGCCAGCTCCCCATCGTCCATATGAAAAAACAACTATAACTACTAAAAGGCCTAATCATGAGAAAACTGACGGCAACCGGAGACGAACTAGGTAAAGGAAATAGATTATGAATATTGGAACACGGAATATTCAAGGTCTGGGAAATAAGGTACAGGAGATCATTAAGAAACTTCAAGATTTAAATATGAATATTGCAAGTTTAAATGAGACAAAGAAAAGGGGTTCGGGTATAGAAAAGATTGGATCCTATGTCCATATATGGAGTGGAGTACCAAAGGATCAGAGGGGTAGTAAAGGGATTTCTATAGTAAAAAAAAATAATAATAAATTCCGAAACCAAATTAAAAGTTGGGAAGCTATAGACGAGAGGCTGATTAAAGTAAATTTAGTTACAAAATGATGATTCTTGGAATGTATGTGCCGTATGAAAATGAAGATAGTAGTATTGTAGTGGAATTTTATTCAAAAATAGATGGGGTAATCAGTGAATGTGGGGTAAATAGAAAACTTATTTTATTGGACGACTTTAATGCTAGAGTGGAAAAATCTGAGAGCACAAAAGTCGTTGGACATGGAAAAGAGTTTGAAAATTCGAGTGGAAGAAGACTGATTCAACTATGTGAGCAGCATGAACTTACAATTAGAAACGATCACTTCCAACATAAAGATAAGCGTATATTCACTTAGGAAGATACGGAAGGAAATCTGTGATCGATTACGTAATCACTAGACAGTATTTAACTGGTAAAGTAATGAATGTGAGAGCACAGAGAGGCCCAGAATGTAGAACCAACCATTATCTAGTGAAGGTCAAAATTACGTTTCTACCTATAAAACAAAAAGAAATAGATATCAGAGAACATAAGGAAGACAAAAATATAAATAGTGAAAGTAGAAAATATAATATAAAGGGTCTTTGTTTATTTCATAACAGATTGGATAATTTACTGAATGAAGACGTAGTTGAATCAAATAAGGAGATATACGAACACATCAAAGGGAGTCTACATCAAGCGGCTAAAGAAGCACTTGGAGAAATACCTGTAAATAAGAAAAAGAGAGGGAGGAGTTTTTGGATTACTCAAGACCTGGAGTGGGAAATAGAGAAGGAGATGAAGTATGAAAAATGGTAGAGTACCAAGAATACGAAAAGTATGGAGGAATATAAATCCAACGAAGTATAATTTGTAACATAATAAGGAAAGAAAAACAAGAATAATGAGAGCGTAAATGTCAAGTAGAAATGTACATAGGTTGAACTAAAACAGGCGAAATTTGGAAGTTCATAAAACAGGTGAAATCTCCTCAAATGGGAAAAGTCCGTATACGAAGTATATCTGTAAGTAAATAGGAAGAATACTTTCCAAAATTATTAAATGAAGATCAGATTTTTTTTGGAACAACAGAGAGGGAAAAAATCTTCGGCCAGAGAAATTACAGTAACCGAAGAGAGGGTTAAGAGATGTATCAAAGAAATGAAAGGCGGTAAGGCTCCGGGTCCAGGAGAAATCCCAAGTGAATTGATCAAGAATGGAACACCAAAGCTAGTGCGGATAATGAAGCTAATTAAAAGGTGTATAAATAAAGATGATATACCAGAAGACTGGAAAAAGACATGTGTTAAAATTAGAGAGGGATATTAATGACAAACACGTTCAGTAAGGAAGAAGTAAGTAAGGTTCAGTATGGAAGAATGTTAAAAGCATTAATAGAATAGGAATACAAGGAGTACGAAGAAGAAAAATAAAGTGGTTTTAGAGCGGGGCGATCTTGAACAGATAACTTGTTTTGTCCCTCCCAGGTAATGCAAAAGAAATGGCAAAAAGGGAGAGAACTTCATATGGTCTTCCTTGGTATAGCAAAGGAAGTGTGTGTCAGTCATAAAGTCATAAGTAGTGTGCCAGTCATAAAGTTATGGGAAGTTATGAATAATAGTAATGTAAACAAAATCTTAATAAATGCGGCGAAGGAATTGTATATAGATAGTTTTTTCGTTTAAGTGGTATGCTAACTTTTCCAGGCCTGTAAATGGTATGTAAAGATCTGAAAAAATGTTGAGTCCCCCTGTCGAAATCCAGTCTTGCTTATTACAGTAAAATCTGTGTAAATCGGAACCTGTCCAAGCCGGAAACCTGCCTTAATCGGAAAATTTATCCGGCCCGTAAAGTTAAATGGCATTTTACACAACATAAAACAGAACCTCTCCAACACGGAAACGGAACGGTTTTTCATGTCCTGCAGGAAAAAAAGTCATAAAACGTAATTCCTATGAATTTAATGCAAATTAGCAGAGAAATACGAAATGTTTTTAATGGACTGAATGCATCTGCAAGTTCGTTTTAAATTCTCTATCCCTGTGACACGTGATTTATTCGTGGCAGCCGGACATTGAAGGAGAGGGCATCAACTGTCGGCGGAGATTTCGACTAGGGGTCCCTTCTCTTTCCAGGCGTAGGCCTTAGAGGAATTCCTTCTCTCCCGACTCTGAGCGTGGGAAGGTGTAGGGGTATGGCTTCTAGTCACATGTCTCACTGCCCCGTGCTGAAAATCATAACCCCTCGACCAGATACGCATTGCTTAACGCCATGCGAGATATCAGAAAGTCATAGTTCTGGGTTGTGGCGCTTTGTGCGTTGAAAATCAGCGAACAGTCCGAATACAGTCAATAAGGTGTGCATTTTTCAACTCAGAAGCTGTCAATGAAGTCTTTATTAGTTATTTAAAGATTATTTTTTCCATAAATACGTAATATGTTAATGTATTTTGATAATTATAATAAAGTCATGCAATTTACAACTCGTTACAAAATTGAAGCCTTTTTGGAAAGTGAAACTTTCATTAGTTGATGACAATTATCTTACTGAAACTTATGTAACATTTGAAAGTGATTCAAAAATACATTAGAATTTGGCCATTTTTTATAGGCAACCGTAAAGAATCTTACAATGCAAAGGATAGTTTCTAATATTTAATTAAGGAATACTGTATAAAAATGTCAAAAATGTTTTGAAACTTGTATATTACGATAATTAATTGTATTCGGATTATTCTTGTATGTGTTCGACCTTATCATCGGGACAGGCGTCGCGTGAAGAATTCCGCGCATTGACAAGCAGCAAATGATCAAATGTCTGAATTCTAATTGTCGGAAAAACACTACATGTAATGGTTGACATGACATTTAAATTTATTTTCATGGACTTTGGAAGGTGTTAAACACGCTGGTAAAATTCTATCTGAATCTGCGCATCAGCATGGCAAGTGTTGCGCATAAGCGCTGTGTGAGAAGTGGCAACGCTGTCCTCCATAAGCGTTGTACTACAATCAAATGCTTGAATACTCTGTGGAAAAAACAGTATACTGGACACTAGGCAATGCACATGACGTATTGACTATGGAAACTGGAGAAATAATAACAGCAGAGGACATAAAGTACTTGGGAACAACAATAGAGAAACACGGCTTTTATGGAAAGGAATGTGAAATACGACTCATTAAAGGAAGAAACCCTAAATCCAGTGATTTTGGATCCAAATATAAGCAAAAAAGGAAAATTAGAATATATAAATGTATGATTAAAAGTGTTACATTGAATGGAGCAGAAATATGGCAACTTTCAGAACAAGAGAAAAGAAAACTGAGAGCACTGGAAAAGGATTTCCTCAGAAGAGCGGCAGCAATATCTAGAAGGGAAAGAATTAGAAATGAACGTGTTAAAGAGATAATGAATCTGCATCATGATATTACAGAGGAAATTGAAAAGAAACAACTCACTTGGTTTGGACATATACAGCGAATGGATAAGAAAAGAATCCCCAAAAGATTAGAATGGGGACCCAGTGAAAGGAGAAAACGAGGGAAACCAAGACCAGGGTGGAACGACGAGATCAGAAAGATAATCGAGAAGTGGAAATTACCTTCCGATTCCTGGAAGAACAGAGAAGACTGGAAAAGATTAGGCACCGGAAGACCGAAATAACGGTTAAGAAATCGGCAAGAAGAAGCAGGTACTGAAGACCAGTTGTTCACACATATTTCTTAAGAACAGCTAGCAATTACTGCGCATCTAACGCTGTTTTGCTTGGTGGTAGAAGCTGCACGATAATGGAAACTTTTTGTATTTTATTTATATTTTTATTATTTATAATCGACAGAATGCAACGTTTTAAATTCTATGAATTGGAGTCAGGAAAATATTTTTTTGTTTTGTTTTTTGCCTGCTGACGAACAAACTTTTCGAAAAGCGACATGCAGAGGTGTTTGGCAGGAACTATAGGTTAGTCGTAGAACAGAATGTTCCGCTAATAAAATTCATAAAAATATTTTTAGAAGTTTCAGTGTTTCTACAAGGAAAACGACTTGAGTGAAGACCAAGAATACCACTTACTTAGGAAGGGAGGAAAGTATGCTTTCGGTAATTAAGATTGAAATCCAGAAGCTGCTTGGTAAAATCTAACTCAGCAAAAGTGTACTAGCAAAACATGTAAATTCGAATCCTACATGATTACTTAAGCAACTCTCTCAGAAGATGCGCTGCATTTCTTCACCAGTTCAAATACGTCGCGGCGACGTGATGCCCCATAAGGAGAGCTAGCCTTGGCTCGTCGACGCCTTCAACGAAGGACACGCTGCGAGCACGTGGACTCCCAGGCTCAAGTCTCATATGAGACATGCGACTGGGCGGGAAATTCAGAGCTCCAGCCTGCAAATCGCGATTGTTCTCCTTCGTCACATGAATTCGCTGCTCATGCGTGTTATGCGGTGTCGCCGTCCGGCTACCTATTTATCGCTCTGAAATTAGTCTGTAATTATATACACAAAGATCTTTTTTTTAATACGGGTCGTAGAAAAGAAACGCTAACCTTGAATGCCCTCCTCATTCAAGTGATGGAGCAGAAAGAAACATTGTTTCCCATTTTCCCCGTACATTCATTTCACACTTAAAAAACTTCACGAGAATGTACAAAAAATTACGTTATGACAAAGAGGAGGATGCTACACTTCCACTCGTTCTTAGAAAAAATCACATTTCAATTTTGATGCAGTTTGCTTCCAGTTCTATATAATTTCTCCAGTGTTTAGACATTTATTTTTTCAATTTCATTTGTCAATAAAGTTTCCCATAGATCATATTTCAATAGTGAAAATACAGTAGTTGAACTCATGTATCCTTGCCTCGAAATGTATACATTATTTCTAACCATTACGCACTCTCCGGCCTGACAGCAGTAGCGCGTAGGGAAAGAGAAACCCTACATGTTACTAAAAGCAGATCATCCAACAGTGTGATTAAACGAAAGTTCGTGATCGATACTCTTACGAAACGACCAATCCCATCGCTGTCACCACTGACAATTTCATAGTTTCTAGGAAATGCCGTGGAGTCTCAAGTACCAATCACATTTATTCATATCAGGGAATAGTACATCCTCAAGCTACATAACTGTGGCGAATTCATGCGCTGTCTGGAGATGAATTCTAGCAACCGGATTCTGTGATAAGTAGTTTTCCGTCTTTTTTTTACAAATACCAGGCGAAGCAGTACCCTAAAAATGAGCGCACGCGCTCTTTCCTTTCTCATCTTTGTCTCATCTCCCCTTACACACATTTACATTTATATGAACTACATGATCACATGTATTGGGCGACCAGTCGGGAGGATACAGCTTATCCCGAGTGATGTGGGCCCCTTGTGGGAAAATACCTGGATAAAATCTATATCTTATAATAGTAATTTTTTGCAACTCATTTTATTACTCTTCGTTATTACAATTTATTATAGACGCACTATCTCATATTCTTTTCATGATTCTATTCTAGTTGACTTCTGTTAATGATGCGGTGACTTCCATTCCACCGAAACCCAAGTCGTTTTGAAAACAGTCACTGAATACGAAAGACTTCTTTAAACTTTACATAAATTGTTACCTTGTTTTGGGATCTATATACGTATTTTCCTGGTGGCCTGATATTTTTCTTGGTCATAGCTTTTTGAATGCAACATAAACATTGAAGATTTCACTTCGCATTACCCAAAAAGAAATAAGTGAGCTGAAACGCGTGGACGCAAACGGTTGCAAAACAAACACATACACAGCATCCAGTATAAGCTCTGGGAATGTTCTGGAAAAAACATTCCATACTCCATGATGAGTTTTTCTTTGTACGTCACTTTGAATGTGAAGAAATTTACATTTTTGGCATGACGCGGCTTGATAATTATCAGTAACAGACGAATTAAATTATAAAATGATATAAAAACACTGAACATCATGAAAAACCACAAACTTGCGGGTATCATCTTCATCAAGTAGTTTCAACATTGCAGCATTCGTAGATGTTGACATTGCCCTCTCGATGTGTACTTCTTAAAAGGAGTGCGGACATCCCTCTGCGATCCTTCTTTGCACTGTCGTAAGTAGACTTAAACCGATCGTTTTAATAGTTGACTGACAAGCTCACTTACCCTTTTCCTATAGGTTGGCTTCCATCGGAGACCAGTGATACACTTTTTCAGTCTCTGAGCAACATTTCGTTTTCCCATTTTTGTCCAGCTACGGAGCTAAAATTGACCGAGTAGTTCGGTACCGGATCTCATGTTCAAGCGGAGGAGGAACACTGCCACCTTCAGGTAATAAAATGAACTACACTCACGGACAGTAGCGAAGCGTGATCATTTTTCTTGGGGAGGACTCAAAGCAGAATAACGTATTAATTAAAACTCCCCAACTGCCTTTTTTTAAAGAAAGACTTGGTGTAGGTCTCTTAGTCTTAACTTCGTTTTCCCTCATAACTTAAATTATTGAAGTACGTTGGGGATTGTAAATAAGAGTCCATGAGACAGTCGTCTAGTAAAGCTATATTTCCTACAGTAAACAATAATACTTGTATTATTCATCAGCTATTGATCTGAACTAAACGCGATGAACTAACATTAATTTCTCAGCTGTCAGATACAAAGAAGTGAAATCTTAAATTCTTGAGTTGGCTTATTTCACTATAATATATAAGGTCGTCCCACAGTAATATAGAATAAGCACAATATTTCAGTATGTGCGTCAGTACTGCAAGAACTCAACACAACAACATCTTATTCTCTGACCGTGCATGCAGATGTCGCACACACAGGGGTGCGGGGGTGGCGAGCGGTCAGCCTGCACATCTGAGCACCATACCAGTGAGTAAATGTCTTGGCGTGAAAGGGCCCGCCGCTGGCCCCGACTGATATCGATGATTGCCGAAAGGCCCTTTTAGGCGGGTCTTCGGGGGAACCAAGTGGCCCGTATGAATAGTATCTGCGTCTCCGTGCACACGTTCTGCGTGGAAGGACCAGCGCCTTCGTTCTCTCTCTCGCGCGCGTAAGTTCGCAATTGAGCGGAAAGTACATGAAGACAAACTTTCAAAGCCAGACAAATCATGCGATTATTCATTCGAAAATTATCAATAAATACATTATAAAGTAATTTTTTTAATGAAAAGCATTTTTTTGCTTTTCATAAAATATTTGGTTAGGCTCCGCCTTGCAGCCTAATAGGAAGCTACGCCACTGCTTATGGGACTAAAGATCAAAGTAGTTGACACGCCCGCAAAGCCGAGATACCCACTCACTGGCCTGATACCAGTGGCACCCCTGATTATGACAGTGCAAAAATTCTCTCGTCTTCAAGCATGAGTGGAGGGCAGACGAAGCAAGTCGTGCGAGGGGCTTGCAGCTGAACGGCTGGTCTCGACGCGGGAGAGTGGACGGCGATGCTGCCGGCCGGGTGGGTGGGTGGGTGGGTGGGAGCACGTCGCGCATGCGAGTACGCAGAGGCAGAAGAGAGACGGCGACGACGCCCGCGGCACGCTCGTAATTAAGAGGCTATTCAAAAAATACGCTCGCAACATTTTGCTTTTTACTCCCCCTTCTCCATTGTAACATCTCGTAACTCTCTCTCTTTCAAGTGTGCGTGTGTGTGTGTCTATCTTATATCTCTCTATCTGTCTGTGTCTGTCTGTCTGTGTCTGTCTGTCTGTCTGTGTCTGTCTGTCTGTGTCTGTCTGTCTGTGTCTGTCTGTCTGTGTCTGTCTGTGTCTGTCTGTGTCTGTCTGTGTCTGTCTGTGTCTGTGTCTGTCTGTGTCTGTCTGTGTCTGTCTGTGTCTGTCTGTCTGTCTGTCTTCTGTCTGTCTGTCTGTCTTCTGTCTGTCTGTCTGTCTGTCTGTCTGTCCGCGCGCGCGCATGCACCGGGACCTGAGATGAATGTTCCGTTTTTATCCTCCCCCAACCACCACACGTATGTGTCATTTCAACTATGACATTTCTCAATTGTTTATTTCCAAAACTCAATATGAAGTCGAGAGAAAACTCATGCTTGAAGTCGAGAGAATTAATGCACTGTCATAATCAGGAGTGCCACTGGTATCAGGTAGTGAGTGGGTATTTCGCCATTGCGGGCGTGTCAACTACTTTGATCATTAGTCCCGTGAGCAGTGGCGTAGCTTCCTATTAGGCTACAAGGCGGTGCCTAACCAAATATTTTATGAAAAGCAAACCAAATAATTGAACGAACGAGTTATCTATACGCCACATTACGTCTGCAAACGTGATAGAAATCAATAATTAATTATTTGAAATATATATATTTAGTGAGATCATTAATTTTTCATTAACCCTTCCTCCTCGGTTTTTGTTGTGTTACCCCCTTGCGATACCCCCTCCAAAAGCGAAGCCATTCTTGAATGGTTCCTAACGGCTTCGCGACCAACAGCGCGCGACGCGCGGCGGCGGGAGAGCTGGTACACGCGCGGGACACGCATGCTCCTGCTAGGCAAACGGCTCGACGATACATCACTCGCCTCATACCATTCTCCCGTACATGGGAGGTGTCAAGCTCAAATATTAACCAAGGCCGTTCCCAAGGCCGCAATGCCCATTCTCAACTGGAGGCCGCGTGTAATACGTTTCCTTTAGTTAGCATATGCGTCGCCACTAGTAATCATTGAGACCAATCTGAAGGTTTCACCCACACAAGATGACGCGCCACAAAATCGCGATCCGGCGTCACGAAAACTATCAACAGAAAATATTGTCGATATATCACAAAGTAATTCAGTAATAAACTAGCATACTGCCTAAAATATGCACTGTAGATATTGAAATGCTTTTAGGAACGCCTACCTGTACCTATTCACATGTACACTTATATTTGCCGAATGCTCATGTAGAACAAATTGCAAATAAAGCAGATGTTAAAAAAAATTCCTGAGACACACAAAGATCCCTCTTTTTACTTTGTAAGTACACGATGTTATTGAAGTCTTGTGAATCATAAATATTGAATACATTTGTTTATCTTATGAAGAAACGAATGGAATCTGAATACATTTGATTTCTAAAGAGGTGAAGTCAAACGTAAACACAAATTAAAGTAATTTTCTATGAAGTACAGTAAACCCTCGTTATCACGAAGTCGTTTAACACGAATTTCGCCGTAACATGAACAAAACTTGGGTTGCAGCAAGAGATTACAGTAATATGGTGATTAATAATAATTGGATAACCGAATTTTTATAACAAGAAATCCTATTATTTCGGTCCCTTGGAATTCGTGTTTACAATGAATGCTCTAATTTTGCACAATGCGTTTGCTCAAACTGCAGAAGTTTCCCAACGCAGAATGTGCTCCTGTCTTTCATTTCCACCCTTTTCCTACTCGATCGAAAGGAATAAATATAATACTCAGCTCAAAAACTAAATAGAAGGATCAAGCACATACGTCATCAAAATGTTTTCATTCCGAGAATATGCATATCTACGAATTCATTTTCTTCTAACACCACGACCATATTTACCCCCCTTTATCGGGGTTTCGCCCGCGAACTATTCTGAAGGAAGAGTTTCTTCGAGAGTAACTAGTGGATCTAGAACAACACATACTTTCTCGCATTATATCTACCTTTTTGCAATTTACGAAAATTCCGAGAGTTCAACGAAAATGACACCTGCATCATTTTTAAGCGTCCTTTGCTCTATTCCTGACGAAAAATTTGATCCTTTTTTGGGGAGAAAAAATGTGAACTGCATTATCTTAAAAATAAATTACGCCAAACTACTTTTTTTTCAAAAAATGGTGTACGACCTTATTTAAAGATCAATTTTTTAGAACAGATTTTATTTAAGAAAAACATCTCTATCAAAAAACATCAATATCAAATATCTAAACATCTCTCATCAATGTACTTTTTCAATGTCTTTTTTTAATTTTCGAAAATACAGAGCGTTTCCTGAATATGGAACCAGCACCATCCCCCCCCCCCCGATTGCTACATACGAAGAAAAGAATTGAAATCAAAATTTGGAACTGTTTTTGAAAAAATAATTGTTAAAAATTGCTGTTTTTCACGCACACTCACTGGAAAATTATTAACATTTTAGAAAAATTGTAGGGTTGACCGTTTTTAAAGATGTTTTTGAATAAAAGACATTCAAGGGGGAAATTATCTTCAATATTGTAGTACGTAAACGCCGAAAAAATGGTGAATGACCTCTTTTCGAAAATTTATAGATTTCAACAAAAATTAGACTTGCACCATTTTTTAAGCGTCATTTCTGCCATGCAGGACAAAGTTAAACAAAATATATGCTGTCATTTTTTAGAAAATCTTTAAAAAACGTTGACTACAGACGGACAGATGTTTTGTCGTCAGTATTTCGGTAACAGGGACCCACAAAACGTGAATTATTACTAAACAACGTGTCATGGGCAGTAATTTATTATAGGAACAAGACCAATCTACTTTTTTGTTACCAGGGCCCGACAATACGAGTTTTCCAGTCGAAAAATCGCTGATTTCTTCGGCAGCATTACAATACTTTCTCTACTACGTACACGTAGGAATGCGAGAAAGTCAAAGGAGTAGAAACAGATGGATAAGGAGGGCTTGAGGCCACCTTAACATGGCGTAGCTTTTGCCAAGGGTGATTGAAGCCACCACGAGCTGCTTGTAAGGTGTTGAGGTAGTGTGGCGCTAGGCAAGGGCAGTCCGGGCGATCGCCCAGCGCCCCGCAAGTCAAGGGGCCAGATGATGGGACTGATGGGGAAAAATTGAAAAAAGAAACTGGAACTCGAGAAAATCGTTATCGTCATTTTATAAGTCGCGATACAGTAGTCTGATTTTTCATAAAATTTTCAATTCAATTTTACCTTAAATAGTTAATAACAGTCATTATTTATACGGTAGAACTCTATGAAATGAATCAAATGACGCTAACATTAAAATAGGTTCTACTGAAATTCATATTTATTATTTCATGTATTTAGCAAGTGATTTTATTAAACACTAACTAAACAACATTTTTTTAGTGTTTTAAGCTTACCATGGAATTATATTATTTTATCATCGAATATTTTTACTTAACTACTATTTAAAATATATTTGCAAAAACTTTTAGTTTAAAAGTTGTAATTTTTGTTATTTGTTGAAATAAATAAAATAACTCACATAGTTTCTTCATACAGCTATCAATTTTTTTTCCACGGGGGACTACGTTTCAGCATTGCCCCGGGCCCAAAATTGTCTATCTCGGGCACCGAGTAGGGGTCTCACCCGCCGTAAGCACTCAGTCTGGGGAAGGCAAAAAAATATCGATGTTTTCCACCAGAAACATCGATATATTAGCATCGATATTTTGCTTTGCGAAAACATCGATGTTTTTAAATATTTTTTTTTAAAGGGGTTAAGGCACTTTGTAGAGTAGTAGCAATCCACAGTAATATCGTTGTTTTGCGTCACCCTCTTTATCACGCTGCACATTTCGCCTGTGCAATCTGAGGCAATTTTAGGTGGTTTTACTTCGATGGTGTGTGAATGGAAGTGACTAAAGGGTAAAGTAGCGAAACCAGATGTTATTTATTGCTAATTTTATTCTTTACATTCGATAATAATTTTTATTAACATACTGGTAACCAAACAATAAAAAATATCCCGTTTACGTACTGTAATTAAAAATGCATAGGAAATATCATGTTTATTAGTCTATAATTAAAACATCAATGTTTTAAACGTCGATGTTTTTCGTCGATGTTTTAATCGAAAACCCTTTAGCGATGTATCAAAACATCGATGTAGCAATGTTTTGGTAAAATTTGCCATCACTACCCAGTCGCCTTCCTTCTGCTTGGGTGCCACACCACCCCGCCTGGCGCATGCACATCGCCTCGTACGCGACGCCCGCTCGCCATGACAAGTGGCGGGCCTTATTCGCCCCTTGAAATAAGTGAGCGATGGACGCAGGAGAAAAACACAACTAGTAAATTGCAGCTCTAACGCCTGCTCATGCCTCTTTAAGCACGGTATGCTAATACCACGGCGTCTTAGCAAACACGCATTTATTTTAATAGGGCTCTATGAAGACCTTGGCACATCCCCAATGTGCACATGCACAAAGGCACTCATGTTTAAAATAATAGCTGCACCATTAACACAAGTGTAGGGGCAACAAGGCTTGCATTGTGATTCCACACCCTTCAAATGCCGTCGTCGTAGAGGTTTCAACTTAACTCATGTAAAGCTGGTATCCCTTTATTTGTAAGTACTTGCTGCTCTTACTTTCGTATTCTTGACACTAAAGATACACACACTTTGGCCAACTTTAAATACTGAATATGCTGTTACGTCTGCCAGTTGTTTCTTTTTGATTTCAATGTTTTGCCTTTTTCCACTACTTCACATCATTCCACTTTTCCCCTGATGTAAATAATAACTATTTATGTACTTGGTCCTCACAGGGAGACTTTAAGGACAAGGCCGAATGTTTAACTATGAGGTGTAGCGATGGCGAAACGGAGTAATTAACCGGTCAAATCCTTGAAGACTCTTCGAGACAACCGAGCGAACGAAGAACGCAATGACAACAGGTAAACATAAAAATTTGACAAGTTTATTAACATCCACTGCGATTTTTTTACGGTCGTTGCTCTTTATTCGGTGTCTAGATTACTCGTTGCAATGGAGGTAAATCGGTTTTTATGTACTATAATTATAAAAACGAAATTTTGAGCAAATTTCTATCTATGACTTTACGAAAAAATGTGAAAGTTACGTCTGAATTATTGCCTGCCTATAGGCTTCGATATTGGAAATTACACTTGGAAATATCGTGGGTCTCTAATTTGATTAAAATACAAAAGCGAAATGTTTTATGTTCGAAATAAAAACATTTTATTGTTTTTATTATTAATGAATATGAATAGACGCAAATAACATTCACTCATAGCGAAAGATAACGTTTTGAAAACATTAGTAAATGGTCATTCCAAATTACCATCATCAGTTACTGTAGTCTTATAAACTAAGTAGTCAGCTGAGTCAACTCAGAGCCAGCATTGCCGCTCTCTTTACAGATACACTGACTGGGGAGTTCTAGGTTTCGAACCCACTTGGAGAATTTTGGACACTAGCTTCACGGTTAGGTCGAAGTCAGCCGCTGCGCTGCCTAGAGGACATTCGATCGGAGCTACCGGGCGCTAGACAGTTTTCTGAAGTTTCTCCGATCAAAACCAGGGCAATGTTGAAGCATTATTCTAACAAACTCACTAACAACACGAGATCTTTCCTCTTCCTTTCCTCACCCCTTGCTACATGTGTATTCACCATGTCGTGAAGACATGACGGGAAGGAGTATGTATCGGGAGAAAGATGAACTCCGGGTTAATGATTAAAAATGGTTTATTGTAAGCTCTTGTTGCAAGTGCATTCTTACATCCTAACAGAGGTTACGCAGCCCAGCACTCAGTCGGTCGGCGCCTCCCATGAGGAGGATGGGGGAAGGGAGGCGGCGAAGGCAGATAGGCTGGCGGTGGGTCGCTCGGATCTGCACAGCGTCGATTCCCGCCTTAGTCATTCCGAGGGCAACCGTAGAGTGGGACGCCGGCGATCACTACTGCGCTCACGAAGAGCGGGAAACGAGCGACGACTTCCGAGGCCGTACGCGGTCTTATATCCCGCCGGGCCAGTCCATCCCGGCGTCAGCGGGAGTGGCGTTGACCTAGTTCGGGCGCACACACGGGGGGGCGGGGGTCGCGAGCGGTCAGCCTACACATCTGGACACCATAACAGCGCGATTCGAGCGGAGGGCTAGTGGCGAGGGGCGCCAGACGGCGTCGCCTCACCGTAACTACACTACCACACATTTCTGGAATTTAGATGGTGTTTAGCCTGGCTGGGGCGGCTGCAAGCTTGTTCCGGCTGGGGCGGTGCCCCACAGGGGAAGATACCTGGATGGGGAAATAACTCCTCCGCAAGCCGATGCGCGGATCGGCACTGGATCCTACCATCCGGAGGAGGAACATCACCATTACTTCAAAAACTCTAAATTTCTACGTTTTCAGTATACAATGTAGCAAAATCAAATCAAAGTTTGAGAGGCTGTAATAGTAGATTAAACAATTAATTTATAATGTTAAACTTTTTGGCATGAGTACATGTTTTGACAACTAGGGACGATAGGAGAGAGTTTTCAAATCTGTACGAATGCAATAAAGCAACATTATAAAGGAGTTGCATACACTATTTTTTTGTAAAAATATACCATAAATTTTTAAGAGAATCAAACTTAATTTTGCGAAACAACTTCCTTGTGACGTCTCAGATATTTGAAATCTGTGCGAGAAAACGGTTATCTGTTCCATTTACCGCTACCACCCCAAGAGTCTCTCGCTGCGATTGGCTGAATGTGTGATGACGCAATCATTCGTAAAATGCTAATATGTCATCATTTATGCCGCAAGTTGCCATTTTATGAACAATTTCTTGAAACTGAAAAGGTCATTTATAACGCTGGTATACAAAATAATAAATTTAAGAAGATTTATAAATATTCCATATCGAGAATAATAATTACCCATTGAGCTTTATAAGTTATGGAAGTAAAAAATATGCAATTAATATCCAAATTAAAGCACACTTGTATCGTGTAATAACCATATACACTCACTTCGTTTATTCGCCTTCGTCTGCCATTGAAACCAAGTGGAAGATAAAACTTTTGTAACGGCTCGAAAAATTCTTTTATTTTCAATTTATATTCGCCTCATCAACTCCCATAATGTTGCGCAGTACAATGCTGTGCATCGGTGGAGTGACTCAATGCAATGACCAACGCTGCCCCTGAAGCCGTCGCCTCCGCGTTCGTTTCCTGTTTGCGCCAGCGGTCGACGGGCTTTGCCCTCGGCTCCGAGGCCCGGGATCGATGCCCCGATGCGTCTCCGCGCGGAGCTACACTTGGCTTCCAGTCGTAACGGCCGCGGCTTTCTTCGCGGGGCGTTTCATATCGCCGGCGGCGCGGTGGATGCAAAACCTGGGAGTAGTTATACAGTTAGGCAGCAGTAGTTGCGGAGTATATTACAACGTACGTGGAATTCTAGGGCGAAAATGCACCCGGTCCTCAGTTCATTACAGAGAGTTATGAAAAAGTTAAGTATCGATTTGAAATGGAAATTGCCCATCTATGAACTAAGAATATTGCAACCAATATGCCCTTACGAATTTATATCACACAGGACCTGGTAGTGTTAATCAATAAAATAACCCCAGATAACATTAGGCACAATTCAAGTATTAAGTTCTTAAGGTCACATAAGGGCGCATAATTCAATTCAGCTTGATTATTTTTTTTTAATTAATACAAAATAACATTTTCATTGAAACAAAAATGCTTTCATTAAAATAAAAAATAATTATTATATAATCATAATTCCTATTAAATACAAAGTTGTTATTATTATTATTATTATTATTATTATTATTATTATTATTATTATTATTTTCCCCCTGCGATTATCTGCAGATTGTGCTGGGTTCAATTTGCCCATTCCAGCCATTATTATTATTATTATTATTATTATTATTATTATTATTATTATTATTATTATTATTATCATAGGAATTGTTATTAAAGTATATCCTCTTACTTTATTCGCTACCAAAATAAATCATTCATTAGGAGGAAAGTACAGTACGTCATGGATTGATTCTTGCCAATACAGCCCCTTCTAATATTTCATGCCCCACCGATTTTCCCTGCATTCATCCTGCCGGAAACAACCCGAAGTTCGATTCTGTTCGTGACATCATCCTTCCCAAAGTTCAAACCAAAGTCACCAGAAGTGCATAAAAACCACTCAATACACCCACACACTTGGTATCCTCCTCACGCGCGGTCGATTGCTTCGCTTAGCAGCGCTCCCTTCCGCCGCCCTTGTGCAACGTTGAGCAACACGCGGCCGCCACACGTGTGATCGGCGCGTCGCGCTGGGCGACGCCGCGCCGCGCACATTCAAACGGGAGGCGACCGCCGCGGCGCGCCGCCACTTTCGCCCAGCCGCGCCGCGGCCGTTGCCCAACACCCAGCGGCGTCCGAACAGCGGCCCGCGACAGCAGACAGCAACAGCGGTCGTCGCGCGTCTATTCGGCGCCCGTTGGCCCAGGCGCCGCGCCGATGCCCTTGCCCAGGAGCGACCGGCGCGACGCCGGAGGGGAACGGAAGGGGTGGACGGGTTAACGGCGCCAGGGCACGCACTCAAAGGGGTAAACGAGGTATAATTCGACGTCGTTAGTGTAAAGGGAGTACTACCTCTTTTGAGCCAAGGTGAAGTTTTGTTGCTTAACGAGTTTCACAAGACAAACTATACAACTTACATCACGATTATTTATAATCTACAAATCTACAATTAAAACACAGTGCATTTACCTTTTTTTTAAAAATATGATCTGATTGACAATGATCACACGAATTTCTTTTAAATTTAATTATATATATATATATATATATATATATATATATATATATATATAGGGGTCGTTGCAACCCTTCAACCGAACACATCATGCCCTCCCCCACTATCATGAAACATCTTCACTCCAAAACCTCACTTGAAATCACACTGTGTGAAGCCCCATCCTTGATTTTTCATCGCCACCGGTCCTCCAATGTCACCTGTCTTTCGTCAAACAGGCAAGTACTCCCTCAAGCCCATCCTGCCAGCCTATGCACCAATATTCTAGCAGATCAGCGCATGTTGTTGGTGAGACCGCAGTTGTTTCTTTGGTTGTTTGATTTTTGACAGGTGCCTTTCTCCATGCCGCGATCAGAAGTAGTTGAAAGTTTAACTGCTTCAGAACATTTATTGAGGAAGTAAAAGGGATCCAGTTTTGCTATTACGCTAAACTCTCTTTGGTCAATCACTCCATTGTGACGCAGAGCAGATACGGTACCTTGACCCCAAAGTCACCCTTTTAAGTCACATCGCGAAATGCTTCATCTATGATTCTCCAATGCCACCCATCTTCCACTTCCATGAGCCCATTTCTGTCAGCCTATGCCTCTACCTCCACATATAAGCATTGTTACTGAGTCCGCATTTGTTGATTTGATTCGTTGATTTCTGCCAGGGTTAGCGTTGGCAAGGGCAGTCCCTAACTTAAGAATCACCTGGGCAACAAGCAGCAGTTTCCTACATAATGAACGGTGATGACCAATGTGGAATGTCGTGGGCACGGTTATTGGGGACAGGAGGCAAAACCAGCTCAAATGGAGACGACGTCTGAGACAGATTAGGCGAGCATTTTGGTTCGCACACGGGCAATGCAGCTCACGGGTCGGCAGAAAGGAGGTGGTGGCAACTATTGCGAAAGCAATATCAGAAGGACATTGGAGGAGTAAGGGTAGTTGGTGGTAGTGATGGCACTAGATAGCATTCGTTCCTCAATAAATGTACTGAAGCAGTTAAACTTTCAACTACTTCTTATCGCGGCGTGGGGAAGGCACATGTCAAAAATCAAACAACCAAAGAAACAACTGCGGTCTCACCAACAACATGCGCTGATCTGCTAGAATATAGGTGCATAGGCTGGCAGGAATGGGTTTGACGGAGTTCTTGCCTGTTGGACGAAAGACACATAGCATTGGAGAATTGGTGGCGATGAATCAAAGATGGGGCTTCACACAATGTGACTTCAAGCGGAGGCATTAGGACGCTTTCGGGACGAGGTCTTGAGGTTAACGTTGATGGAAAGGACTGATTGCCGTGAAATGGCGTCAACCGATACTACTAGCAGATAGTAAAGACATAAAGTGGAGTTATAGGAAGAAGCGATGGTGGAGGTCAGAGCAGAACAACGTCACAAAACGACGGGGATGCAACATCGATCGAAAACATATTACATGCCATAATATTTTTACATCGTTCGTAACATTCACGTCTCCTCTGTAACGTCCACAACCCTGCGGTCTCGCGCAACCCACAAGCCGATGTCGGTGGGCGCGGAGTCACGAGAATAACCATCTCTCAACAAGCCCCGCAAATAGAGCGCTTAGGCGAACGCCGCGTCGGGTTGTTGGCGACGGCGGTGAGGGCCCAGCGGCTGGGCGGGACAGGGCGGGAGCGAGGCGGGACTGGGCCGGGCGGGCGGGGCGGGGGGTGGGGAGGAGCGGGGCGGGAAGTGGGGAGGAGCGGGGCGGAGCACAGGGCGGGCGCGCGCGCGGTGCCAAGGCGGTACCCGCGCGGCCAATGTCACCTTCGCCGCGGGCGAGTGCCCGCGCAGAAATAGCGCCCCCGCTGACCCAGTGCTCGACCCACGCCTCGCCTCGTCAACACACACTAGAGGAACACCCAGGATTTAAGCATCGATATACCGGCAAAGGTGTTCGGCTCAGGCCATCAACTGATAACATGCAGTGCATTTACCCGGGAGGTTCTAAGGTTCGAGTCCCGACGTCACGCCCACGCGGTAGGACTTTCGACACTAGCAAGAACTAATTCAGCCGCTCTGATCGGGAGTTTTCCGTGGTTTCTTCGATCAACACCAGGCGATCGTCCGAGCAGTAACCTAACAAATGGGCCAAGAACCGCGCGCGATCTTTCCTTCGCCTTGCTTGTCCTATCCTCGCCCCTTAACTATACACACATTCACTGCACTACACATGCCGGGAGACCGGTCGGGATCTTAGAGCTTGTTCCGCCTGGCGCGATGCCCCGCTGGTGGTAGATAAGTGGTTGGGGAAATCCCGTTAACTGTTAGGTAGGTCGGCGCCGGATCTCGCCAACCAGCGGGGGAAGATCACCGCCACCTCCCGCGATAAAAACATAAAGTACACTTACAGGATTAATGAACTTAAAAGTTGACGCGCCCAGAATCAGTAATCAATCAATAGAAAACATACTTTAAAGCCAATTTTTTTATCATCGATGTTTTGTGCTTGATGTTTTACGTTTATGATGTGTTGATTGTGAATAAAAAATTGCCATAATCACTACTGTGAAAAAGGTAAAATTTGAAATAATAACTGATGCTACCAATGCCAGTTTATGTGTACGAACCAAACGAACGCTGTTTGTACTTCGACCTTCATCAAACGTTCGTTGTTCTTATTATTTTTTAAATTTTGTTTTCTGTTAAATCTTAATTATAAATGAATAAACTTACTGAGAAATTAAGTTTTGTTGTGCCCCAATGTAATGTTAAAGGTTATGAAAACCATCCTAAAACATCCGTATTTAAAATGATCGATGGTTTAATTTTAAACATCTATGTTTTGTTATCGATGTCGCATCACTATCGCCCTCCCACGTCCGCCACTCAACTGGTCCTTGGCGGTCCGCGCGATCGTAATTCAGTCCCGCCGAGCGGAGCCAGCCTTTCACGGCTTTCAATCGTGATGCAGTCGTCTAAAGGTGAAATTTCAGTTTTCAGACGTGTGTTGGGTATGAGTGAATACAACCGATGACAGGCCTGGGCAAGATAAAGATTTTTGCGTTTCCATGGGAGCTACCAATCATTGCGCTTAGGAAACGACAGGTCGATCCGTTCGCCAGCGCTGCGATTGGTGGTTTCCATGGAAACGTCACCCGCGTCACATTATGAGACGTCTAAATGTCATTTCTATTCTTGTTTTAATCTATTAATAGATCATTATTTGAACCGGGTATTTTTATTATAACAATACTGTATTTTTAGTGGGAATCTGGAAATTTAATTCGAATAAATCGAATCACTTCTCCGCATTACGCCACAAATCCAAAGAAACGTCTCACCCAAATATGCTTGCTACTAACCTAATACACGCAAACTGACCAATAAACCAATCAATAAACCAACCAACCAACCAACGTATCAATGATCAAACTAAAATATATAATTGCCTACCTAATCAGTTGCCGCTCACTGCAAAACTTGCGTCAGAACGAATCACCATTCACCAGAAGTTCATATTCAGTGACTTTACTCGCGAAGGGAAACCTGAAAATGCAGAAATTGAAATTAATAACTAGCCAGATGTCAATTAAATACATACATATATTTTGAAAAAAATCGTTTTATTTCTCAAGCATGTGGAACCCCAGCTGGAGAAACAGACATTGAAAAACAAACAAATAACATATTTACACAGAACATACAGAAACAAGGAATAGTTTCATTATAGTACGTGCGAGAACCTATATTCAACCCCAGAATGGCGACTTATTTCCTGGAACAAATTTTCCTGACTTTTCCCGGTTTTCCAGGGCATTTTAAATTTGTTCCTGAAAATATTTGTAATTTCACTATTTAAAGAAAATATTGAAGCCCCTGGTACTAATTGATTATTCTTAAACTCTTAAAATTTTCCTTGACTTCTAGCGATTCTTCTACAAATTCTCTGATTTTATCCTGACTTTTGCAGTACGATGAAATTCCATGATTTTTTCGATTTTCCGCGTTTTCCAGAAAATGGCCACCGTGTTTAAATTACTTCACACATATTTTGCAGAACTAATGTACATCATCTAATTTGGAGTCTTGGCAAAAAAACAACACATAACGCAAAGGAAATGAGGAATACAGGAAATATAACGGATCGATTGCACGATAGTGCTGAGAGCAACTTATGGCTCGGAGAAACGTTTTCCTGCAAAACCAAAGAGAAACATTAATACGATTCCGAAATTGTGAACATAATGTTTTCAACAATTAAGGCCAGAAATTGATATAATGAATTTACTTATGAAATGCAATTAGAACTCATCAAAACATAACTATATAATTATAACCAAACCTATTTAAAGGCTACTCTTGCAGTTTTCTATTTCTCGCGTCAGACAGGTAAATTTTGAAACTATATTTGAAAATTGGAGCCTCCCTCTATGGCAGTTCGTAAGAACGAAGTAAACTATTCAGCACACGAATCAACTCAAAGTTCAAATATTGGAACAGGCTATATTATCGACCCAAGTGAATTGAATCCGATTATTGGGGAGGCAGGGTGAGAGAGAGAGAGAGAGAGAGAGAGAGAGAGGGAGAGAGAGAGACAGACAGACAGACAGAGCAGCTCACTCACACATACACAGCTCACGTACAATGAATTTGACACACAGCAAAAAATCAACTTCACCGGCATTTAGACTCCATTTTTATGTACAGTTCAAAGAAATTATGGGAGAGAGAGAGAATAAAGGAAAAGCCATGAAGTTCATTGAATGGGCAAAACGAAAAGCTTTATAAATATAATAATAATAATAATAATAATAATAATAATAATAATAATAATAATAATAATAATAATAATAATAATAATATAGCGGTTGACAAAACGGAAAGAATTTTGACTCAACTCACGGCTATGATACTAACTAATAATTAATATATTACAACTTCTTTGGTTTTGTATCTTCCTTTTGTTATTTTTTCGTGGTTTGTCTCAAAATAAAAAGTAAGTATTAAAGTGTTCGTGGCAAATGAAATAACAGTGTTGACAACAGCGATCCCAGCAAATGGACGGGGAATCACTGACTGTTTTTACCTCATAAGAATAAACAACCCAAATTTCCCCAACAGTTCCAATACAAACTCGCGTCAATGAGCGAAAAGTAAATCACAACGCAACAAATAAATCTCATTTTATAGCGCGTACGAGTCCAGATGACGACAAATGACCGGCCAGCTAAACAAGCGGGGAACACCGCAATAAAAATCGGGTGGCGGGCGGTGCGTCCCGCAGGCGTCCTACAGCTGCGGGGCGGGGTGGGGCGGGGCGGAGAGGGGAGGGACCAGGGCGGGCGGCGCGCGGCCGCGACCGTTGCCGGGGACCACGATCGATGCTCGTGCGGCCCCGACCCCGCGCCGCCCCCGCCTCGCACAGCGCCCCTATATTTAGTGCGCCCCCGCGCGCCGCCGCCGCCCGGTTACGAGGCGCCCCGGCACGCCTCATCTCGCGCGCGCAATTGCACGCTCGCCCAATCACCCACCCACGCATTGCCGTGGCCAGCCATAGGGGAGGGAAGGCCAAACGTTTTGAAATGGGTCCCATGACCTTGCGTAATATACCTACAATATTTTATTTCTTCACATATTTTCAGTGACGGATATTCCCCCTTTTTTTAATCTCACAATTTGGAAAATTGTTGTACGACATTGAGGAAAGAGGATTTCCAAGGCATCTGGCAACCACGTAAATGGTTTAACATAAAATGAATTTATTATTAATGCCATTAAAATTATAATTTAATTCACCTTGTACGTATCCCCTCATCAAGAATCTTGACCTTGAAAAGAGTCATGTTGTAGCTAACCACTCTGACACGTTTGTGTCCAACAATTGCAAACGTTATAAACGAGTTGTTGGTTTTAAATGCTTCACAGTACCTCTTACCTCTCTTGTTCAAGTGCCCAAATCACTCTGACGTGTTTTCGAGGATTTTGTTCTTTAATAATGCATCGTTTTCACTTAAAACTTAAGTTCTGAATAAACTAGATTTCAGCAAATTTGTTCGACAAAAAAAGACCTCACAAACCCAACTTTCTGACCTTTACATTGCGCGGAAAGGTATAAGTTTATCTTCTCTGGCAGCAATCCCAAAAGGTCAAAAACCGTAGCCGGTAATTCCCTGGGAAATGTGGTAGTGTCGTTACCTGATCGATCTCCGGGTCGTATTTTAGGAATTCGTGACCGGAGTCTACTAACCTTTGCGTCGGCCGGGCGCCCAACAGCTCTCGTGATGCTGGGTCAGCACCAAAAATCGAAGAGTTCCTCCTCCACCAAACAAGAGCAGAGCTCGCTTACACGCAGGGTCACATTCGGATCCGCTCTCAAGCCCTAATCGTTAAGCCTCCACTCAGTGGATCAGTCATGTCCTTCGGGAAAGCTCCTGCGGCAAGGCTCAACCTCCAAGCGACAGTGCCCCAGGTGGGCTACGCGCATTCACATGCTCGTCTAATACGCGCTGGACCTCCCCTCCTACATGTTTCTAAGGACACACATTACATTATTATGATGACTTAAGTCTCAGGCCTAGCGAGATGTCCTGCAACCGACACCAAGACCTTTGGAGAACCAAGATGCCTGCTTCGCTTGCACACTCGGGCGGTCAGGATTCGACGTGAAGTTATATCAATAAAATCTTCCTCACGATGAGTGAAGTATTCAGAACAGCCTTTTGCATTGTCTGAATGTGCCAGTTCTTAAGGCGAAGCATTGCAGACGATGAAGTTAGTACTTCAAAGACCAGTCCATTTGAAGAGATGCCCACAGGAACATCAACATTATTATACTATATTATTATTATTATTATTATTATTATTATTATTATTATTATTATTATTATTATCGTCATCATCATCATCATTATTAGGGAGCGGATTTCTATGACTTTGCATATTTTTGTTAGTTGTTTCAGGCCATAGCTAAGTGAAATTTCTTGACATCTGGTTAGAATTGGATGTTATAAAGATTAAAATGTTAGTGTATATTTGTGCATATTTGGCCTATTTTTCCTCTTGGTGCATATTCGTGTAAATATAGGAGCATATTTCGCATGTTTAGTTATAATAGACTTTCCTTTCAATCGTGTCCTGAATTTATAGAATTTATTTGTGAGCGTTCATAGATTATGAAGAACTTGCCACAGTTTGCGTTTTCCCCCCTTATCTATAGATGATAAAATACTTGGTCAAACGTAGGATATTTCTTGATATTATATTTTTTAAAGCAAGCAGAAAAAATGAAACAAGACATATAATGTACTTCACGACGGTGCATTATTTAATTATTTCTCCCGCGAAGTAAGCTAGGTTGTTTGCACAAAAATATATCTTTTCATTCCCGGCATGCTTCTCCTGGATTTTATTAAGAAAGGTTTATACAGGAAATTAAATATTGGTAATTTTAATTGCACATTAAAGTGCATATATCAGAATTTGTAGGCCATAAATGCTAAACCCTAATTTTCTTTCTGTATTCAAAATTCAAGTAGTATATGGCTTAGGGTAGGGATCACAGAATTTTGAAAACTTGCACAGAATTCACTTCTCTACATAGCAAGTCACACAAAGTTTTTAACTGTTTTTGACGTAAAATAAATAAATAAACATATTTTTAAAAGCATATGTCAAAATTTCTAGGGTATAAAAATCCTCTCCCTAATCATAATCGGATTTACAGGGCTCCCTGCAATAAATTGTAGTTGTAGGTTGGAATGAATTTATACGTATAACAAAAACTACATGTACAAATTCACTCAACCCACAATAATGTAAGTTTGAATCTCTGGGCGCCCCAAATAAGATCTTCCATTGCTAACCTTTACCTATTTTTTTCTTATCTATCTCGTCATTAGGTAAGTAACTAAGTTTTTTGCCACGAGCGCGTTAAAAAAGTCAAGTTACTTTTCATCAAGTACCTACTAGAATAATATCGAGACATATTACCGCATGACATTTGTTCATTACTACTGAATACATGATGATGAGTGGAGACGAAGCATCTAAGATTTAGTATGTCGTCTGTGAGCTCTTCAAAGCTCAGGTGTCTTGAACATTCGCGCAGTAGTTTGGTTTATGTGATTTGTCACGAAGGAGAAGGAATATGAAAATATGATGATGTTAATGACGAATGTTGGCTGTTTCAGAAAATGCATAAAATACAGGATGCACATATCAAATTATTATCAAATATTATATGTTCAAACTAAGCTTGTACCAATCGTCTCTGAATACATATAATATGTATACTTCGCATCTTACTACATTTCGGCATTTCCGCATTTCTCATTCGTTGTTGGACAAATGAGTTTCACATAATGCACGACAGCATGACGGCAAGGATTAAATCAGCAGTTGTCGAACGCAATGGTGACTTTTCTCATCGCGATACTACTATATTACACCAGGTAAGTCCATTAGACCATCAACGACGAAAGAATGGAGGTGATGGTGCAAGATCTATTTCCGTAAAGCGAAAAAAACGTGATTCATTACACACTATTCCGTGTTCAGACCCTTTATTTCGCTCAAACGGACCCCACTCCCCCACCGTTACTCTAATCCACTTTAGCCTGACCCATTGGACCCTTCCCTGCCCTGCGTTACCTAATCCATCAGCCAACCCCCAAGAGGATACACCCTTATCCAATTCGCCATTCTCCTCTCTCGAGACCTGCCTCGGCGCCTCCTCTGCCGGCAGAACAGATCGTCCCCGCTCGTCACCTGCCAAGCCATTGGCCTTGCGATGCCAGGGGGCAGTAGAAGGGTACACCGCCTTGCAGGGAGCTAATTATACTAGAGATGCACATCTCATGCTGAGGCATCGCTGACTTGTCAATAGGGCACGCTCCACACACGTATACTCCAAAGCGGTTGCGCCGCCACACTATTCTGAGAAGGGTTTGGAACAACAGTATCACTTGCTTGTAAGAGATACGTTTTTATAAACACCAGGAGAGGTGGCTCAGGGCATCAACAGGTGACACTGTAGCAGTCGGAGGGCCTAGTTTGAGTCCATACGATAGCAGGATTTTCGACACTAGCTAGATAGCTAGGTCAAATTCAGTCGCTGTCTGTAGGATTCTAGCGGCCGGCTGCTCTGATCGGAAGTTTTCCGTGGTTTCTCCGATGGATACCTGGCGAATACCGGAGCAGCACTCTCACAAACAGGTCACGGACTGCGCGCGATCTTCCTATCCTCACACCTTACTTACACTCACTTACATACACTACATTAACACGCATGCCGGGAGACCGGTCGGGAGCTTAGAGCTTATCCCGGCAGGGCGGTGCCCCGCTGCTGGGAGATAGCTGGTTGCGGCTAAACTCGACAGCCGACGTATAGGTTGGCGCCGGATCTCATCCACGTGGGAATATCACCGCCACCTCCCACGGAAAATCCATGCACTACACTTACTGGATTAAAGATCTTAGCAGTTGATGCGCCCAGAATCACTAATTAATTCAATCTTTTTTAAAAACGTTCTCTGAAACAGTCTGCAGATCCAAAGCACATCCACATCAGTAAGTGATTCGGTCTGAATCTCTTCCTTCCGAACTCACGCGTATTTCATCTCTCTGAGGGTACTTGAGTATCAAAGTAAGTATCACCCATTCTCGAAACCCCGCGCTACTAAAGAATCACCAGCATAAACAGGTACCAAATTTCATAATTACATTGTTTTAGATCAGAAACGAAATACAAATTAGCCTGAAAACAGGAAAAATATATATTTTATCCTTTCCTATTTCTTTCATAACAATGAAGGATTTCAATACAATTAAAATGTACACATTTTAAATTCATGGGGCACATGATCTTCGAAATATCACATCAACATCAAATGAAGGTGAAGATCAAGCAAAGAGTTTGTAAATTGCTCAAAATTGATGTGCAGTACACAATCAATTACTGTCTGAAATAGATACGACAATGATGCTGAGAAATGTTTCCAATTGGCACTTTATCCCTCTCCAATCCTACTTCGTTCAACTACGGTTGGCAATTTGTGATGCAGACCTCTGATATTCACTTCAGCGATCTCCGACCTGAAAAGGTGATAAATACTTCACACTGAAATGAACATGATATACTATGAACCAGAGAGTGGTATCAAAAAATGAATTAGACATTATAATATAAAAACATTCCGAAAAGCTTTGCCGACCATATTGCAAGCATTCTCAGTACTTACAAAAATTAATTTTATACACAGAGACTCAATGTGAAAATTAAAACGTACAAAAAGAATGAATATTATGAAATTAAAACTGAAAAAAGAGGCTCTAGAAGACAGATACGTTCAACATATAACCTTTTACAGATAGATAAAAACAGGAAATGTAAATGTAATTAACATAGCTGTAAGTGACACCTGTCAGGGAAATTTAATTAAAAACATGAAACCCTCTTTTACTCTTTTTTTGCACAATATCATAGTAGTCTCATGAATTATATAAATTTCTCCGTGCTACTAGTCACATTACCAAATACATCCGTTTTTTAAGCCGTATTCCTAACAATTCCTTCGATTTCATATGTCACTTCTATACATGAGTACACCACAACAACAATAACAACACAGGAATATGAATGTTCCCATAAGTGACATAATATTCCATGTAAATAAATAATAATGTTATTGTGTAGATGTCTCTATAATAAACTTTCGTAGATGATGGGACATAAAATAAAATAAACTTTAAGAAAATAACAACACAGGAGAAATCGGCCGGCCAAACACTCCGTCAGCCTCCACAAACGGCCTCCTGAGCTCTCGGAATTTAGCGTGATGTGTGACGTAAATGCGATCCCCGATTTAGCAGAGGCGTTACGTATTCGCGAACGCGGTCGGTCGCGGTCGCGGTGGCGGTGGGGGAATGGGGCAGGTTGCACATCCCCGGCTCTGGGAAAAGGGGGCGGGGCGGCGGTGGTGGCCCAAGTGGCCGCTCGAGGGGGCTATTTTAGACGGGCGCGCGTCCGTCGCGGGAAGACGTCCTCCTGCACCGCTGCCTCCCCCGACGTCGTGCGATCGCCCGGCTACTCACAGCGACAGGGCGGTGCCGCCATTCCCATCGCCACATCCACCAGCGCCGCCGGCTTACGTGGCTCAGAGCATCAACTGATGTCACTGCAGTGCCTCTGACCGCAAGGTCCTAGGGTTCGATCGTGGCAGGATTTTTGACACTAGCTACATAGCTAGGTCGAATTGAGTCGCTGCCTGGAGGAGAGTTCTAGCGGCCGGCTGTTCCGTCCGGTAGTTTTCGGTGATTTCTCCGATCAACACCAGACGAATGCCCGAGCAGTATCCTAACACACGGACCACGATCTTTCCTTCCTTTTCCTTGTTCTAAAATCACCCATTACTTACACACACACACACACACACACACACACACACACACACACACACACACACACACTTACTTACATGCACTACCACACATGTTGGGAGCTTAGAGCCTGGCCCGGCTGTGGCGATACCCCGCTAGAGGGAGATACCTGGTTAGGGAAAACTCACGCAAGCCGTTCGGGATTTTTGTATACACCAGCGCCAGATCTCACCATCCATTGGAGGAAAATCACCGCTGCCTTTCACAATAAAAACTTCAATTGCGGGACTAATGACCGTGGGCTAATGGCTGACTAATGGCAGTTGACGTGTCCGGAATCACTAATCAATCAATCCAACAGCGGTGACTGGGGCGAATCTCGAGAACACATTGGAGGTCAGTGGTGGATCCCCCAAAAGTTTTAGTTTTCGTTTCTTACCTTCCTTTAGTTTGCAAAATTGATTTATATATTTATTTATGTAAGAATTATGTAATTATTTGAAAAGTATTGTGTAGTATCATATACACACTACAAAAATAATACACAATATAATAATAAATATTTATAATATAATAAAAATCTATGATGTCACCCTTCAAAATGATCGGCTGGATCCGTCCCTGATTGGGGTGGAAGTGTTTTGTCATTGTGTTGTCGTAGTTCAATAATGCATTCAGATCTAAAAGGGTCCTGACGTTAAAGAGTTAAACAGTACACTGTTTTAGACAGTGAAAGTCGGTTTCAGTTAAGTAGAAAATGTTAGATGTCCTCCTCGACCCTGCTAATTACCCTCCCTGGTAATGTATTATTATTATTATTATTATTATTATTATTATTATTATTATGATTATTATTATTATTTAATAATAAGAGCTCTGTACACCGCTAGGTCTACCCTGAAAAAGTTGAGCTTGACAGAAGAAAACCAACCCGTAAAAACAAGTTTAGAAGCGTATGCTCAAAAAAATTATTTTCAACCATTTTTGTGGAGTGTTACGTGTACGCGTTATGCCTAAACAGAACCGACCCTGACCACCGCCAGCACGATCCAAATCATCATCAAAGTTAACTCACCATCGCCGTTGAACCCTCTTCCACCGAAACAGCCTCCGGCGAAAGCAACTGCCGTCCCCCCTCCACACACACACACACAGGCGCGCGAGTGCGCGTGACGCCAGCGACGCGCGCGCACAGTTATACTTGGGTTTCGTATCGTGGCCGATGACATTAGGTCATTTTTATACCTCCTGCCTTATAAAATGAATCTTTATAACAGAGATACGCACATGTCTGAGGTCATGAGCCCCGTTGAGAAGGGCGTTCGCGAATGAATTAAAATGATTCATTTTATAAGGCGGGAGGTGTAAAAATGACCTAATGTCATCGGCCACGTTACGAAAACCCCAGTATATGCAACTGTGCGAGGCGGCCCAGCTCCGTGGGAGCCCAGGTGGGAGCGCCGCCCCACCACCGAGGGGAACCGCTGGCGCCGGAGCTCCCTCCCAACAGCCTCCGCGCAGCCGCCCCCTCGCGCCGGGGGGAGGGCAGGGTTGCTGGCCGGAGCGCTATTCAAGACCGCCCCTTTCACTTCTGCAAAACCGTCCTGAGCTGACGTAACATAGGACTGGTTGTGGATGAGGACTACTGCCAACTGTGCGTTATCAAGCTGGCGACCAAAGTCACACACACGAATACTTTGGCAATTCTTACTTCTGCAATTTACCCCCAACCTAGTCTGGTGTTCTGATGCCAAAACAGTTACGTGATTTGGTAGAAAAAGCTTTACATTTAGATTCACTTCACTAATATTTATAGTTAATGTGACATTGGCATTCGAATAATTTCGAATAAAATATTCAATCCTTAAAAGCTCCAGAGAGAA
Source organism: Teleogryllus occipitalis (assembly GCA_011170035.1). Lineage (NCBI taxonomy): Eukaryota > Metazoa > Arthropoda > Insecta > Orthoptera > Gryllidae > Teleogryllus > Teleogryllus occipitalis. The sequence continues at coordinate 274,582 of BLKR01000417.1, forward strand.
CGTGGGCGACAGAAATGACAAAGCTTACAGAAAAGGCCGGGATCAAGCAGCCGCTCTCATAACTCTTTCCTACAAACAAGTTACTCAGGAAAAAGCATTTAAAAAATAGACAATTCTCGGACATCTTTTACAAGCAATACTGAATTCCGTTAGTTCTCTGTGTTGCGGAGACAGACTTCCTGGTGTGTTGATCGCCCTGTATTAAATAAATGATTGCCCCAAAGTTTTTCTGGTCTTGTATGGGAGAGCCACACCTAAAACAACAATATCCTTCAGGCTGGGCTACCTCATCTCTCCTTCCTCTTCTCAGCTATGAAAACAGCGAAAACACTTCGGGCGTCGCAGGAAGAACGGGGCCATCGACCCGTAGCGTCCTTCGGCGGAGCCACTACGAGGCCGTTTTCGTGTTAGACGCTCGGATGATATTGTAATGAAGTGGTCGGACTCTTCGTTTCGTTTGGCGGCTCTCCAGGCATTTAATTCCTCTCTTATCACAATGATCTGTAAATATCGCTCTACAAGTGGAAAGTCCATCCTTTTTACCCACAAAAAACATTTTATCCAAATAATTCATTCATTTTTATCGTCTTCTTTTTTATTCAAAAAATGTCTGTGGATTCACTGTAATAATCTATATTATTAATATTGAAATTGAAAGAAAACGATGCAACTTTGCGTCCGTGTGAGAAATGTCAATGGTTTCGTTAGATACCTTGGAAATAGGGGAAAATACTAAATCAATGAAACAGTTTCGATTTTGCCTGAAAAATGCAAATATTTGATTGTGTTATTTTTCTATTATCATATTGCACGTACCGACTGAATTTTCATATTCAACGTGTGCACGACAACAACGCAACAGATGTCATGCGACAGCAAGTCTCCAAAGGATTGGCTGCCGGCCATCCTTTCCAAGGTGTTGTGTTTATGGAACAGCACCTTCTTTTGGTATTCTCGATATGCAATGATCTGTTGTGTGGTATATCCACATATAATTATGTGTACTGTGTTTTTTTGTACCTGGTAATTATTTATTTTATTGCAATGTTACAGTCTACTTTTTTTTTCTTGGGCAGTGTGCGTGCTTCTTGGAAAATGGGTATCTTTATTTTGTAAGTTGTAGTAAGTCAACGAATGGTCAAACAAAAATGCTTTCCAGACAAATGCATTTTCTCCGCACTAAGAAATATAAGAAGTCGCGTGCTATGGCACGAGTGCCTGTGTCTCGCACGTGGAGAAGCCTTTGCACGCCACGCGCCGCAAACAGCCCCTCTTCAATTTTATAAAACCTGTCAGATTACAGTCGCCGAGGTGGGCTTCCACATGTGCATGAGCAAATCACGGGAGATTACAATGCCGAGTTGCTGTTTCGATTTGCAGCGCTAGAAACGTGAATTGTGAAACAGAATGGATAATTTCGATTGATTTCATTGATTACTGGTTACGAGCGCGTCAACTACTAAGGTCATTAGTTCCGTAAGTGTAGTGCGTGTTTTTCATCTGTAGGTGGTGTTGATCTTCCCCCACTGGATGGCGAGATCCGGCGCCGACCTGTCGTCGACTAGCGGGGATTTTCCCAATCAGGTATCTCCCACCAGCGGGGCGCCGCCCTAGCCGGGACAAGTTCTAACTCCCCGACCGGTCTCCGGGCACGTGTAGTAGTGTAGTGAATGTTTTGTAAGTGTGTGTGCGAGTGTGCAAGGGGTGAGGATATGACAAGGAAGAGGAAGGAAAGATCGCGCGCGGTCCGTGGCCCGTTAGTTATGGAACTCCGGCATTCACCTGGTGTTGATCGGAGAAACCACGAAAAACTACCGATCCGAGCTGCCGGCCGCTAGAATTCTCCTCCAGACAGCGACTGAATTCGACGTAGCTAAAAAGCTAGTATCGAAAATCCTGCTGCTGTCGGGACTCGAACCTAAGATCTCCCGGTCAGAGGCACTGCAGTGACATCAATTGATGCACTGAGCCACCGTTCCTGGTAATATCTCCGACATTTGCTCTCTTGTTTGGAATGCAGTCGAGAAAAGTTTACTTATCTTTAGAGATGAATCTTCTACACCGAGATCACTCAAAGTATCACTCAAAGTAAAAAGCGTTTTAAATAGAAATAACATCACTCTTTAATTTTTTATTTTCAGTCCAACTATGTAATCTTACGGTCGTATTCATTTGGAAACATTTCTGATCGTTTGCTAGACTTTTTGGTTTCCCAGAGCTGCAAAATAACAGCCTTGCATTACTAAAGTCCGTTCCGAGGCACAGCAAAGAACAAAACGAATCCCACGTCTGTTATTATACTCTCAAAAGAGCTCGCTGCATGGCCAAATCGATACAATACTAAGAATCCAACCAATATTCCGAGATACTATTCGAAACGATCCTTGCAGCAGTTGCTACAGTGTGATTCGAAAACCTGGTGCAAACTTGAGATTCTGCACTCTTCGCACGACAGGAAGCTACCTTGAACATTGACCTTATTCTTCTCTCCTATACAAGGTTTTTACTGTTTTGTTGACCCAATAAATCAAATCAAATCAGACCGCCGCAGGTGCAATTGTCTTCTTTTGGAAGGTAATGTCTGATTATTAATGTCTGAAATTCCAAATGATATTCTCCACGAATTGTAATTTCGGTTTTGTTTCCTAAGTATATATACACATGTTTTTAGGAAACTGTATTTCAACCTACTCGATGTGGACTGAAATTGTAAAATGCTTGTGGACCTGAGAATAGCACTAATAGGGACACACATTTGGCTTTCGTTGAGCAGCGAGCTAATGCTTGCCCAATCCCGAACACCTGATGTGTTCGGCGAATGTTCGCTTCCTTTGATGTATCCAAAAGGCCGACATGCGGTGGGTGGGCGAGCAGAGAATGTTCATCACTCGGCAAAAAGCAAGCAACTCACCACACTACTTGTGATTCGGTGAGCGGTTGCTCGCTACACGCCGAATAACGAATGTGTGGAGCCACCTTTACAAAAGAGACAAAGAGCAGACAATAGAGAAAACGCACTTCAGTTAGGTAAAAATATAAGAATTTCCAGTACACCAGACTGACAACGAGTTGCCTAAACATTCTCACAAAGACGTCATTCCTATCAACACTGAAAATGCAACAACTTATCTTCAGCATCTCAGCACAAGACAATTCGTATGCTTCTTACAGTCCGACCCGAAGACACCTTCCGACGCTGGTCTTCCGATTTCAGAAACACCCCGTATACGGGCGCCGTTTCCATCGCGTCGTCGATAGCGCTTCGCAAACTGCAAAGCGGACGGAAGCCATAAATAAGGCGCGAAGCGAGGGAACAGCGGTCGGAAGCGCCGGCCAACACAAGAAAGCACGGCGGGACGGGACGGCCCGGCCGGCGCGGCGCCGCCACCTCACGCTACGAAGCCCAGGAGGCCAAGCCAAGCGGCGACGACGGCACGCCGGGAGTCGCCTCGCAACGCGTCGCGTCGCGTCGCGTCGCGTCGCGTCGCGTCAGTGTTTCCAGATAAGCGGTTTTATTGTCTCCACTTTCACACGCAAATCCAGTGCCGGAATAATATCTTTCGGGGCCCTAGCAAGACCAATGTACGGCCAATGCCATTAATATTGAAATATTGGACATTTGTATAGAAAATCGTTATCACAATAAAAAAAGAACATTTCAATTTATAAATTTAATATAAAAATAATAAATGCAATATATATATATATATATATATATATATATATATATATATATATATACACATAGATAAATTATTTCGAATTCTCCTTATATTATCTTGAATGTAAGTATATATTTTATTGAAACAATAAGCTCTTTTTTTTAATTTGTTGCGTCTTTGTAATGACGCAACGCGTCTCGATAACCACATTGGCGATGAGCGCTTATTATTACTATGATAAGGAGTAATCCTCCGTTACTTTTATGTACGTCAAACGTCGTTGTCAAGAGGACAGCCAGGTAGCATCTCTACATACGCGCCTCTCTCACACGCGCTCCTGCGTCACTACCCAGCGGCCACAATTGGGAAGGAATTAGGAAACGGGTAGGATTTAGGACACTTCAAGAGGGTTGGACTAGCCCTTGTGAAGCAGCCAAACTCGTTTTGTTGGTACAAATTTCATATGAGATTCGACGGGAATCGAATCCGGATCTCAAGTGGCGAAAGACTAGCGACTTCGCTATGAGCCACGAGCCAAATACAAAAATCTGAATTTATTTTTTGTTAATAAAATAGGTAATCATTATTCATCTGGGGCCCTAAGCAAGTGCTTAGTCTGCTTATGAATTAATGAATCCCTGCCCACAACACTCTAAAGCTGCTCGTCGCTCGCCCTGGGACCCCTCCCCCCAGCTTACAATTACGCGCAGGATTCAAGAATAAGAGTATTCCAATACCGGAGGTGAGGATAAATTTTCGCTTGGTCCCTGCGCAAACAATTCAACAAATCAGTCACATGATCTACGTCGGCTTTTTTCAAATGTTAGAGGGCGGTGAACAACCATTCTGAGAGTTAAGCAGTTAAATAATGAGAGTATTATTGCCCCTACAAGAGACAACGAATCTCCATACAGACTCTTATTTAAAATTATGTCCCACAGTATGTGCTTCAATGATGCAATTATCGATCGCATAATAGTTATAAAGCATAATAGCATAAAGGTTATCTTCCCTGAGCAATTTTGAAAATTTCCTTCTCACTCAATGATCACGAAGCGTCATGCGTGACCTGCGTGCTTACTGACTCCACTAGTGAGGGATCCTCAATGTCGTATCCTTCACCTTTGATTAACCACAATGCAACAATTCACCGATGCAGTGTTAAAATCCGTCTGTAATTTTTTATCAATTCTGAAACGTATAATCTCCATCAATTTTATCTTTACGGAGACAGTTTTAAAATATTGGTACATTTCAAAACACAAGACGACCTACAAAATTCATTGTCAAAGACTTTAAAATCACCCTGTCTCTTCCACAAAATTCTAAGACAATATTTATTTATGATATTTATGAGAAAACTTATGTATGACTTGTCTTACAATACCATGGTTTACCTTCAACAAATTTAATCGATAATCACTGCACTTGTATTTTGAAGGATTAAGAGCTTTACATCTAATAGCAGTGATGTTTACATTCTCTTACAGTATGTTTAGTCAGAAAAGACACCAGCAAAAATTCCCCGACAAGAAACATATACGTAATTTATTCATGCGGAACGGGTTTTGCATGGTTTTCACTGACTTTCTCTAGCTGTTGGCCATATTGCAGATGAAGTATCCGGGAAAGCCATGAATTATCATGAATATTACAATACCTCCGGCCAATTAATGCGTAGCATAATTAATTATACTCTTCTTCGGTTTCTCTACATCGTAGGTTTGAAACTGCGAAAGCAATCCAACATTAGAATATTTACCGAAGCACTTGCAATGTGCAAGAAGTCAAAGCAGTTAGAAGAGTTTTAACTACGAGCAAAATTAGAAAAAGTGACATAATTTAAATTAGCATTATTTCAGAAACACTGGTAAATTCAAGAAGCATTTCCAACTATACTTTTAGTTTCTAAGTTCAGGTGTTCGATTATTGAGATCTCGATATATGAGCGAATTTTCAGTCACTCCCATTAGCACCCATAATGCAAGCACACATTGAAGGGTCAACACTTACGCAGATTACAGAAGTATTACCCTACATTTACAAGGAAGATGTATGGTATGAAGAAGTACTGGTATGTCCGTTAGAAATGAGATAGTGGGGAAAGAAACAGGAATCTAATACACACTATCATTCACGCTATTGTTATAGTGTTTATTGTTCTCTGCAGTAGTTTACATTTCTACCAACGCTTTTAGAACAGCTGTTGCCACCACCGCGAGAAAGATGGTGTGATCCTAGGGACTGTTGCCTGAAGATAGCGATGGCACACATGTTCCAATAATCGTGGGTTATCTTACTGAAACAATACGATCCTTAACAAGCGCACATTTAGAGCCTTTTCCAATTTTAGCTAGACAGGCTACTACAAAAACAACACAAACAAGATAGTAAATATTACGGAATAATTCTTGTGACAGTAAATTAAGTGGGGTATCGTAAACTAGCACAATATGCAAGATAAAACGCCATTATGTCCATTAAAAAAATCATGAGGGAAATGGGGAAGCCTCATAAGAAGATCGAGAACTGAACTTATTGACAGTAGACAGACACTGTTTTGGAAGTTCAGGGACTGGCCATTCGAGGTTGTGATTCAGTATGAAGCTGTACTTTTAAAACAATGTTTTAATAAGGGCAGCATGTTCGCACAGACCCAGCCAGTATTAATTAAAAATGTACATATTAATAAAATTGTACGACACGTACGAACACAAAGGTAACTTAAGTGAGAGCACCATAGGCCTGTAAGAGCAGGAAACGGACATGTGTGTGTAAGTACTGGATATATATACTTTGAAGATTACAATTACACATGTAAAGAAATGAAAATTATGAAATCTATTCTTCTCTTCAATCTGTTAAATATATACAAAATTATTCTGAGACAAGAGTGAAACATTTTAAGAGGTCTCCTGCATATTCATTAACTGCTTATGTCAACTCAAAATAAATTTATTCATGATTATTCAAAAAATGTGCATTGAAATATTAATCGTCTACAAACACACTTTTCTTCAGTACATCTACAAAACTCTTTTTCAAAATATTCCTCCTCACCATTTCATAGATCTTTTAGTCTCATCACAACCCTTACACATTTCTTATTTGCAGCATACACCTACATCTTTCTGGACTTCTGGGCGTTGGAAGGCAAGAGACAGAAATGCCGAGAGGCGGTGGGTGTCCGCATTGTAAGGCCGGGGGTCGAATACGTGGCGGCGATGAGTGACGGCTGAAGTTGAAGGTTGACGGAAGGATCTGTGAAGTCAACTTATGAATATTCAAGGTTGAGCAGGCGAGAGGGAGGTGAGTCAAAAAGGGAGAGCAAGAGAAGCGTGTCACCAAATAGGCTGGGCTGAGGAGCGGTTGAACAACTGAAGACTGAGGACGCTGTTGGTCAAACACAAGAGTAGGATGGTCAGTCGCGGGGACGAAGACGCTCGCAACTTGAAGCGCAAGTGATTGTGTTAACTACGTCGATCAAATGGAATACGAAAACATGCCGCAAAATTTAGCACTCGGAGGGAGGACCCGATAGTCAAATGCGGGTAGAAGTGGAGAAGGGTACATAGGTTGGGAAGGATGCGATTCGAGAGAAGAAATGTGGACCAATACGAAGACTTACGGGACTGAACGATAGATTTATTCCCTGATGCAGCGAAGATACCTGCATATTGCCATAGCTGGCTGTGAATCGAAACTGCATTACCTTGTATTACATGATTGCCATTACGCGTCAACTAAAAGCTATCGTCCAATGGTTAATATCCGATTAAGAAATACGTGTGAATGATTCGTAAGACAAAGGCAATCCACCAGAACCTTCTGTTGCAGAACTCAGGATGAACTCACTAGTTTGCGATCAGTGACAGGTGATTTTTAACAACAAAAGGAAGAAAAAAACCCAATATCAATACTACTAATTTCAATCGTAGATTAATACCTTTCCTCTTCACGAGAAGCGGTCAGAAAAAGTAATAAATTAATACAATTAAATAACAAATATTGAGTTTTGAAGATTTTTATTTCGTGATACTTTTCACAATTGGACGTAAAGAGACACAATCAGGGCTTCTCTTGTGAGGAAAACAATTTAAAAGTATGCTTCTGCGCGCAGACGGGGCCCGATTTTACTTAGTTCACGAGACTGCATATTCTGCGAGGCTCTCACTCACAGTTAGTAAAAAAGGAACTAAGCTTAAATCGGATCACGGTTACGCTGCCTCTGCAGTTTCTTTCTTACATTCAGTCTCATTGTCCTCGACAAACCAACCTTACATGGTTTTTCCCATCCACATTAGCTACGAATGGCTTGATCACAAAAAAGGAAACAATAGTTGTTGTTTTTTATTTTCATAATATTCAGAATCATCTAGTTCTGAAAATATATTTTTAGAGAAAATTTAAAATCATGATTCAAGAAACCTACATTCAGCCGATTTCTATTAATAATATTTACATTGCTATGGAATAAAAAACACACGCACCTCGACTTTATTTGAAGCGACTCTGAATTCTTAAAATTTTGGTTTAAATGCTGGCGACTATCCTAACGTCTTAAAAAAATACAGCTTATTTCGTGCGAAAATTCTGCATTATGTAACTCATAACAATTTACTACCAGTAGGAGCAAGAAAATTTCACTTTCTCGATACCAGGGACTCCAAAATGTATTTTTCTGACAAAAATGGGAACGTTTGCTTGCAGCATTACATAATTTTCTCTTCCTACGGAGAAGGTCCGAGAAAGTGAAAAAAAGCCATTTTCAACCCCTCACTGAGAAGTGGCGTAGAAACGTGTTGATCGCAAGAAATAAATTTTTAATTTATCTAATAATGAACATTGGTTAAAGCACATTTTCTGAGTCGAGAGTATTCTACATTCCCTATTAATCAGGGACACTATTTTGCGACCGACGAGTAACTAGAGTGGCACGACGGCTCCCCAATTACAGAAAGAATCCCTGGGGAACTCCAGCGCTTCGTATACCCCGATTTAAACATAGTGTCACTTCAAGGTCACGAGCTTAACGGAAAGGTGGACATTGTCCCCTAATCGGAAACTTCGTTACGTTTTAAATTTTCTGGTACTGGAGCTCCCGATTGGATGGCATTGTCCTCCTCACCTCCCAGCTCGTGACCTTGAAGTGCCACAATGTTTTAATCGAAGTATAGAAAAGGGGTTGGGGCAGAGGGAGGGTGAGTGAGCGATCAGCTGTTCCGCAGAGGGAGCGGAGCGGCAACGCCGCGCAATGCCCTTCCCTCGCGGCCGGCCGTTGCTCGCGCTGGATGAAAGCCGCCCGGGGCGGCCGCGGACGCGACAATGCTATCACATGCAGCTGCGGCGGGAGGCCCACGCGCTTTTTGTGCGTTGCGGCGGGGGGCGTAATCACTCAAACGCGCTCCGCGGACCGAGTTCACACTGAGCTCGCTGGCTCTTGCGAGCGTCGCTTCCCCAGACAGCTGTTCTCTGCGACATACTACATCGTGGGTGGGAAAGTCGACTTCTCCTTGCAAGTAGATTACCCAAATAAAAAACAAACAAACCGAGTATCCCACTCTTCTTTGCAGAAATTAAACTCTGTGGCGAGACAAGAGTAAAAACGTTCCCAGTGGAATTATTATTTACATTACTAATTCCCTAACATGCCGAAATTGTTCTTTTAGCCTTCTTTTCGCTATATACATTTAATTCTGCCTTTGTTCTTTCGTTCCCTCCTCCCTTCCTTCTTTTTTCTTTCTTTCTTTTGAATTTAATGTTGTTCGGTGTTTATTTGTAATGGGGAAGGAAGAAAATAGAAATTATCAGTCTTACAGAGATTGTGTCGAACTGAGTATTATTTCCACATTGAATAGGCATTTTTCGTTCATGTATGACAAGATGGTAAAAATGCTCAAATGTTCTTAACCTATTCTAATTCGAAACGCTAAATATCTAACTCAAGAGTGCCATGGGGGAAAATACGAAATGTTCCGTCCATTGCGGGGAGTCTAGAAACGAAAATAGGACTCACCTCTGCTATAATGTAGTACAGTAGTCACATACTAGGGTTAATCAACGGAGTCTATACCACAACCTCTCCCGAGTCTCTCGAATATTCGTATCTCACAACAAAACGTAGCCTTCCAGTAAAAATTCAACACACTAAGTCTTCGATGACCAGCTGTTAGTGACTAGTGCCAAAAGAGTCTATTTTGTAATTATATTTAAAATGTAGAACAGCCTAAAATTGGACACGATCCAAATGAGTTTAAAAAATATTCATATTTATTTATCTTTGGCCTCGATCACATACACAAGTTACTGTTCTCCCTTCCAGGTTTCAAAACAACAGAAATTACGAACTTTCATTTGCAATTTTATCAATTTTATGTCACGGAAGACTGAAAAAAACTAATCCATTTACGACTATTTAGTAGTTACAACAAGAAAAATGTTGTTTATTTAGAATTTATTATACATAAATTACGATAATAAAATATCAATGACGTAATTATACAAAGCCGATGTCGATCATCGCAGGTATTTTTCATGAAGTATCTGAAGCTATTTAAGAAACAACAGAATTAAGAAACTTGAGATACTAGTTTCAAAAGATTAGTCAACCCTTCAATTCGAGTCCAATAAGAAAGGAGTTGTTATCAGAAAAAATTCTACAAGGCACTAAGTGAGGAGGAAGATCGTCAGAGATATAAACGGCTTCAGAGAGAGAGAGAGAGAGAGAGAGAGAGAGAGAGAGAGAGAGAGTCGGGAGCGAGATAGCGAGGAAGAGAATACATATGAATGTTATATAATATGCCATATGAAATATGGAACGAAGGATTTCAACTAGAGTAGTGCGAGGTGTGACGAAAGATGGTAATCGTATAAGAAGGCTGCGAGCCAGACGAGTTCCACAAAAAGCACTAAAAATTTCCAGATGGTGCGGACGAGAAGCAAATTGAGAAATGACGATTTTTTTATTTAATATAAAATAATGACATTTGTATGCACGGTGCGAGTAGGAAGGATAGTCATATCAGAAATAAAATAAATGTTAATGACCTGTTAATTGACAAATGTGTGGTTAGCGTAATTTCTCATTGAGAAACACAACATCGTATGAATGGTGACAGTGTTTAGATGCATAAATTAATTTAATCGATTACCGTTTCGTTATTTGAAAATGCCAATGTAATCATGGATCCAAGAGAGATCCATGGGGCTTCCGCCCCTCCCCTTAGAAGTCACACGTTCGCATGTATAATTTTTACTAATTTCCTTTATCACGAAAGTAATTCAATATACCAGTCGAACACGTGGCAAAAACAGTAAACCCTCGTTAGCACGAACTTGCTTAACACGAATTCGTCGTAAAAGGAACACAATTTGTGTCCCGCCAAAGAAACGTAGTAATACGGACATAAATCAAAATCTGTTAACACGAATTTTTGTAACAAGAACACAGATTATTGCAGTCTCTTGTTATTCGTGTTAACGAGGGTTTACTGTACCTGTAAAGCAACAACTAAAATTAAATGTTTAATTCAGCATAAATGAAAAATTATTTACACCATGAAAACATGAAGTCGGCTGGGCACTTGTACTTCCTCTACCCGAAATGACATGGTTGTGACTCTGTATACGAAGAAAGAAAAGATACACAGAAAAGGAAATGGATAAGAGTAGAAACCAAATTTGGCACCCGAATAGAAAAGGGAATATAAATACAGTGGGATACAGAAGGGACTCCACCCACGACGGTCGCGCGGTCGGGCACCTGAAACCTTAACAGAAAGCGTGTCGTTTGACGTTCGAACGCAGTAAAATAATGGAGGTCTTTAGAATTTAATAGTATTGCTAGACTGTGAAATTCAAATAAAACTTGTTTTCAGTAACGACTGATTCTTGAAATGAGCTTGACATGACAGGTGTATGCCACCACACCCTCTTTCGTGGAATCCAAGCGGAAGCAACACATCTCAAGGAAATAAAAACTTGGTTAATGGAATAGGAATCCATACTCTGGATTAACTCTTTTAAAATGCCAGAGTAGGATGAGAACGGTTACAATAAGTGCATTGAAACGAAGTTTAAAACCGAGTTCAGATTAAATCATTAGCGCTTCATGAAAAAAAAATTGAATTTCGCAATAGTAAACTCACTAAACTTATACTTTTCTAGAGGTTTGGAACTTAAAATTTGCGAACATGTCTTGCATTACACACTAGCACGAGCTTCCTCGAAGTTTCTTCTACCAGATACGTTTATGTTCTTTTACGGAAACAAAAATACACTAGGCTAAGTTTGTAAGGTTGTTTGATAAAAACACGATCAGTGCAAATAGTAACTATTGCTTAGGTCAATTAACTATAGTACAGTATTACAAACACGCTTGCAAACATTGACGTTCTCAGCTTCACCGCTGCAAGTAGGACATGAAAATATTTGCAGAAAGGCTTGAAACACGTTGGCGCACCAGGATATTTCTGCTCAGTGACACACATCATCATCCTCCTATGAGCGAAATTGCAAACAGAGAGAGGACGTGGAATAGATGCATAATATCAACGTGTTTGCATTCTCATGCAAATTCAAGTGCACAAATATGATGCGTGTGCAGCATCCAAAAATATACTCCTTAGCTGCGCTACCGGGAACTATTCGCTGCTCCACGAGATGAAGTGAACGTCAGGTGTATACAAATTATCTTAGGCACGCGCGTATGCAGCCCAAAAACAAGAGAGGGCAATTACATTTCTGGGCCCCCGATTCCATTACACTTTTTTATTTATTTATGACATATTTCATCACCGTATGTGTAAAACATACTACAAAGAGAATAAAATTACAACTTTAATGATACAATTAATCAATACAATTGATTATACAATTGATTATAATCGCGGGCTTAATCAGCGTGACAGTGTTCAAAAGTTATTCACAGCAGCGCGCTGGTTGCAACCAAGCAGTAGTCGAAACAAAAATATGTGATCTTACTCTTGTGCGATCACCACGATTTTGCTGTTTCCGCATAAAAGACAGTGCAGTAGGGATACAGCTACTGCGGAGAGACGTTTTGAACGCTCTGTATGTTGAACCACTTAGAGGTTGCCAGTGATTTTATGTTGAACCATTTAGAGGTTTGGAGAGCTACTCGAAATGATGTGTATCAGTTACCCAAAGTGAAGGCGAAAAAGGGAGACATATCTTGAATTGTGTTTATTTACGGAAATAAAATGTATTACGGGCCCCTTTCGAAATTGTCAGAAGGTTCCCTATCCTCTCTACTGCATCTGTGTTGCTAGGTAATTCTACAAACGGTGCATGCTTTCGCAACCACAGAGTCTAGAATTACATTGCAACAACAAAATTACAAGCAATATACGAGTTAATATTCCTATATTCACAATGCGAGCGGTTACATAAAACCGCGTGGCAACTCCCAGGTCAGTAGACAACCTATTTTTAAAATCAACAAGGAAAATACACTAATGAACAAGCACTCACTGTCTTAGACAATGCATTTCACTTAACAATTTCAATGACTAATAACTATTGTCTCTCAATATGCTGCGACATCTGGATTGGTGACGTTCATATACACACATTTCAATTCAATACGCCCTTCTTTTTGCAAACTCGTGCTGAAGTGGTTTCCCAAATTTCGTAGCCTGTCTGCAATTATTTCTCTACATTACGATCACAAAGTCAAAGTATGAGTTACATATGCAAGCATATATCCATACAATGAAGATGCATCAGTGCTGGCCTATTGCAGTAAACGATATGGGTACATAGATTATCTCGTAGATTATTACAGCAGACATCGCGAATAAGAAATGTGTGACAAAAATAAGTCTCCGTCTGGGAATTAACTTGAAACTTGGGAGTATAATTCTTAAAAGAGTACGAATATTTGTGCTCGTATTTCTATCACAAATTGTTGCATCTCACTTATTTAGATGTTTCAATAAATTCACATAATTTGCTCGCGTTAGCATTTACTTTTTAGACCCGCCATTCTACTACCTCTATAAGCACTAAGAAACATTTTACTCATTAATGACTAGAAAAGTCATTCTACACATCCAACGCTGAGGAGATTCAAATATAAGCGCTTAGTCAGCACCCCCCCCATGGGCCCCTCCCCGTGAAGCAGATGGGTAAACTCCCATAAAACAGAGTGGCACTTGACGGTCACGAGCTGGAAGCAGAAGGGGACATTGTCATCCAATCGGGAGTTCCTACATAAATATTTTAAGTAGTAACGAAGCTCCGGATTGGAAGACAGTGTCCCCCTCTATGTCCAGCTAGTAGCCTTAAAGTGCCTCTCTGTTTAAATCGGAATTTATAATAAATATATAAATGAAGTGCAAAGGAGCACAAGGCGCCAAAGACTGTCTGCTAGTAGAGAGATAAAGCCTTTGATGGTGCGGAAGTGGCTATCTTCTAGGAATTCTACATTGATCTTAGCAAATCACCCATTTATGTATTACGACACACAGGAATAGAAGCTTGGTCCCTGACCGTATTTAAGACATTGCTACTGCTGCTTTTTCTGTTTGTTTTTGAAAGGCATCAAACAGTTCGTTCCGACTTCGATTTTAAATCGGTTCAAGTAGGTTTTTCTATATTTTTATATCTCAAAATTATTTGTTATTACTTTGTTTTTACCAAAATGGGAACTAAAATTTGTTCAGTTTTTTCGGTAATTTTGAAGAGTTAAAAGTAAGTAATTTCTCATTTTGGCTGACACATCCGATAAAAAAAATATTTTATTTTTCAGTGGTAGTATTTACAGCCCCAAAACTGAGACATTTTTAGATTACACTGAGACTAACTTCTCGAGACTTAGCACGACTTTACCAATGTTTCCAAGACGCGCAACCGTTTCTTTTGATTAGAGCCCCAGGCATACATTATTTTCAAAATTAAAAATTTCTGTTCCACTACAAAAATTCTTAAACAGTTTGAATTTCGGTCTTCTTTTTTCCTTTCTTCCCTTTTTTTTTCGAAGGGATACAAAATCGCATTTCATGCAATCCAATATCTTGCCACAATACCAACCGCGCGAGGTCGAGTGGCTGGGGGGGGGGGAGGAAAGGAGTGGGGGGCGAGGGTGAGGGTGGGCAGAACGACGGAGGCGGAAGCAGGAACCTGCGCACGCAACGTGAGGCAGATACGCATCGCGCCCGCAGCCTTTCCAGGGCGGCCGGAAAAGCAGGACAACGACGTGCGTGGACAACGGCCCCCACGCACCCGCGCTCGCGAGGAAGCGCAGGAACAGGGCGACGGGGGCCAGGTCGGGGAAGGACCATAGAGAAAGAACAGTCCTTCCTCTACGGTAGGGCCGGAGAAATGAATGATCGTGAATCTTCCTTCCTCTATGGTAGGACCGTAGAGATATGATCGTGTATCTTCCTTGCTCTATGATGGGATCGCAGAGAAATGAATGTGTATCTTCCTTCTCTATGGTAGAACCGTAGAAAAATGCCCATGTATCTTCCTTGCTCTAAGGTAGGACTGTAGAGAAATGAGGAGCGTTCATACAAAAACAAATTGTCCATGGGGGAAAAAATAGTTAGCATTTGGTAATACTAATAACCGTCAGCTGCGTCTTCAGTCCTGATGCGGAGGAGCAAAAGCAAATATATCCCTAATAATTTTACTTGTAAACATATGAGGTTCAGGTAAAATCCAATCTGTCCACAGCGTTGTTGTAAGCAGTAAAGAACATGTCCGTGTAACCAATAAGATGTCATGATTCACAGTCACGTGACTGCTCATGCCGAATGGTTCATTCGGTCAGTAGTCTTCACAATAGCGTCCTATTTAATATATAAGAAGATTGGATTCTCAAGGACACAAACACTTTGAGTAAGTACGTGCAAGAATGAACAGAACATCAGAAATGTGAAGTGAATCATTATTCAGAAAACAATGAAAGGGAAGAAGATTCATGGAGTCAAAGTTACCCCACAACAATATTTTAGATTTGATGAAGTTGCTGCTTTGACCTTTTAGAAACGTGGGTTTTTTTTATTTTTTATCTAGGGCTTTTATCCAGCCGACAACCGGTTACCCTTTACGCCCCGATGGGACGCATACTCGACCATACACTAGACACCAACACACTTGCGGGTTCCTCTGATCTGGGGTCAGCAGAACGCGAGGCCATCCGCGACAACACATACATACAAAGTCAAGGGACAAACGGCCATGCCCAAGGCGGGACTCGAACCCGCGACCCTTCGGACCGAAGCCCTGAGTCGGTACTCGCTCTTACCCACCTCGGCCATCCAGGTCGGCAGAAACGTGGGTTTTCATTAATAAATATGGTCAATTTACCCGTTAGCAGGGGTCTCTTGAAAGGGGTATAATATTGGCAAAGAGATCCAAATCGGCAGGTCTATTGACTGAACTTTTAGGAGATAAATGGAGAGAATTCTTCAGATACTCCTGGCCTGGAATGGTATTCCCTTCTTCTTTATAGACAAATAGCTGAAAATCTAACTATAATGATTAGCCAAGAACTGAAATATGTGATTGTTCAGGACATGATCGTGGTTAGCACAGGTAGATTTTAATTTCTTTTTAGTTCTTTCTAATTTCTTTAGATACCAAAAAAAGTTACATTAGCTACAGAATTTGTTGTAGTTCTTTTGTCCGTTTGGAAACAAAATATTTGCATAAAAACTACAACAAAGAGTTTATCCCAATAAAATGTTATGACAATACTAGCACTATTTTATGCAAAAGTAAACATGTCCGCAGGTACAACGGACAAAAGCGAACATGTCCAAATTTTCCAAGCAAAAGCAAAGACTTTTAACCTGAAATACAATTATAAATAACTGATTTGATAGCAACATACGTAGACCATTGTAACAATACTGATAAGCGGTACAGCATATTACATTATTTGAAAGGCCAATAACTTGTCAACAATAAGTTTTTCGCTGTTTCTGAAAAATCTGATTCGTTGGACATGTTATTTGCATGAACGCTCCTCAAATGATCGTGTATCTTGCTTGCTCTATGGTAGGGCCATAGAGATATGTTCGTGTATCTCTCTTGTTCTATGGTAGGATCGTAAAGATAAGATGGTGTGTCTTCCATGCTCTATGGTAAGACCGTAAAGAAATGATCGTGTATCTTCATTGCTCTATGGTAGGACGATGCGGTCCGACGGAAGGCACTACGCAGGAGACTCACGGATAGAACCCGAGGTGTGGTCCACGACCAGGCCGTAGCTGAGGCGGTCACTGCACCCAGATGCGCCTCGTACACCGAACTGAAACGAGTCTCTTGCGTATTTCAACTTTCTAGGATCCCGGACTTTTCCAAGAGTTCCAGCACACAAATTTCGATCTTCCCTACTAATTTTGATATACGACTAATTTTGCGCTATTTTTCTGATTCATAATTGTTTATGATGAATCAAAGGATTTTGATTGTGTTTCCGTCAACTCCTGAAACTTTCGACCCACAGAATAACATCTGAAAATGGTCTTCGCTGCGATTAAATACTAGAAAAATGAAAAATGGCGTTAAATTTCAAATTTTTCAAAGAATTCTTTCGTGTACTTTGAAAGAGAATTTAATTGCTACAAAGAAAACGTATATATAATTAAAAATAACATTGTTACATATGTATTAATCATTATTAACAAAACATCTTTTATATATTTCATCATTTTTTCGAAGTTATTTTGTACACTTCCGTAGTTTTTCCAGATCTGTAACTCTTCCTAATATTTCCAGTTATTCTGAGTGCCAAACAGTCCATCGAAATTATTTTATTAGATAATTGATGGAACAAATTGTAGACAACTTGCCACCAACCTGAGCCACAAATTCCACTTTCAACGGATGGATTTTGCACTCAGTGATGGAAATTTCGTATGCCTGCCGAAACGCATACGGGTCACCTCGTACTCTCGGTAGCGGACAGGTCGAAAGTGAACTCTGCGTGCATGGAAAGTGCCCGGCGGGAGTGGAAAGTGCCCTTCAGATTTGTGAAAGCACGTTCCGTGATTGCCCTTCTAGTACGACAAAAAGAAGGGAACCTAACGTTCTACTGTTCTTGAGAAACAGGACACTCAAAGATTACTATGTGCCCATGGGTGGATGATTTACTGCCTAAGACTAAGACCAGGCATGTCAATCTATCATAAACACTGTAAGACAGTCGACCTGCATACGACCTCAAAGGAAGATAAAATCCCAATACCATGATAAAAACGGTGATCCTGTTGGAATGTAATGCAATAACAGGCCTACCATTTAATTATTGTTATCGTTAATTTGATCTGCGGTGTTCAGAGAATAAACAATATTTCTATTGCAAGCTGAAGTGTACAATAAGTTCTTAGCGCACTAAAGTAATGTCAATTAATATTTTATACTTCTCAATTTCATTTCTGCCCCAATAAATGAAGAATTAATAACCGTACGCAAACTTTTAAAATCTTACTCGGCATCGCAAGTCCATTATTTTTCCTGCATGATATCATCCAGGGGTTCGTGAGTAAAACAATACAGCAACTTGACTCATTACACTTCATGAATCATTAAACATTACGACGTAATCTCATGAATCATTTATATGACATTGGCACCTGTTTCTGTCTACTGGCCTAACACCTTAGCCGCATTTTAATCAATTGCCCCCATCTGACCAAAGCAGTGGTGTAATTCATCTTAGCATTCATCTCAAAAGTTTGGTAAATCGTGTCACCACATGATACAGAAATTACTATTACACGACTCTTCAATTTCCGTCCGAAGAGCACAATTGATTGTAGTAATCCCAGGAACTAGCCACAGAATTTGTGATGTCTGATGCATGGCCTCTCCGGTAATCTACTGTTGGATTGCAAGTGAGTCGAACAATATGTGCTCTTCAAATACCAGCTTACGAACGGACAAAATAAACGTGAATACCTGAAGCGCAACACTGCTTAAGAAATTCTACGACTTTCACTCATTTTTTGACCTAAGTGTACTACCGCAGAACTAAGCTCCGCACGTCGCTTCGCTGATATGCACCGACCGAAGACAATGGTCAGCTTTCGCTGTCTTCTGCAGACAACAAACAACTTTGCCCACTTATTAACCGGGTCAATTACATACGCAATAAAAGCTGAAAACCCACTGCACTAACAACACTATTTGAAGAGCATTTCTTGAATAATAGAGAAAGCCTTTCCAAAGCTAATAATCCAACATCCTTCCAAATCAGTTCATTCTCCTTTTATGTAAGTGCATCGGAGAAAAGCCATAGGCGACGGAGAAAGTCAACTGAAGTTGAAAGTCAACTGAAGACTTATCTCTGAAGAGTGCCTCAAATGTGACACGGAAACAATCTGCTTCGCTTGTGATCGAAAACCAATGATACAAGGGTATTTCATTGTTTCTGAAAAATCTATGGGCTCCGGATCGAAACTGAGACTTGGGATCAATGGCTCTAGAGCCCATTAATCCGCGAACGTTTCAGTTTAACTCTCTTGCCACAGATGAATAAATAATAATAATAATAATAATAATAATAATAATAATAATAATAATAATAATAATGATAGTGAGTTCGAGTCTCGTCGCGGGCATGGTTGTGTTGTGTATGTCTCTGTATGTTTGTGTGTGTCATCCATTATCATCATATCAATAATGGGACCGAAGTGTACTGACACAACGAACAGTGCATCGCAACAGACCTGACATAACACTATGTGATAGAAACAGGAAAACAGTATGGTTTGCGGATATGGCAGTCGTCGATACTAGCAATCTTACGACAGTGTATCAGGCAAAGATCCAGAAATACCAAGAATTGGCCCATATCGTGAAAGAACAGTGGAATGTCCTAGAAACAAAGGCTGTTCCTGTGTTTTTTTCAGCAACAGGCATCATTTCGAGGAGCTTAAAGTACCCTTGAAATTAAAAAGAATGCAGCCATCAGTCTCCAGAAATGTTTTACTCAGTACGTGCTCATTGGTCAGGAAGTTTCTGGGAAGTAATGGAAGTTTTTAGGTTCTACAATAGTCAATGTAAATATGTTTCTAAATTGTACACATAAATATGCATCTATTTGTTGTCCCTATAAGAATTTTGTTTATTGATAAATTGATCTAATTTATAATATGTATTAAGAATTTGGTAGTCATGCTTTGAAAGAGGATATCTGTGAGACTTCTGTCTCAGTACCAGTGAACTGTGCACGATTAAATAATAATAATAATAATAATAATAATAATAATAATAATAATAATAAGAAGAAGAAGAAGAAGAAGAAGAAGAAGAAGAAGAAGAATAGCAATAATAATAATAGCCGATCCACAGGCCGAGATCGCTAAGCCAGAAGTGCAGTGGCGGTCTCGGACCGGAGCATCGTGCGTTCGAGTCCCGTTGCGGGCATGGTTGTTTTGTACGTTTCTGTATGTTTGTGTGTGTCATCCATTATCATCATAACTTCACCCCATCCCCCAGAGCTAACAACGCTGGGGTATAAATACGGAATCTGTATTAAATTGCAGATTCCCCCCAATAGAAAAAGTGACGTGCACCTACCCTGATATTTCAGTCTGAGCCCTGGTAGCCTCTGAACCCACACTTATCGCGTGGCACAATGACGGCCGATTCGCAGAAATAATAATAATAATAATAATAATAATAATAATAATAATAATAATAATACCGTCGCAAGGTTCTACGCATCGGATTCTATTATTATACTTATTATACTAAAGGAAGTCTGTCATGCCTGGCAGTAATGCCTGGCAGTTCGGCGCAGTTACAATAACTATTTTCTTAGATAATTTATGGAATAAAACTTCACTTACCCAAAAATGATGAAGATGTAGAACGTTGCAAGGGGAATTGTCAGAAATCCTGAAAATTTGAAAAATTGAATGAAATTAGAACTAAATTACAGTTGACCAAAATAAATTATTCATTCACACACATCATGTAGTATACCAAGTGAAACGAACAGACAAGCACTCATTGGAAGGAATTGAAAGAGGAATACATTCAAATATATGTAGCTTGTACGAACTCCTAATGTGCACTGAACATTAATTCTCTTCGAATAAAGTTGTTGGCTAGAAATGTTACCCCGATATTTACTTACGATGTGATAGAGAGCACGTCATTTCCTTTATCTCCCGATTCATCGATTTCCTGCTTTACAAAGAAGTTTCGTGTTTCATCTTTATCATGTTGCATACCACACAAGTAATTCCATTAATACCTAAATTTCCTGACTCATTCGCTACGGTATTGAATGGTTAAAATTATGGGAAACAGCACTCCTTTTGAGTCTTAACGAATTGAAATACGACCCCTACTACGCAGGAGAAAAATAAGATTTCTGATTCACGCATCAAATTACATGACTGTCAGGAAGAACTGTTGGCTTCGTTTTCCAATAGAAACCTTTTCCAATAAGTGCATGTAAAAACTGCTTTACAGGCTTTGTTAAGAGAGATGTAAAATTCATTTATTTCACAGATTTCAACCATAATTGACTGTATTTTAGTGTATAGTATCGAATCAGTTGTATATGTGACTAAGACACCCTACATTCGTAAAATAAGTGAACGTCCTACATTAGTAGAATAAGTGAACGTCCTACATTAGTAGAATAAGTGAACGTCCTACATTAGTAGAATAAGTGAACGTCCTACATTAGTAGAATAAGTGAACGTCCTACATTAGTAGAATAAGTGAACGTCCTACATTAGTAGAATAAGTGAACGTCCTACATTAGTAGAATAAGTAAACATTAGTAGAATAAGTGAAACATTAGTAGAATAAGTGCGCGCGCAGAAATCGAAAGAAAATATTGCAGCCTACGTCCATGTGAGAAGTGTCTAGGATTCGTTAGGTACCCAATGGCACGAGAAAAATCCAAACACATCAACATTACTAATTTCCAATGCAGGCAAAAATTGACAGAAACGGCCATGGAAGAGGTATCTAGGATTCGTTAGATACGAAGGAACTCGGGGAAAATCCAAAAACAATGAAACAGTTTCGATTTCGACTGAAACAAAAATGCAAATATTTCGTTGAGGTATACCTCTTAACCTCGTACTGCGCAAACCGACTGAATTCCCATACTCGGGGCGTTACTGCTTACGATACAGTTCACGTCATGCGACAGCAAAGCTCCAAAGAAGGGACCGCCCGCCATTAAATCTTTGGTTTTTGACGGGTTGCGTTACGGAACATCAATTTTTTGGAAATTTCAAAATCGTTGTGTAGAATGCTATATATTGTATACTAAGTTGTTGTAGTATTCATGAAGACAGTTTTGTAAAACATTTAAATTATTGCAGTGCAAGACAAGAGTATTTTATTGGTTATTCTTGATCAGTGTGTGAGCTACTTTTTAGAAAACCATTTTGTGTGGCTTTGTTCAGCAGCACTTTTGCCACTGCGAGCGTCTAGTTTTAATACTAACTCAGTTTTAGTAAGTTCGTTTTTTATAAAACTCGTTCTTTTTGGATTGGGTTAAGAATCGCAACCGTTCGCGAGAGCGCCCGGGGAGAGGTGGAGTTACCCTCTGCTGAACCGAACCACAATCCCTTCGCTGCCCCACTGCCACTTCTATGCAATAATGCGCGGGGCCATCATAGGTGTCAGATGGGTCACATAAACCATCCATACCGATTTGGGCTACATCATGTTTTCTCCCGTTTTCTGAAACGTTACATAAGATGCATTAATGATTATATAAGTTTTATGATTCAGTCTTCGAAACTTGCATTCAATCTATATGAGTTCTCGAAAATAAACATTTCAACTGAAAAACTAATGTTAGTAACAGCTTCATTTCCTTCTCTCTGGTGACTAAAAGAATCCCGTGGACTTAAGCCTGAAATATCTGATGTCGCTGCAAACTTTGTTATTAACTAAAATTGATTCACTTTGCGCCGTTCATTTGACATTAATCAGAAGTTTCCGCTTAATCATGTTGCGAAATTTGGAACAACTATTGAAAAAAAGCTGTTACAAAATAAAGTAAACGGAATGGACGGTACAATGCAATGAAGAAACTGAAACAGGCCATTTCTCAGAAACTTTCTGTACTTACTCCTTTATCTGATGCAATTCTCTGAGGAATATTTTCCTAAATTATTATCACTGCTAAAATTATTTTCGCCTCGCAGATGTCTGATACGTGAGTCCCCAATCTCGTGACTAGTCAAAGTGAAAAGAGAATTTTTATTTTCAGGCCTACGAGGAAAAGAAGAGGAAAACGTGCAGAGGAGAGAAAGAGTGTTGGAATCAGAGCGGCTGGAGGCAGTGTAGCCAACGTAACAGAGGCACACGTAACTCCTTATGTTATCGCGAAGAATGGAACGTGTGTTATAGTTACACAAATGGGAGCACGTCACAAACAAATGGCATGTCACATGGAAAAGCACGTTTCTTCTATTATATTCTCCGAGCGCAGATGAATGAAAAGAGTGAGGGGTTGTTTGCAAGTTGTGATACGTAAGCCTCTTCAATTAGTGTGCTTCTGCAGGGTTCATAACAATGACGAAAAATCACACGATGGAATGACGCAACCTATTTACGAAATGGAATTACGTTTCTAATTGCTATACACCAAATGTCACATCTGGAGACATCTCTGGAGGCGCATTTACGGAATAACAAAACGCAAACACTGCAAGTTCAGCAAGAGGAACAGGGTGCTATGAATAAAAATTAATTCAACTATTGAAGACAACGTAAACTTATCACATGTGTCTCTTTCAATACAAAGCCTCTTCGATTTCATCATGATTGTAAACGTGAGCTGGCAAGGCACGGTAGAGAACAGCCAGCTGTCAAAAAAACACAAGAAACCTTATCTCTACAAGAAAGTATTACTAGATTAGGTTATCATTTAACACTAACACTTAATAGAACATTGCCAATTAAATCGAATATTTCAGTTTCTTCAACTGGTGAGAGTAATTATGACGACACGTGAAATAGCATAGATCTGGTACTAATGTAGTTAAACATAAATTATATCTACCAAGATATCATAATTAGCTCGTTAAAAATCGATCATAAACAAATTTTCTTAATTATATTTTTGAACTAGTCCATTTCCTAATAAACGAGTATTGAAGAGAACACAAACATTATTTGTTCGTTTATCCCAGTATAAAATAAATTTCATCATCAAATCTGACATTTATAAATTAAGAGCATTCTCTTTCGTTCAACAGCTCAAGAATGCACTTAATTTCATATTTTGAGAATCAGTGGCGAAAATTAAAATCAATCTCCGAGTGAAGACTACTAAACAGACCCAAATTAATCGTTTTTCACGAGTCAAAGAGAAGGACATTTTAACTCCTTGATTTGAGGAGAAGTTGGTTTAGTTGGATCTGAGAAGTAGTCTAGTATTTGTTCTGAATAATGTACGTAAAATGTCTTGCATAACTTCGAATCCCAATTTTCTCCAGATGATGTACGTCGAACTTACGACACTACGATTCTCAATCGGCGACTTGTTCTATTATTATCAATATCATTAAGAATAATTTTGCTTCTTTTTTTTTTAATTTTCCATCGAATTTTTCTTGTTTACTTATTGTATTGTTATTATTATTATTTAAAATATTATATTATTAGATAATGTATTTAGTATCTCCGATGAAGCATAACATCAGTTATTTCACACGAGATTTGAAAGTTACATTGTTCTGTAAAATAACATTGCAGTTTTCATTTTTCCCGAATCTTGATTTAATAATGAATCAAATCAGATATTTCGCAGCCTTTTAGGTGCCATGGTTCTCCAACAATATGTAAAAGTACTTTTTACCCTAGATATACCATAATTAATTTTTAAATGTCTGATTCTAGAAACTCAAAAAAAGATCTCCAAATAATGTTGACGGATTTTTTGGACGAGTTCCTGGCCTTGGAGAAGGAGACATTCAAACACTTGCGTGTCCTCGGCTGAGGGGCGAGCCCAACGCAAAGTCCTTCGCGACAGAACTCAAACAAAAGACAAAGGACACACGCCGTATCACGCTTCCTGGATCCGGCGATCTCCGAACTCGCGTCACACAGGACTACATTCTCACTCGTCGCTCTGGCCATCCGCATCGGGTTGGAGTTCCCCAATCTCACTCATCTCCCAGCACTTTCTAGCGCTGTAAATTCAGACACGCCCTTGTTAGCCCTCGAGGTCTGGACCTGCCATCCGTCCGACAGGCAGACACCTCACAAGGCGTATCCTCTCCCGCAAGCAAGGCTGAGGGACCGCACCCTCTTCCTTGTAATACATACGCTCATTGGCGCGCGCAGCCTAAAACAAGATGGATGGACTACATTTCTGATCCCCTCTGAACCCCCTTTTCCATTTAACATACAATTCCGTACGGCGTACGTAATAAGTAAAACAACACCCTACAATGAGAATGAAATAATAACTTTTTTCGTTTAGTTAACTAAATATGCTCATTAATTCCATGAAAATCGTTGATTATCACTATATTAATAGCATACGTGCACTTAAAATTTAAAGTGCAATTAAAACAACACACCTACCAATCAGAATTCATAAACGGAGCCAAATCGTGTAATTAAGAAAATGTAACCAAGATATTTGCAGTCAGCCATAAAACATGAATAAAAATCTTTATCACATATTACGTACAACAACTACATATACACAACGGATGAATAAAACTAAATTGGGGAAGTAAACTTTAAGCTATCTGCCTTACGGAACAATAATTAACAAAAAATAATTAACGTGAATAAATTAAATGTTTTACATGTTAAACATTCGGTCTAAGTATTACGAATGTAAAAAATGTAAACGTCAGTTGTGTTGCCCAGTTCTGAAAAGAAATCGCAAAACTGTGTCAGAGGTGACTAATTTTTCCCCCATTATTTAAACATGTTGTATTCTCTCTCATACCTGTCTTTACTTTTCGCGGGAAGTAGTTTTCTTGCATTGGTTAGCTTCTAATATTTTATCCGCAATATGTTCAGTAGGTACCTTCCATTTGCAAATATTTCGTGGAAACCAAAACAATGCAAGGCCCACTAAAATAGATCCTTTTCAGAAGTAATATGAAATGCATACATATGGCAGAAAAGATGCGCTTGCTTTCTTAAAATTTTAATTACTCGTAAATGGAAACGAAAAAATATTGTACGTAACATGTGTATCAAGGGGTACAATTGCACTCATGGTATACAAGAAAACTCGCTCCTATCGTCTCTCGTTTTCTTGAACATACCACTCATGCAATACACTCGTTTCGTTAATTACTACAATGGCACAATTAATTTTATGTTGAAATATTTAAAGAATTGCTAAATGGTTCGGAGAGCCTCTTCCCCAAACGTCGTGTATCAAATCCACAAACCTCCAGCTTAAAAAAGGGGGGAAATAATTTTCAGAGGAGTGCGGTCTCCCGGTGCACACGCCTATGCACACGCTCGTAAATAAAGCGCGGGCGCGCACCAACGGAGTGTTTCCCCAGCGCGCCGCCAACGAGGAGAGGGGAGAGGTCGGCGGCCTGGCCTCCGTTTGGGCTGGGCGCAGCGCGGGGAGCGAGCGAGCGGACGAAGCGGCCGGCCTCGTTCCGCTTACGCCGCGCCGCTCCGCGCCTCCGCCGCCGCACGGTGGAGCGGGGCGCCGAAACAGTGGGCAAAAAAAGAGCTCAAAACATACGCTACGTTTCGATGGTTTAACCCGCGAGTGGATGTTCTTGGCTGTCCGGGAGACGCCGCGTCCAAGGCACAGGAGGAGACGTAATGCATTGCGCCCTGAGGAAGGTTGCAGAATGGCGGCCGAAACGTCGGCACCTGTGCCTTGGACGTGGCGTCCCCCGGACAGCCCAGAACATTCAGACTTGGGGCGCGGAAGCTTACGCTCTCACGTAACCCGGGAGTACCCGCAATAGGTAGACTCACGCCAGTGTCCGCAATGTATCTCTCAGATATAGCTGCAACTTTTTGTAAATGCAAATGACCTGAAGGACTATTTAGTGATATTCATATATTATTCAGCTTGTACATGTCCCTTAATGCAAGTATTAATGAATTTAACTCTGCAGAATTCTTGTTTAAATAGTTATGGTGAGAAAGGTAAAAATTGACAAAATACACGCAAAAATCATTAAACATCATGTTATCCTATTAAATAATATTAAATAGAATTTCCGCTAATTATTTCGGCAGAAAATAATTAAAGATATATATATATATATATATATATATATATATATATATATATATATATATATATATATATATATATTTTACTTTTTCACAAAAATATTTAGGAAGTCGTCTTTTTTCTATTTTGCAATTCCCTTTATTTCTCTACAGACGTCTCCTGCACATCTTCTTTCTCTTTGGTAGGAAATTGTGACAGTCGATTGTAGATAAAGCAAATTATTACATTTTCTGAATAAACACTTGTCGTAGACACGGCTGAAAATAATGCCATGATACGTACCGTTCAGACCAGGAGTTCACAATGCACTGGCGCCATTGCACCCAATCGCACAGCGATCACGTGTGAACATGCTCACGGGAAATGATTCAGCGAAAGGACAAAAATAAAAGGTCAGGCGATCTCAGAAAAGTACAATGAAGGAAAACTTAAAATATCAGACGACTAATGCATCGCAATAATGCAGGAACATAAAATCGCCGTGGCTTGGATCCCACAGATCTATTGCGAGCACTCCCAGGTTGATCATAGAGAAAATAATTATATATACCTGTTTAGTCTATGGTTTAATACACAAATCTTTTTTATTTTACTTATTTAAGATCTCTTTGCAATTACCAAGGTCACATAGAGACCCCTGTAAACATTGGGGGTAACTGTATACGGGGACACACAAACATTCATACCCCGGGCGGGATTCGAAGCAGCGACCCTTCAGGCACGACGCAACTGCGACTCTTAAGGCTTACCGACCTCGGCTATCCGGGCCGGCTACACAAGCCTTCACAAACATTGTATACCCACTTTTCGACATTTTTGAGTTTATGTCATTTTGTAGGTCTCTCGTTCACATCCATCCTAGCGTACAAAGTTTGAACATCATAAGACGGGTCGTACTTCTATCCAAAAAGCAAAAACTGATTCTCCATAAATAACCGCATCTTTCCAAACTTTCAAGCTCGGGGTTTCTCATATCTAGGAATTCTGAACATACAATATGTGCTAGCCATAATTTGCTATTTTTGAGGTCAATGATTTGACCATAAATTGTATAATTGGTAAAGGCGGTCGGGAAAAATTGCAAGATAGACTTCTTTTGTTTCTATCATGACTGAAGGGGTCAGAGCAACAAAAAGGTGGCTCCATTCTTTCGGCATTCTACGAGTAGGGAGCGACTGCTCCGATATCGAATCCGAACCATCGATATCTACTCGTCGAATGCCGAATGTGTGGAGCCGCCTTATTAAGAGTTCACATTTCACAGAAATCTTATGATTCAAACGATCTACGATATCACACCTTACAGCTTCGTGCCAAACGAGAAACGCATTCGGGCAGCTGTTTTTTTAATTTTTAATTTAAGTTCGCATTAACATTAATTTAAAGTTAATATTTGTAATATGTAAATTGTAGTGTTCTGCCACCAGATAATATACACCTACCTGCAGAATAATAAACATCTATCTACGTCTTTAGCGACCACTATTGGAGTTAACGTCATGGTAACTATGAAGATGAAACGAAATGCTGATGATAAGGGGTGAAAGGACGAACACAATACAACCATGCCCGAGGTGGGACTCGAACCCGCGATCTCGGCCACCGCATCGGCGGCCAGCTGTTTGTGCTCCACTGTTGTGTGCGCCGCGCCCCTCGCTCCTCCAGCGCCACCGCCACCGCTGCTGCTGTACACTACGAGGCTTACGCAACCCGAACGGGCGGCGTCACGGGCGCGCGGCGACGCGACGCGACGGGGATTCGGACGCCCAATGCGCTCCTGCGCCCGCACAGAATGGGAAGAGAACCTGTTGGATATCGACGGAGGAAGTGGGGCAACAGGACGCTTTGGTAAGGGGAGGCCAGCTTCAAAAAACACGCACCACTAATCATTTTGTATACTTTAAAACGCAAAGAATATTTGGTGGATATCTGTGGATTTTATCTTTCGTTTTTTTTCTTAATCGAAGATAATTCTATTCTTTTTCTCGCCGCGGTGTGTCTTGAACTGAACACAAAACAAGTGAACTTGTAGGATGTGAAATCAGTCGAAAGCGAGGCCATTCTCGTCAGCACGCAAAATCGTAGGCGTGCGGAGAGGAGGTGCAAGAGGAGGGAGGGGGCATGTTCCACTGAACATTTTGCAAGGGGCCCCACACCCCATAATACACTCTTATTTCCGTCAATATGTTGAATCCATCAGTTTTCTCTCTTTTATCGCGACAATTTGGGGAAATGTTACGCGATTTTTAGCATTCTGTAAAAGGTTAAACATCATCTCAATTGTATTTATTAATTATTTCATTAATGGTATAATATCATTCTCTATGTTCTATTTTATGTACATAAAAAAGTTGAATAATAAAAGAAGCCCAGAAACGTATTTTCCCCTCTCTTCTTTTAACTGCGCACGCCTGTACGCATAATAGCTACGGAATAATGCCCATGTCCAAAGGAGTTTCGATCCTTCCCAGTGGGTGGCTAGAGTGTTAAGAACATTTGTCTTTACCCTTTGAATGATAAAGGATTCATTTTCTTCCTGACTAGAGGAGCCCCCGAGGGATAGTGAATTATTCACCTCCCATCTTTGGCTACCGGGGGTTCAAACCCGGAAGATCCATGTAAAATATGCGGTAGGCAAGGTGGGTTCTCGTCTTTCCCCTAAGTATCATTCCATCATTGTCCCATCGTCGTTCTTATCAAGTCATCATCACCCAGCCATTAAATCATTCGGGTATATGAGCGGCGAATGGGTTATGCGCAATGCGATGCTCGTTTGTGTCACCGCAGTGACGTAATGCAGGTAAGTGAATTTAACCATTAAAGTGCATTCTTATAAAAGTGAATTGGTAATAATGCGGTGGATAGACTCAAGGTTGTTCATAGTGAACGCGAGGGCCGAAGGCCCGAGCCTCGCCGTGACTTGGCTCCGGGCGAGCGAAGCGAGAAAACTTGTCTTTGAAAGTAATTTGGCAATTACAATGTGTCGGGAACAAAGCGTATGCGAATATGGGGTATGGGAGTGTATGGTCCCTATCTATTCCTGTTTCATATTTCTTCCGCTTAGGTTGGCATTGTGATTACAACTACTGGTAGGGACGACGTCAGCGAAGAAATGCACATCACACTCAGCTCATAAGTCTGTGCTAGTATTCCCAATCATTCACCTCAGATATGAAGGAAAGACTTAGGAACAGAGATCATTGTAAATACAGACTTCCATCTTCAGTGTGTTGCGCGGACCCATAGCGCTGGCTTCGTGAGGGTTCTGCGAAGAAATCCGACGACGAAGGCTTAATATCAAAGTTGAAAAGAATAGTGAAAGGCGCCCACATGAGGCTGCAACGTTTGAACTGTAAGATAATGTCCAAGCGCAAAAGCATTTAAGGAAATCAGGCATTTAATTCTACAAGTTTAATGCGAACAGTATGGAGATGACCTAGGGTTATCAACAGTCACATTCTTGGTCTGCATCCTTGGGTATTCTTGCATAATCTATCACAGGCACGTTAAACCGCGCCTGCACGAGCTGCTTGCCAGCCAGGCTCCTCCGGGCACGGGCGCTCCTACGGGCACGGGCAACTTCCCCTGACTCCACACTCGCTTCCCCTTAAAATCTAGAAAGGGCTGAAGCGGCGCGAGGCGGTGAATAGTGGCATCAAACGAAAACATATTTGCCAATGTTTTTCTATCAAATAACCGAGAATTGTATTATGTTTATATTCTTCACTACTTATTACTATTTGATGTTTATTTTCTTACTAAATTCTCCCTTATCTTCTCGCAAAGTGACAGGAATATGTTTGAATGGTGAGTTCTTTCCTTGTTTTCCTTTTCTGTTGCGTTATTAAATCATCCATATTATTATTGCATTTAGCAATAAAGTGCAATAAATTAACAAGTCTCTGTAAGTTAACAATTCTCGCTTACGGATGGACAGCACTTTTAATACACAAGAATATTTGTCTGTTAAACCTTCTAATCTTAACGCAAGAAGTTCACGCTTTTAAATCACTCCTAAGTGAACAGGATTACAAAATTAAGATTATTTTGATTCAATTCTTTTTTATTTTACTCTCAATTGAGATTTTTATTTCATTGTATTATTGATGTATTATTTCATTTTAATAGATCATTTCTTTGCCTTCAAGAGACAATGGGAATTAATATAAATTTGTGACAATTTTTGTCAAGTAACTTTTGCCAAAGAATGTCATGCGTCCGGTATCCCGTGACGTAACGCCACTAGGGAAAAATTTGTACAACCCTAACTTTTAAATCTCCCGCCAATTTCTCTGGAGGCAGTGCCCGCGAGCTCTGATAAGCGGGTTACCTTGCCCGAGTCTGTGATCTATCATAACATACGAATATTTTTCGTTATCTTCAAGGTTCATTGTAATTAGTAAGCATTGCGGAAATCAGGATTTTGAGGTAAGAAATATTTTTAAGGGCTCCATGGCTCAAAACCCAATATTTCTAATTCTCCAACTAGCTCGTGTCTCTGTCTTACAAGCATTTTTGTAATTCTCAAGGATCATGACTACCTCAACTCCATTTACAAGACAGCTTCTTTCCCTAACATCTCTCATTTGACACTCTCATACATGTACTAATTCGGGGCCGACCTGGATGGCCGAGGTGGCTAAGAGCGAGTACCGACTCAGCGCTTCGGTCCGAAGGGTCGCGGGTTCGACTCCCGCCTTGGGCATGGCTGTTTGTCCCTTGACTTTGTGTGTGTGTTGTCGCGGAGGGCCTCGCGTTCTGCTGACCCCAGATCAGAGGAGCCCGCAAGTGTTTGTCTAGTGTATGGTCGAATATGCGTCCCTTCGGGACGTAAAGGGCAACCGGCTGTCGGCTGGATACAAGCCCTAGGAAAAAAAAGAAAAACTAATTCGGGGGTTTCACGTCCAGTTTTGCCAGTTTCCCATATCTTTTCCTGGGCATCAAAGTTAATTATAATAATAATAATAAGAAGAAGAAGAATGTATTTCGCAAAATAAAACAATTTAAACAACGGATGCCCTTTGAAGGAACTAAAGTTACGTTTACTAGCCAGAGACAAAGGACTATCTTACAATTCGCTCGCGGGATTCCTGAAAAAAGAAAAAAGGACGAAAACCGATCGAGTTGGTTCGTACTTTTCTAAGTTTCTAACAACTGAAACGATTTTGCTGGCATCAAGGATAATACAGTGAAACTGTGAATCGGCCACCTTAATTAAGCGAGCATTCCTAATAACGACGACCTTTTTCATAAAGCATATGTAAATTATTCCTCTTTTAAGTGGTTACTCGGCCCATGGTCAGGCACATTTTGTAACCTGTATTAGAGGTAACACATCCTGACGACTTGGCGTTTTACAATACTAACCTTATAGGAAGCAGAGGAGGGACAGACATTACTGTTCATTCAGTTTCTGGTATACGTATTCATGCGCCGGGAAGCATCACAGCAGAGGTAACTATAGTTGTGTATCTCACGGGGAAATTATTTTGTTTCATATAACATTATATAAATGCCACAACATGCGTATAGTCATTGGTTCACGAATGCAATCGGGAAGTCGGCAGATCGTCATGTGCGAACAAATAAGTACATAATTTTTATTCTTTCTCTGAAGTTTACTCAGGATGTGGATTGCAATTTCAAGTTGGGAGTCAATTCTTCCTATGAGGAGAAGAAACAATAGTCGGAAAAAGAGTGCAAAAACAATAAAAATAGATTTTGAATTCTAACTGCTCTACTTACGTGTGCAAAAGTAAAACGTTTTCGTTATTTAGTAGTTTAATCGTACATAAAAATGAGTGAACATATGCATTCTTATTTTCTTTGCAAATCGCAAAATTCGACTTCCTGCCTTTTCCTATTCCCATAACCTTATTTTAGCCGTCGTCAGTATTAATGGGCTAATGATTACCGGGACCAATACTTGCCGCTTAAGGCAGGTTTCACTGCAATCAAAAAAGTTTACTAATTCAAATTACCCATAAAGCGATTCACCCGATCGGAAATCGAAAGCGGGACTCCTACTTTACGCTCAGTTGCTCTAACCATTGACCCTCCGAGAAGACAAATTCTTTGAAAAGCTTTATAGCTTGTTGTTATTGTCGTTATTTTTCTTTCAATTGTCCCCACACTGATATCTTATTGGATAGGGGATTACGTAAAAAATAAGATCCGCACGTAAAATGTCTTCTATGATGCATCCTTGTTACCATATAATCATTCCAGATTCCCGATTGGGGCGACTAATTCTTTGTGTAATTTGATTTCAAGACATTGAAGGCATTTTCCGTGCGGAATGTATTTCCCACGTAATCGCCTTTCTGATAAAGTGGCAGGGTGGCGACCATCGGCAAACACTCTTGGCGAATAAAAGTCCACCGACCGCGGGCGGCCTGCGCAAGGCGACCAGTCGCTTTCGACCTACAATAGACGTTAGGCCTCATTCACAATGCATACTTAAACGTAAACGTAACGTAGCCGCAAAACCTACAAATGAGTTACTAAGCAAGACCATTTACAATGCCTTGACGTAACCGTAGACGTAAGTCCGTAAACTTAATAGTTCAGAAGCTCCAAGCTTTTACGTTAAGTTTACGTCGGAATTCTACCGAACACCAATCAGAGTAGCGTGGAAGGTCGATTTCAGATTGTGTTGAGGTAGTTTGTGGTTATGTCATTCCCTTATTGTAATGTAAAAAACTAGTTTGCGAAAACTTTTGATGCGTGGAGTGAATTCAAAACAAGAATTTGGTCAATTTAACTTGATTTTAACATGACATAGCTAATAAACTAATTATGTTCGACAAATTACTCGTCAATTTGGTACAAGAGAATCCTTGTTTATACGATGAAGGAAATGCGAGCACTACTACAACAGCTACTCGGATATACATAAAAACAAATCGATAGAAATGTCGAAGAAAAAGCTAGAAACTATGGTGAAAAGATCTTTCAACCGTGCTAGAAACGAATCAATCAAGTTCCAGTACACGTTGAATTTTGATTGGTTCAGGCAAAACTTACGTTCGTCATTGTGAATGCTTGTTTTTACGTGTAAATTTTACGGCTAAGTTTACAGCATTACGTTACGTTTAAGTTCGCATTGTGAATGAGGCCTTAGCTGCCCCACGTGGAGGCCTGCACCCGCACCCCCTGCTTCGCCGCTACAAGTGCGGCTTGTGCAGGAGCTCCGGAAGAAGCACGGCCCGCCGGGGGGACGGGGGCTGGCGCTGTGTACGGTACTCCCTCGGCGCCGGCAACGGCACAGGGCGCTGGTCTTTGTTTACGGCAGAGGTGATTTAAAACCGGAAGCGCCGGCGCGGTGCGCACGCGTGGCGCAACATATGGCCGCGTTCGGCCCCACTGGGCGCTCCGGGCAGAACGCCCGCGCGGGAGCCGGCTGCCGAAAAGCCGCCCGCGCGCACTGCACGGCATTAAGGCCCATTCACAATGCAAACACAAACATAAGCATGACACATAGACGCAATCATTAACATAGACTGAAGTATTCACAATGTCGGACATAAACGTAAGCAAAATAAGAGTTTCTATTGGATGTGAGGCGTTCTAGTTTATTCTTGGTTGGTTGTGAGAATCAATTTCGAGATGACTGTATCCACGACCAGGGAGGGCTTTTGCCATGGATTTCGGTAGTTCGTCAATCGATTTATTTCGATACTCGATTTTGAGTTAACGTACTGTGATGGGTTCATTTATTTTTGACATAAGCATAAGCACAGAAGCTTGAAGCTTGCAAGCTTTTAAGTTAACGTCTTACGTGTTATGCTTATGCGAACGCATTGTGAAGGAGTCCGCATATATAGACGTAGTCGTATGTTAACGCCATGCTTATGTTTATGTTTGCATTGTGAATGGGCCTTTTTTACCTTTCACCCCTACAGACAAGTTCTATCGTTTGAGGCCTCGCATGATTGGTGTTTCCGGGCGCGTTAACTACTAAGGTCATAATGTAGTGCATTTTTATCGCGGTAGGTGGCGGCGATCTTTCCCCGCTGGATGGCCCCAACCTACACATCGGCTTGCGGGGTTTTCCCCAACCAGGTATCTCCCATCAGCGGAGCACTGCTCGAGACAAGCTCTAAGCTTCGGACTGGTCTCTCCCTCATATGTGGTAGTGACGTGCACGTGTGTGTGTGTGAGTAAGGAGTGAGGATAGGACAAGGAAGAGGTAGGAATGATCGCACGCGGTCCGTGGCCCGTTTGTAAAGGTATTGCACCGACATTCACACAGGAGAAACCGCGGAAAACTATCGATAGTAGCAGCCGGCCGCTAGAACTACCCTCCCTGAATTAAACCTGGCTATGTAGCTAGTGGTCCGAGGCCTGTTTGAGACGATATTATTATTTTTTTCTGTAGTATGTTTTTGGAGTTCTTTTATACTTTTATTCATCTGAATTCACATGATTGAAATAAAAATTGTTCAATTTTTTAGCGTTATTTCTGTAACATTGCATAGTAAAGCATTACTGACAAAATTTGAAGACATCATGATTTCACAATGTTCGAAAGTAAAACCAACACGGTTTGGGGTAACCGAAGTTTCCCGGCATTCTAGGTCATCGGCCCCGTTGGACCTGGTAAAATGAAACCCGCTTTGTTTTACTGTACTTGGATCGAACAATTCACAACTTCTTATAGGCATTCTCGTGATTTGTGGCGCAGATAGTAGTGGTTACAGTTGTTCGATATTGCGATGACGCTAGTAATGGAACGTAGTTATGATGGTAGATGTAGTGGTGGTGATAGTTATAGTAATGCTGGTGGAAAAAGTTTTTGGATTGGTATTTATTGGGTAGTATTTTTCGTAGTTGTGGTAGTGAAGAGCTTGTCGTAGCATAGATGATTGAATTGGTTACTGATGGTGAAAGCAGAAGTTGGAAAGGTCAGGTTCGCATCGGTTTTAACATTTTCTACCTCCACTCCATTCTTGTGAGTAGGACACTAATCTGACATGTTACACAGAGAGGTCGTATCGGAATCAAAAGGCACGCTCATCGGCGTTCGACGGGAACGACATGAAACATGAAATGTCGGTCGCTGACCGCTATCCCGTTGAGAGCACTGGCCCCTTATCGCGTAGACAGCTCTTAAAAACAAACTTAGTGTACAACATCCTCCGAGAGCGTGCGATCACGCAAGTTTGCAAAAACAATTAAACTTCTTTCCCAACGCTGGACGGTGTTCTCATTCCTTTTAATAGAAAATAAACCAGTGCATGAAATATAATAGTGTACTTCAATGACAGGTCGTTAGCAACCTTCTAGATCCCTTCCGCAAGTTGCCTTTTTGAAATGTTTTGGCGATATTTATTTATCTGTACAGATGGGTTTATTCGTGCATATGGTCCGAGAATGGAAAGAACAGCATTATCGATAATTACAATTGCGCAGGTTCCTGATCCATTTAAAGAGTTTCGGGGCAAATTAAACCATTATTTAGTCTTGGTAATGGTTACACCTACAATGACCGTAGGACTGCAGTTGCAGTGCGACTTCAATTCCTGCTGCAAGATTCTTGAAAATTAAAATGATCAAACACGGCTCCACTGCACAACAAATAAATTGTGATCAATGTGAATGTACTTCTGTTCCTGACCTAAATGACCTTTGTACTTGGAGTAAATCTGCATTCGTTGGCATTCCTCTATCTGAATCACGACTTGGAGTGATGATTGACCTCTGTACCTTTCACTAGCTCACTGAAGGCTTGCAACACGAAGATGAGCCGAGGTTGAAACGAGGAGAAATAAGATTGAAATGGGAAGATGGACGGATACGAACCAGACTCCAAAAATACACTGTCTAAAGGTCAGTTTCAAAAAATAGTATTTCCAAAGAGAATGCAAAACAATATCTTCCATGTTCATTGTGTGAGTTCGCCTAGAACTGAAACACCTTGTTTGTTTCCTACCAACAACGATGATGTGAGAAATGATACATTTATTTAATTATTAGGAAAGCTACGTAACCAATATGAGCGTGATTAACAACACGCGTCAAAAGTAAACAAAAATTCTATGGAACTTCGCTTCAAATGAAATTGCGCCTTATGTATTTCTAAAAAGCGGAAGTAGATTTTGCAGTAAAAAGATCAGGAAATACCTGTTCCATAATTCTGCGAAAATGCCACAATGCCACAGTTGTTTTACTTCATAAAATTTCCCCACCCTTGAATTTTGCCTACAAATTTCTTATATAACTGAAAACAAAACAACGTGTTTCTTAGCCCGCTTTGAAATTTTACACAATAGACAATATCCGTCATGCGTTAGATTTCAAACACTAAATGAAAAAAAATGAAAAAATAGCATTTTCATTTTCAACAATAAATTTCATTAACTATGGCTTTCTTAGACACATTAACAGGATTTGAAAATTAATAGTGAACCATGTGAGAATTAAATACATTTTTTGACAATGTTACGTGATATTTTTCAAAAGCTTCATATATTTTCAGTACAAAAGAACTAAATGTCCTAGATCGCGGAAGGTCTCATTTCTAACAGTAAAAGTTTGAGATCTGTCTTTAAAACACAAACAATCCTTCACAGTTCATTGTATCATTCGCCCTATCACTGACCTAAAAACGAGACCACTGTACAACAAACTTTACCATTCGTGGCATCAAACTTTACCGTTCTGAAATATTATGCTCACATTCACTTTACAAGTAGTTTCAATGCCAACAGCACCCTTTCCGCAGAATATTATTCTATTTTTCCATTCAACTGACGTTTAAAATTCGTTAAATTGAGCATGCACTACTTAAATTGCATCTTCATCCAAATAAATACGAACATACATTTTTTAGCTTTTATTGAATTAGTGAACGTCACTTCTTGCAGAACATTCAAGACCCAATTCACCGCGTAAACATAAATAGTACTCGAAGAGCAGGGAAATTCCTGTCACCAAACCCGCGAATAGAGAAGAAGCTACGCAGGAAGGACACACTACACGGGCAAAATCAATGTACACTTGAAGGACTCAAGAGTTATTGTTTTAAAACTGACTCAGAGCTTGGCTTGTTGAAATTTAATGCCCGCAAACACAATGTTACATGTTACGGCGAAGCACATGCCCCACAATGAATTGAACAAGGAAACATTTCTATAAAGGTTTACTATCTGTGTGTCAGATAAGTGATGCAAAGTCATCCACAAAATTGATTAGTTATTCATGTTTTAAATATTGTTGATAAATGCCTCTCCACTCACCTTTAAGGTCAGCAGGCCAAGGACTTAAAAGATTAGCAAATCGTCGTTCCCTAAACCACACAGATAACCCAAAACAAATATCACGATCTAATACGTCCGCTCCAATGTATCTCTTTTGTCTGAACATCCTTCGCATTAAAAAAGCCATAATATGGATGGCGCATCAGCTGATACGGCACATTTTCATCAACCAAAGTTGTCTGGTCTCCGTTTCTCAAAGTACACAAAACGTTTCTACAAAGGCTGCACTAGATGAAGCATTTCGTTTTCCCGAGCAGCGAAGCGAAAAAATACATTTGTCAGGTACTTCTGATTCAGAAGGTCTTGGTTTTGAAATCAGAAGAAAAATCTGAATATTAATGGACGAGAATATTTGATTTTCACGCATATTCACTGAATTCTAACGACAGAATAACTAGCACGTTTCCGCCTTGCGAATTCTGAAGTCATGTTGAGTTTATGGGTCACGCATTTCGCGTGAACACTGTTTCCCTGTTCTTTGTTCCCAGAGCAGTAGACCACATCGAGCGCACAGGTGCATTATCTGGATCGCGTTTACAGTATTAATTAAGTTAGGCGAATGTTCTCGTTTTTTACGCACTAATGCCTCAAACCACTTCTCTCTTTTTTTGTTTTCTTTTTCAAAATACTATGTGGTCCATTAGATCGATACGTCGAAAAACTAGAAATTCCAAAAAAGGATGTGCGGGCATCCATTTCAGAGAGCCAGTCATCCGTGTGTGTGTGTGTGTGTGTGTGTATTTATTTGATTCACGTCATGTGTGTGTCAACAGGCGCGTCAACGACCATGGTCATTAGTCCCGAAAGTGTAGTGCGTGTTTTTGCTCGGGAGGTAGTGGTGGTGGTCTTCGCCCGCTAGATGGCCATATCCGGCGTCGACCTACCGCCGGCTAACGAGGTCTTCCTCAATCAGGTATCTCCCACCAGCGGGACACCGCCCCAGCCGGGACAAGTTCTAAGTTCCCGACCGGTCTCCCGGCATGTGTGGTAGTGTAATGCATGTTAATGTAAGTGTGTGTCCG
This sequence comes from Teleogryllus occipitalis, assembly GCA_011170035.1. Taxonomy (NCBI): domain Eukaryota; kingdom Metazoa; phylum Arthropoda; class Insecta; order Orthoptera; family Gryllidae; genus Teleogryllus; species Teleogryllus occipitalis. The sequence continues at coordinate 313,721 of BLKR01000417.1, forward strand.
TATGGGGGTGAGAATTGGACAAAGAGGAAGGAAGCGCGGTCTGTGGCCCGTTTGTTAAGGGACTCCGGCATTCGCTTGGTATTGATCGGAGAAACCACGGAAAACTACCGATCAGAGCAGTCGGCCGGTAGAATTCTCCTCCAGACAGCGACTGAATTCGACTTAGCTGTAAAGCTAGTGTCGAAAATCCTGCCGCCGTCGGGACTCGAACCTACGAACTCCCGGTCAGAGGCGATGCAGTTACATCAGTCGATGCACTGAGCCACCGCTCCCCGTTGTTTGTGTGTGGGAAGGGTTGGTGGAGTGGGGACGCACTCTGAATCCGTGCGTGCTCCGTTGCGCTTGCGTGCGTAGTACGTGGTACAGAAATCAGCACGGCGATAAATCCACCTACGCGCATCTCCGCCACGCAAAACGGACGATGGCACGGTTCGCCAAAGCAGGCGAAAGACACGTTTCTTTGTTATGGGTTAACATCTTTTTTGGTTCAAATATCGATAACAGCATTTGGAAGACAAGCAGGATGACACAGTCGAGAAAATACGGAGATTACGCAGAACATACCGTACCGCAATCGACAGCAAAATCAATCTTCTGCTCATGCGCAGATGCTTAATCGTGAAACTTTAACCCCGCATGCGCAGAAGATCGATATTGCTGTCGTTTGCTACGCCGTGCTTAAACTCCCTAATGATATAAATATATCGATATTCGGAGGCGCATCCACGATTATTCTCGGAGGGGGGGCTATCGATATTCGCAGGTGCATCTACGCTTTCTCTCGGGGGGCGGGGGAGTTGCAGACGACTTGTTATTTTATATAGAGTTGTATATTTCTGCTCAATATAAAATGTACTTTGTATTGACTTAAAGTTAGTATTTTTATTGTTAACAACTGACGAATTGAATGACTTTCGTGAGTATGAGTAAAAGCTAAATATATTTTTGAATATGTACCAATGGATTCGGGGAAAGGGGACAGAATTGGGTGCGCCATTGATTTTCATCATTAGAGTCCGGATTTTTATGTAATTACATATTTTTTTGTTTTTCTAATTACCATTCTCAAAACTGTTATCTTGGTCACTGTCCTAACAAAATATCCAAATTTTTCGTTACATATTTTTACATATTTGGTACCATACTACATATTTTGCTATTTTCACAATTTTTTATTTTAACAATTTTCTTCTATGTTATACATTTTTTGTGAAAACTATTTTCACGGCGCGCCTGCTTCAGTTACCTCAGTGCCAGGAAGTGTGCGTCAGTGACTGAGATCATTTTCACCTTTAGGTGTGAAAAGTATCACTGACGCTGGGTTTTGAGATCTTTAACCTTAATTTGTAAGAAACTTTGGCGATCGCTGACGTGTAACCCTTCGTTGAGATTGCTGCACGCTGCAGTGATTGTTTGCTGGTCATAGACACCGCCAGTTTGTACGAGGGCTTCTATTGCGTCTAGTGTGGCTACTGAACTACCGCCCTGGATAGCAATAGATGAAGCTTTTATTACTCACGGGAAAGTTGCATGGTGTAAAATAAGAATTAGCTTGAGCTCTCATACTGATTTTTAAAACGTTTGTAGTATTTCTAAAATTTGTTTAGGAAATGTTTGATAAATGCAATTTTGAATTATGTAAATTTGTTTTATAATTAGTGCATTTTAATATTACATATTATATCCGATTTCACTTATTTATTACATATTCTCATTCTTTTCATTATATATTTATGTACATATTTTGACGATTGATACTACATTTTTTCGGTCTCTATTCATCATTGCATCCATGTTTCAAAATTTGCAAGCGTTTCAAACGCGTAAGATAAAGAAACGACAAATAAAATATTGAGGGCAAAAGATCTCCTACATCCCATTGACTGACGGAACTTTCGTACTTCTCTTACATGATACTTGTCATTCTTAAGTGTTTCCTACAAATAAGAATGTGTAAATATTCAATAAACACATTATTATAATAAGTGGAATAATCTTACGGGTAAAATATTAAGCTTGTGTTATCGATATTTTCTCATATCGAAGTTCGAGCAGACGAATTTCAATTGCGATAGAAGCCTGACGAAGAAACGAAGTAAAGTCGTAATATAAAGAAATTCCGGTAACTAAATCCGGTTGTAATAGTAGTATACGTTCTTTGATGACATAAAGATATTTTCGAACAAATATAAACTTTTCAAAATGCCCCAACACCAAATCACACGGACGTGCTTTTGAACTGTGCCTCCTCTTCGTTCGCACATCCCCTCCCGCCCCGGCGGCGTATCCTTGGCCTTGCGGGGCGCGGAGCGGACGGGGTGGGGGCCACGCGGCGGCGCGGAGCACGTGTCGCCGCATGCACGCGCAGCGGCGCGGCGGTAGCTGGGGCACGAGGTGCGCCAAGGCGCGAGAGCCCAGCCCAGCCCAGCCCCGCCTGACGCGCCGCCGCCGTCAACGCCGAGGCCGCCCCCTCCCTCTCACACTGGACCACCCGACGCCCAATGCGCGAGGGACACGTACGCTGGTCCATTCACTCAACCAAAAAGACGAAAAAGAACAAAGGATTAACGAAACAGTAGAGCGTCGGTAGTTTGAACGACTAAACTCCGCACCGTCGATAATCCGGAATCGATTCGGCCGAGAACAAAAACGCATGACGTGAATACTACATATACGCACTATACTATGGAAGCACATAGGCCGCTTTCTTTAAAACGGTCGACACGATCTAACAATTTTATTATAACTATCGAAAACCGAAAATTATATAATTCAAATTTGTTTGTGATATGCCTAGATGTAAAGTACTGTACAATATGACAGCTAGTACATGCAATTTTTTCTCTCAAGTTACAAATGTGAAGATTTTACTACATTCATTCATGGTTTTAATCATCTACTTCTCCATTTCTGTAAACATCAGGAGTGAATGGTAAACGATTGTAGAAAGTTTTGTCACGTTCGTGTACCTGCACTTTTATTGGTTGGTTTCGCCATTTCGGACAATTAAATAATCCGGAAGGGGTCCGGTGTCAAATATTCCGGCATATCAACGTTCTACTGTACTTAGAAATCGCTAATTGATCGTATTTTGTGCATTAATAGCTATTTTAATACGTGTGTTTCCGACCAGATTGTATTGCCGGCTATCTTGCGCCTGAAATGCTACCATGAATGAAATAGCCCAGCGTTTGCATATTACGAAGAAGAATCTGTTTATTTTAAGGAGATTGCAATGCGAAACGCAGGTAAACAAAAGACTTGAAATACGAAGTCCTGAATTTTGTCACTGAACTTTCTTGTCTAAAGCATTTGGTTTACTGCGGATAAGGGAACTTGCGGAGGGGAGAAAGCAACAAAAGAATTCAAAATGGAAGCAATTAGCACTATGAAAATTTCTTCAAACAAAACTTGTCAATCTTATTTCGTAATGATAAAATGTCTTATTTCTTTCCGAATGAGCTTAACAGCGAAAGAAACTCACGAAACTACACGAGCAAGCATAAACAGTTTCTGATAACGAAGATTCTGGAGGGAGCAGCTGACGTTACTATGATAGCCTCAGCAGGGCATCAGGATCCTCCCCTATAAGAACTTCGCCTTCCTACAGCGATCATCATAATTCACCAATGGCCGTATCTGAAACATTTCCGTATGAGATCAACAACAACAACAAAAAACTACACGAACTATAAAAAAAGCATAAACAGTTTTTGATAACGGACATACTGGAGGGAGCAGCTGAAGCTACTATGATAGCCTCAGCAGGGCATCAGGATCCTCCCCTATAAGACCTTCGCCTTCCTTTAGCGAACATCACAATTCACCAATGGCCATATCTTACATTACTTCTGTATCACGAACTATACGAAAAAGAATAACCAGTTTTTGATAACGGACATACTAGAGGGAGCAGCTGAAGCTACCATGACAGCCTCAGCACGGCGTCACGGTCCTTCCCTATAAGAACTTCGCCTTCCAACAGCGAACATCACAATTCCCCAATGGTCATGTCTCCAGCTACTATGAAAGTGGCGCCGCTAGTAAACCTTGGAAAGTGCACGTAACCTTGCAGCCCGCGACTCAATACAGATTGCGCCATCATCGGTAGTAACGGTGGAAAAGGCAAACGGTTCCCGCTATCGGTGAGCGCGTACTCTCCTATGCGTAGTTATACATTGCAATTACGTCATTGCTCTTGCCAGGGAAACTGCCTGGTGTGGAATGAACCCCTGCAAGCGGAAACTGCCGAGCGCGATACGCGAACAAATACTCCATTTGCGGCGTATATTTCCTCTAGGCGTGCCCCTTCATACCCTTGTTATCAGTGATCAACTCCATTATTTACATCCACAATAAAAAATACGAATTACTACTGATAACTATAATTAAAGGACACGCAATGTGGCTAATTCCAACGTCATTAAAATTAACAAACTAATAAAAAAGCCTTTACCCAATTAATATGCTGATGTATAATGGTATAAAATATTTTCCCAAGATACGTACTGAATTATAAACAACTTTCCAATTCTCCTCAAAGAAAATGAAAGGCTATATCCTTAAAAAATGTGTAAGTAACAACGAGTTGCTACGAAGTCCGTACTACCAAATGAGCTAGTGAAAACACAAAGAACTTTCTGGGGCACACGGCATCTGGACCTCGCTCTCTCACCCTCTGAGTAAAGACAAAGAAACAAACACACATGCACATGTACATGCACACACACATGTACATTAACACACCCAAACACAGTACATAAACAGACCCCAAAAACATTCTTGTTCTTGCACACAACACATCGCATTGATTGGTTTTTTTATGAACTAGTATTTAATTTTGGCTTTCGAAATTTTTTTGTGAAAGGAACGTAAGCTTTTTGCGAAAGAGTTTAGGAACATTAAAGTGTTCCGCGAACACAATTTTGGAAGCTTATGTACGTTAGGGTCAGGGGATCACTACCACTTCTGCCCATGTCACTCTTTTTAATAAGTCACTTGCATGGAGGTCTTCCCAACAGAAACCACTTATGTCGATTTTCAAATATTCTTCAATCTTTTTCAGGCATTTCCAGCTTTCAAATGGGTATACTCACGAAAGGTATACGCTTCGACATAACACTATCTCATTTGCAGGCGCCCCTTCGATTCGAGGCCTTGAATCGGAACGTTCTCTAGCCACTTTGACCATCTAGGTCAGCACATTTTTCATTTACTTTCAAATGGTTCAGGTGTATCTACACTTACGTCGTGTTACGTCTTGCTAATTACTCAGATTCGGGGAATGATTGTTTCGTTGAAATTAAGGGGGAAGATGTGGAACACTCATGCCACGGGTGAAAGAAGCGACCACGCAATACATCAATGCTTGCAAATCATGACGATGTTTTTGGAAGTCGAAATCGTTCCATTATGTTTTATATTTTAATGAAAAAGGACCACAATGACAAAACCAGCATGTAATAATTTTCTCATGTCAGGAAAATTGAACAGTCATTCAGACAAAAGTCACTTAGAATCAAAATAAAAGGTTACACTTTTTGTATTATTCAAGAAGATAACAGTTTTTATTTGATTTTCACTTTTTTAAAACTTTTTTTGCAATATTAAATCTGAATTATGAAGTATTGCACACACCCAATGTCAAATTAATTACTTACCCCCTCCCATGTGAACATTCATGATAGAGGATACCAACTCAGATTTAAAAACAATGTTTCACAACATCGGTGATCTTTTGGCGACGTGTTGTAATATGGATGTTTTTTATTTTGAAACATGGAGTTTTGCCGGTAATGTCGCCTTCCCAGGGCGAAGGAGGAGCGCCAGCGCGCAGACTACAGAGTGTACACCGACTACATCTCGCGGTAAACTTTGCCTAAGCCATTTACATACCTTTCCAAAAAGCGTACGCGACTGCATCCCGTTCCGTTTTCTTCTTGGTATACGGATTGATTTCTGCGTTTCTCGTGGTCTGCTTAGTACGTATTATTATATCGTTTATATTTGATCCACTTCTATTTTCAAGAAACATTTGCACATCCATCGAGCACTGTCATCATTGAAAAACAAACTTAAAAGCTCGTGGCAACGAAACTTGAAACCTCGTATCACGAGCATCCTCTTACAGCGCTGAGTTAACATGCACAATTCCGAAGATTCTGACATGTTCATTTGTGTTCGAGGTTTTCTCTGGACTGGTGCGAAAACATCTATTTGCGCTACTTATGAATGCAAAATTTTCAAAAATGTCCACTCCTTCCGAAACACTGGATGAACAAAACGGGATGCAGTCGGCCTGTGCCTTCTCTGGTAACGAAAAGTGAAAGGGAATAAGCTGGGAAGACGACAGCATCTCGCGGTCAAATGAGAGCCGAGGCTTCCGCAGCCGTAAGTCTGTAACTACTTGGCTGACCGTGAGACAGCCGCGTCCTAGGCACAGGGACTATGTTTCGACCGCCATTCTACGACCTCCCTCAGGGCGAATTGCTGGAGGAAGATCGCAGAATTGCGGCAGAAACGTTGGCTGGCACCTCTGCCTAGGACACGGCTGCGCCTCTCGGACAGCCAAGACAGGTCACGGAAGCCTAGGCTCTCATTTGACTGCGGGATGCTGTCGGACAATTCCCGTCGCAAGAAGGGCGACGGCGGGGGCGGCGGCTGGGGCGGCGGCTGGGGCGGCGGCGGCGCGGGGGCGGGGGCGGCGGCGGGGGCGGGGGCGGCGGCGGGGGCGGCGGCGGGGGCGGCGGCGGGGGCGGCGGCGGGGGCGGCGGTGTAGCGCGTCACGACTCTGCCGGGGCCACGCGCCTGTTCACCTGCGTCAATGCCGTCGCACGTGCGGTCCCCGCGCGCAGCCGGCCACAGGTGCAGGTGCAGGCGCAGCGAAAGCAGCTGGCGATGATCCGAGGACTCCAGCTAGAAAGGTCTCGCGATTATATATAAGCATTACACCCTCTCAGTCGATGAAGCCGAGGTGGGAACGCCCTCCTTATATCGACCTGCAAGGGACTCACGTTGCATCTTACGCTGACATGCTTGTACATTATTTACCTTCCATAATCATCTTTGTAATATTTATCGCTATGATTCACCATAGCAGTATTTACCATGGAAGACTTCCCTGTTAAGCAATTCCTCATCCTCCTCGGATATCCGCGAGTAGCCGCCAGGTCTAATTGGGAAGAATACTGTCTCAGTGTCAGATCCATTGAAGTTATAGGTTTGCGTGCTACAAAGTAGGCATAAATAGAAATAATAACGATTTAGTAATAAATTTTAAAAACTTTGTAGAGATCATGTAAAAATCTCAATATTTAATGGTTTTCCCTCAAATTGAAAAAAAAAAAAAACATACAAGGGTCTCAATATTTCTTATTCGCTTCGATTGTCTGATTGATTTTTGGTTTCTGTGCACGTCAACTGCTGTGGTCTTTCTTCCCCTTAGTGTTTTGAATAGTTTCATCTGGGATGTGATCCTCCTCCTCCTCCTGCTCTGAAGAAGAAGAAAGATCGAAATCAGCAACAGAAAAGTATGGGACGAAAAACTGCTTGGCATAACGTTCCATCAGAGAGCAGAGACTTCAACAACTTCAAAACTTCACCAGTATCAATATTCTACTTCGCTATTATGATATCGCTACGAGAGGTGAATAGTGCAATATCGTCAGCGTATAAAGCAACGATGGAGTCGCCTTGGATTGGAATGTCATGACTGAAAATGTTAAATAGTTAGCGAGAGAGAACTGAACCCTGTGGTACTCCTGCGGCAATAGTGTCAGGGCATTATTGCTCAGGATGTAAGTTGGAGTGTGAAAATGATACGTCTAGCAGGCGATATCGCTAGCCAACTTTGCATCTTTCAGAGTTCCCTTTTGACTTTGACACGGTTCGCCAAAACTACACGCATCAACGCAGATCAGGAGGCGGTAGGCCGTTGTCCATTTTCATTCCCCGTTTGTCACACGCGAGCCTCCACAGTGGTTTGTAAATTATCTACTTGGGGTGAAAATCTCGAGTAATATCAAGATGTGGCAATGAACAAGAAAAGGGCAGAAAATAAAAGACGGCGATTGGCTTAAAACTTGTGTAGGGGTGGATACGCATAGTGGAGCAGGCAACGTACGATGGATCATTTCAGGGCCGTCTAGCAATAGCGCTTCAGGTCAGAACATCATTAAAGAAAGTAGAATTTGTGCGATCCAACAGTTAATTGGTTGAATCTGAACTCTTGTTATTCTCTAATCTTAACATTGAACTGTTACATTTGGGAATTAGTATATTCTTTTAGTACACTATTTATATACCATTATAGGTAGCGTACAAACCTACAGAACGCTGGCAGGCCGACTCGACGCCTGCATTCGCTGCTGATAATCAGCGTCACTCGTCCAACAAGGGCGGGCCCATAACACGCCGATTCGACAGTGTCGAGATATATCGCTGTACCGCTCGAAAAAAAATTGAAACCTCATGGCGAACGTACCTTTGGTTAAGTTTTGAAGGCTTCTCCTACTCTGCCCTGCTGCACCGCTCTATTTCCCCTTTCTGCGATAAGGAGGCGCGGAGGCGACGAGGAGAGGCGACTGCGAGATCGCAGATCGCACTGACCCTCACTCGTCATCATTGCCCTTATCGTCAGAAGAGGAACTCGCACTGCCAGGAATGTCCAAAGAAATTAGGATTTCACCGATGTGTTGATCCATCACATTATCTTATAACTGAAACTCCTTGAAGACACGGCTTATTTTCTGTTGATCGTTTGGACTTTCCCTACTGTAGAATCGCAGAAGCTGTCTTTCGTCTGATCTTTCACACTTATCACTTTGTTATCGCCAATTCACAGTGTGACAAAGAGCGCAGGCAGGAGGAGATATATTGCGTAGCTTTGGAGGGAGAAAGCCACGTTCGGGGATGTGCTTCGGTGCGCGGGGACGGTTCGAGCGCAGAGGACTGTTTTTTTACTGGTAGAGTTGGAGCAGTTCTTCCTGTAGTACTCCACTTCCACGCATGCGTGAGGTAGAGAACGGACTACGGGCTATGTATTATCGAAATTATTTCCAGTTACAGCCAAGAAAGAAATGCACTGTTTTTAATGAAAACTAAATCAAATTATGTAACCAGAGATCAAAAGTGCTATCGAATGCGCTTTTGGAACACTGTATTCAATATAGAGAATATTAAGCAAAAGGATATAAACTGATGTTAATTTACGACAATTATAGAGTCCGTGTACTTTACAAAAACAGTTATAAATATATACTGTAATGTTTTGATGGCCCTCCCAATAACACAGTTCAATTGGATCCACATAACCTTACAAATCAATGAACAGAACGACAGTTCAAATACTGCACGTCAATTATGGGAGATATTTTTCTTAAATTCGTGTATAATCATTCAATTGTGTAATGCATTCACATAAATTGGTAAATGCTTCTGAAAACGTATTTTCGTTTAGTTTCTATTGATTTGATAAACAATGTTTCACTCAATATAACGTTAATCATTACTAAACCGAATATATTTCAGGTTATGTAGATGTTTACTTATTCATATTCGCAGAAATTTCTTTCCAGGACTTTTCCACATTTGTTCACGTGTCGTTTGTCCCTTTATCCCACACAGCGGGCCTCACAAACACATTCGATATCAAAAAAGTACTAAATCCATTCTGAATCATGAGAACACAAGTTCCAAAACCACGTCTCGACTGACAATCAGAACCAGCGTGTGCAGCCAGCGCGTCGAAACTCCCAAGAGTTCCGGTATCTGGCCGGCATTGCCGACTGAACGCCGATGCCTTTCCGCGAGCATTCGCTGTGTCTGTCACCGTTTGATACCAAGGCGCAATCCAACTGCGGAGTGACATTCGGTCCCGGGCACTGCCGCACCGGAAACCAGCATCCTACAAGTGTGTACCCGAACGGGAGACAGTTTTCCCGCAGGTTTTCAGCCCAGCGGAACGAATGGGATATTTCTCGCCTGACCTCCAGAGGCGTGTGACAGGTCTTATCTCTCGCTCTCGCTTACGGAGGATGACAAGCTGAGCCGCGGCGATTCCCACGTATTGGAGCCACGGCCTACGCAAACGCAAGGAAGGTGTTGACAGAAGAGAGTCTCAGGAGCTACTTGAACGATCGTGGGCCGCTGTTTCAGTTCTCGCAATTACAGTGTGCCGTAGTTTCATAAACAAAACAGGAGAACTGGGATGGCTTTCATTCGCCTGCAGATGACACTAACACAAAAGAAATAAAAAAGAATAAGAAGAGGAGGAGGCTTCAGACATAGGTTGTGAAATCCGATCGACTTTTGTCAGGTTTGAGACGTTTTTATGTAAGCGAGCATCTCTTTTTCCGCGGGAAAAAAGATAATTATTATATTTTCAGATGTTTTTGCAATCTACATTTCTTTTATCAGCGTCATATTCTTGTTTATGAAATATTCAATAATGAAATGCTTTTATTTAACTTAGAATCACTTCTAATTTATTACCAGAAATTATTTAATTATGACGCCAGAAATAGTACGTAGTTTTACTCTTTCGTTAGAGCAGCGCATGTCGTTATGGTACTATATTCAGTGAGGTAAAATCAAATATAGAGGAATAAAAAATATTAAAAATAGTATACTCCTATTTAAATATTTCAATCCCTATTGGTTTAGCGGTGAATTGCCATTGGCATTGAAATAATTGAAGTAATTCAAGGCGTTGTTATTGTCATTGCCTGTTGAAGTAATGAATGAATGCTGAATGCATGTTGAAGTCAACAATATGGTTGGCAATGACAACGCTTTGAATTATTTCAATCCATTTATTATATTCTTCTTCTTCTTAATAATAATAATAATAATAATAATAATAATAATAATAATAATAATAATAATATTTTGAGTGTAATATATCCATGCTTTAGCATATTAACTGACCCGTTAGTCCATGCATAGATCTCTCACACTCATTTGAGCTCATGTATATAGTACGTTGCCTCACTGGGGCCCACTGCCCGTCAGGCGCCATTGCCTTTCTATACCTACTATAAGTAAAATACAATAAAGATACAGATTTATTACGAAGAACGTGCCGTTGTACAAAAAGTATTTTGTAAAAACGCCGTACATGAGGAAACGACATATTAAAAATACGACCAACAGGGGAAGACAACCCTGAAGAGATAAGACCAAGCCCTATCTCCCTCCCTCCACTTCCTGCTTCCGTGGCAGAGCAGAAAGACGCCCTTACGGGCAGGTTGCGCGCCTGTACGAAGAAGCGATTTCCCAACCCTGCACGACAAGGGCAGATCGTGAGAAGGGACGGACGTTTTCACATTTACCAACACGACAACGACAAACGACGCTAAACCCATGTAAATAAATGATAACGCTTTCACACTTGCCGATATATCGGCACAATATCGTTACAGGTAACCAGATGTCGGAGAGTAGCAGTCACTCGAGTCGTGTCACGATTTGTAATATTTTTTTATATTATCTGTGAGTGGTGTGTAATTTTTTAAATGGAATCTAATCCTTGTATTTGGGATTAAAAAATGAAAATAACAAATAGCTACAAAATACTTCCTTCAGGACAAAAGACGGCAAGGATTTTTTTTAATATTTGGAGGATATATACAAGCAATTATTCCAACTTATTTCGATTTTTCCGACTTACATATAACAAATAGAGCAAAAACAATTTGTTAACTCTGACCATGACGCCCTCGACGATAACTAAACGTGCCATGTCATTGTATGTGCAAATATGCTACCGATATTGTATCGGTATCGATACTGTTCTATCATGCCGGCGTCGCAATCGGTACATGTGAAAACGCCCTATACGTCCTGTGCGGAGGAGGCCGGGTCGGGCCACGCGAGCGTGGGGAGAGAGTAGGTTTCAACGACCGGAGTCAGCAGAGAGTTTTTGGACCATCGAACGGTAAAGCACAATCGTGGTTTCAGCTGAACTCAGACGCATTCATTTATTCATTTATCACAATAATTCATTTATTGTGGGATGCAAAAGATGTCAGGACTTCGGACACACTAAAAATTAGTGTAAGAATATCTGAAAATGTGTTTGATCTTCTGCTCATGCGCAATTCCAGATTCGAATCACTGTTGTGCATCTGCATATGCGCAGAAGATCGAGATTGCAGTCGATTGATGCCCGCTCAGGCCTGCAAAAGCTCCCTTGTAGCTGCTTGGCCGACCGGGAGACGCCGCGTCCTAGGCACATGGGGCAACGTCCTAGGTACAGGGCGAAGACAGGCAGGGCAGAATGACGGCGCTAGGCATGGACAGAACGGGCGATCGCCCGGGGCCCTGCAAGTCAAGGGGCCCGATGACGGGACTGATGGAAAAACTAGTAAAAAATTGAAAAAGAAATTAGAACTTGAGAAAATCGTTTTCGTGATTTTATAAGTCACGGTCTAGTAGCCTGATACTTCACATTTTCGACATATTCAGTTTACCTTAAATAGATAATTATAGTCATTACTTCTAAGTAGAGCCCGGAAGTTCAGGCATTTATTTTACCTAAAATAGACAGACAAAAAGGCATTTATTTTTACTAAAATAGGCAATCAAAAAAGGCATTTATTCTGGATAAAGTAGGGGGCCAAACACAGAGCACATTAAAAGAATCACCATTTAAAAGTAATTAATGTAAAAATTAATAATTAAATGATTAACATTTTTATTCTAATTCTAAAATTTGCATTAGCTCTCACGTGGAAGGAAACTACCTTTTCTTTGTAATCTTGATCGCACTTGACCATCCGGTTGACGACTACGAATTTATTTTACTCACGGCCCTGTCTACGAAATGCTACTCTGGACTTCCTTTTGAATCTTGAAATGGTAGCAGTGCAAACGGAATTGCAGATTTCGTTCTTCGCACTGATGTAATCGCCAGAAGGGAAGAGAGAACAAGAAGGAACTGAGAAGGGTATAATCATATACAGGCAGCTCTGTCCTTAAAAGGGATCCGAGGACGTGTACAAACATAGGATGAGATTTCTCGTGAGCCAACAAGTCCATAAGCATAAATGAAAACATAAAAAATTTTCACTGGTATCATCTTCCTTTCCCTTTTAGATTTTTAACACAAACTGATACAGGAGGCTCCGCGTCCACAGAAAGATAATATACGACTTAATTTTGTACAGGATAGCAGATATTTTTCCAACTTGATAGAGACTGGGGTCAGGAGGGAAAAAAGGTAAAATAATAACGAAAAAGGTAGAAAAGGTCACAAATAAGAAAAAAAAGGGCACGAAAAAGGCAAAATGAAAATCTGCTAAAAAATCTCCAGAAGTACAATGAAGCGATTCCTATTGTTAAAAGTCATGAAATGCTCACAATTACAAAAAGGCATTTTTCCAAACTTCCGGGCTCTAGTTATAAGGTCCATGAAATGAAACAAATGACGCTAACATTAAAATAGGTTCTACTGAAATTCATATTTATTATTTCATGTATTTAACAAGTGATTTTATTAAACTCTTACTGAAGATAACAAACATCTTAGCGTTTTAAGCTCACCGTGGACATTGTATTATTTGATCGGTGATCACTAAATACTTCTACTTAAAACTAATATTTAAAATATACTTCCAAAAACTTTTTCTAGCTTAAACGTAATTTTTGTTAATTGTTGAACTAAAATAACTACTATAGTTACTTGATACAAATTTCACACTTAATTTTTTCAGCGGAGTGGAGGCTACGTTTCAGCATTGCCCCGGGCCCAAAACTGCCTAGCTCCGGCACTGCCTATAATAGGTCGCCGCGTCTCCCGGACACCCGAGTAGCTAGTGCTAATGGGGCAGGGGCGGATCCAGCCGATCATTTTGGGGCGAGGGCATCGTAGATTTTGTTTATATTATTTTGTATATTTTTCATGTACTGTAGATATGATACTATACAATATTACTGTTTCATAAATTCCATAATTCCATAATGAAGCCTCTGAGCTAAATTCAAATTGCCTGTTTCGTCCCCCAAGTAATACCGTCTTTCTCCCCTAGTAGGTGAAAGGAGCGTAACGAAATTTGCGTGGTCAGACGGAAGAGCAGGCCTCATGGCCTGAGTCTCGCCTCGTAAAATAAGGCATTCATTCATAATTCGAACATAGATACATACGTATTAAAATCAATTTTGCGTAATAAAGGTCGGTAAACGGAAAGTCTAAGCCTTTGGGGGGGGGGATCCGCCAGAGTTGTGGGGGCGGTGGCCGGCGCGGCGCGCGGAGTCTGCCGCCTCCGGCCGGAAGTCGGTTACGCAGCGCCACGCACGGCCGCTCCGCATCCGATGCGGCGAATCTAATTGCTCCACTTGCAGCAAACGTACTACTCGCTCATTTGCGATGCGCGGCGCGGCGTCCTGCACTGTGGCGCTCGTATGCGGGGCGTCACAATGCCTTCCGCTCGAATACAAAGTAGTAGTGTCTCAGTTGCCGTACACAAAGGGGTGTCCTACACTTACACGCCACAGAGTCAAAGGTAGAACTATCAGCGATGTATTCTTCATCCTTATCCGTACTCTTTGTCTCGTGGAATGAGCTACCTTCTGGTTGTAAACCCTTCAAAACGTTTAATGCACAAAAGTTAGGCACTGTTGTTCCAACATCACGAAAATAAAAATATTTCAATGTGATTATTTTCCTTGTGTTTATTTTTTCAGTCTAACATTGCAAAGGGAATGTTTTGATTTTTTTGGAAAATGTACCTCCGACATTTACAGGTAATGTAATGTCTACGTTATTAACACACAAGTAATTCCAAAGACTTTGACATCACAGAAAAAGTATCATCAGCAACACACAAGTAATTTTGCGAAGAATTTTCTGGGTTAGGGGAAAACAAATATAACTAAACTAGCTTACTAGAACTTTTTCAAAAGAAGCACTATGAGTACAGTCGCCTATTTTTAAATTGTTATTCGTAAATCGCAAATATATTGGCATTTTAATTGAGAAATTAAATTATACGTTCACACAAACAAAGGATTCCAGAAAGTGCAATTTCAGTCACGGTACTGGAAATTTTGACTTGATTCAAATTTAAAATATATTGGTCCTGTGAAATGCCGTTTTGCCAAGAGTACAAAATTAATTTTCTCCTCATTAAATCACTTCTTCCCACTCTTCTTCCTGTTCGTTAAAATACAAACACAAGTGAATCTGTTATTTCGAAAAGCCCACAACTCCGCTGTGCAAATATTAATAACCCACAACATTTCATTCAGAATTTGCTTTTAGCTTCGTAAAAACGCCACATATGCGCTGCTCGTGAATACAATCTACGCAGGTGCGATTCTCTGTTTCTTCCGAATACTCCACATCTCCGGCTGTTTTGGAGCAACTCACAGAGTCGCGACCTTTCCGTAAGAAATACCAACTGTCCCGATCGCGGGGCATTGTCGAGGCGGACTCCAATCACGCAATTAACGAGGAAGTCGGCCTGCAGCAGACACCTTGGCGACCGCAAGGCGCGTCCGCTAGCACGCGCACGCGTTGCGCCCCGCCCCGCCCCGCCTGCCCGGCGCCGGCGACCGCCCGGAAGACGCTGCGCTATCTTATCAGGGGCGTCCGCCCGCCTCGCAGCACAGAGCAGTGCCGCGCTGCGCAACGCAGAAGCCTCTGCCTGGAACCGCCCAGCCCCAGTGGCTTCACATGTGCACGTTATGTACTTTTTATTTTATTATTATTATTATTATTATTATTATTATTATTATTATTATTATTATTATTATTATTATTATTATTATTATTTACGTGGCATCGGAGAGTAGTATCTCCAAGATGGAATATGGCACGACTTTTTGCGTCTTTCTTGGACCTGCCGCAAGATGTCGCATGCTCGCCACCGTATCAAGCAGTGCTGCAGATCAAGCGACTCTACCGGCACGACCGAGAAACGCGAAAAGCCGTGCCGAATTCCATCTTACAGATACTACCCTCAGATGTCTCGTTAGAAAATACCCAAGTACAATTATATTCTGGTTTATATAGAGTGGTTTCTGACAGATCACTGGTAGAGTTGGCTCAGGACTGATGTCACTGCAGTGCCTCTGACCGGGAGATCCTGGGGTTCGAGTTCCAGCAGGGCAAGATCACCGCCACCTCCCGAGCAAAAACACACAACTCTTACGGAAAAAATTCCATTAGCAGTTGACGCACCTGGAATCACTAGTAATCAATCAATCTGACAGATCGTCCGCTGTGTCGCGGTTATCCAGTCGAGAGCTTCAATACCGAATGTTTACGTCGGTACGAAGCTCCAGATTGGAGAACCGCGACTAGCTGGTCTGCCACATGATCTGCCTGTTTAAATGGAAGTATAACACCTCGTCAGGCCGTTATAAAGCAAATTATCAGCGATAGAGGTGCCCAGAAGAGGTGACACTTGAGGCAACACGTTCCAGGCTCCGTCATAATTGGTTACGCGACTTTTTCATTCGAAACAAATTACAACAAAGTATTTGCTTTTAATTAAAATTAACTGTTAGAAGTTATTTCTATCACATGGAGAAATGAATTGTCTTTAGTATTGGAGGGGACGGATTGAATTTGTTTGAAAGGGGCTCCCATGGATCTATTGCTTTGTTTCTCGAGGCGCCCCTTAACAGCAGTGTCTGTTATTTGTGATATCGGACGTGTGTCGTTCAATGCAGTACTTTTCATTTGCTTATAATAAAAACTCTTAGAAATAATAAATAGCTTTTTTTGGTGTAGGAGTACTCAGCTGCCATCGTTAGCTACAAACTCACTTGTTTCAATTGTTCTTAACGGACGGCAGATTGCTACATCCATAACGCAAGCCATCCGTGCGTTTAGCGCCTTTCCGTTCCTGTGTGGTTGCATTAAGTCGATATAACAGAACAGTATTACGAAGAAGACTTTATGTTTGAAATGCAAGTCACATATCTCAAGATCCAGCTTGGGTCGTTAGAGTTAGGATGTATATTTTTTGTTTCCATTTATTTCGTTTCAAACGGACTAAAAGAATGTGAGTTGCAGGGAATACTTATTGTTAGGATATTCCTTCTTCTGGGAATTTATTTTTCATATGTGGATTTAGTGATTTTAAGCCTATATTTTCTTACATTAGATAGGAAGATTGTGAAAGATTACAGAAGAATTATACATTTGAATGCTGCGACGCATCACATTACAAGATTCGAACGCGACCAGACCACAGAACAGTTACTTACGTGTGTGTGCGCATATGAGATCCACAGAACGATTGCATGGAGGTTCCGATTACCTGTGGTAGCTATATTTATTGCTATAAGACGTATGTATATTTCTGGAAGACTGGACAATGGCAAATTGTTCGAAAGCATGAATCTCAACACAACCACTGTCAGGCCTTCTCAGTATTACTCAAATGTCGAGTTCTAGAGATGATAATGATGTAAACGTTGATGTAAGAAGTGTGACTATTGAGAACTGGAAAGGTTGGATGACAGGGGAAACGGGATAACCCCGTGAAAAATTGCTGCTGACCTGTTTCAATCACCATAAAAACGGCCTGGAATGGCCGAAATTAGAACTCCAGTACCCAAGATCTAGAAATCAAGGGCGCTAGCCGCTACTCTGCAGGTCGCCCCGTAACTCAGGCTATGAGACACCAGACTGCGGAAACGGTGGTTTACGGGAAAAAGCGGTCAGGGAATTTTTCCCTGACTCTGCCTTCTACCACGCCACCCAGGCCTACTCAACTGTCGAGACGGTTCAATGAATACTGGATATTTCCCAGGGAGGTCCCTATACAGATCCAATCTTGATATAACTTATGGAAAGATACAAAGGAACAAAATAATGTGACAGTTCAATGTAATCCGTTTAGCTGACAACCAGAAACACTAGATATAAGGAAGCAGAATGTTCTTTTCGAAAACTAACACGAAACATTTTACCGCTTGTCAAGTTTGACTTCTGACAGTGAGTGTATTCGGCGGAAGTTTCGTCTTTCCACGAGAGTTCGAATCGCCCTGGACGTTTTAATTAACGCCATCAACTTCCCGCAGCTGAAACAGCGTGAAGCGGAAACACACCTGCTTACGTTTTCTCCAACACAAAGTACGTTACATGTATTACGAGAAATTCCACACGATTTTTTTCTAATTTCCAAACAAATACTAGTCCATGCGCCCATCAATGTTCATGGTACAATGACGGCAGCTGCATTACATAATCAGCAGAGTTAAAGAGTGTGATCAACCCAATTGGAAAAGAGTTCAAGAAGATTAAAAAGCTGTTATGTCCACAAAATACACCAGAACTCCCCTACTCCACTACCTCCTCCATCTCCTCCGCGCGGCTAAATCCACCTCCTCTTCATTCACCGTCACCAACTCTTCCTCCTCCTCCGCCGACACCACGCGAGTAACAACGCCGCTAGCCTCCTCCTCCGCCATCACCCCCGCCTTCATCTCCTTCTCGCGACTACGTCCGCCTCCTCCTCCACCGCCACCACATTCTCCTCCTCCTGCTCCTCCACACGACTAACTCCCTCTCCTCCTACGCGCGACTAACTCCCTCCCCTCTTCCTTCTCCGCCACCAACTCTTCCTCCTCCGCCGCCTCCTAAGTGCAACTAACGACTAACACCCCCTTCTCCATCTCTTCCGCGCGAAAAAATCCTGTCTCCTCCTCCTCTGGCGCCGCCGCCGCCGCCGCCACCATCCACTCCTCCTCCTCCTCCTCCTCCTCCTCCACGCGACTAACTCCACCTCTTCTTCCTTATCCGTCACTAACTCTTTCTCCTCCTTAGCCGATACCAACTGCTCCTCCACCCCCTCCGCGCAATTAACTCCGCAGCCTGCTACGCACGACTAACTCCATCACCTCTACCTCCTTCACGCGACAAAATCCACCTCCTCCTCCTCGGCCGTCGCCGCTACCACCCCTTCCTCCTCAGTGCGACAAACTCCACCTTTTCCTCCTCCGCCGACACCAAATCCTCCTCCACGCGAGTAACAACGCCGCCGCCGTCTCCTCTACCGACGCCACCACCCCTCCTCCTCCGCACGACTCCCCCTCCTCTCCATCTCCACGCGACTAAACCCACCTCCTCCTCCTTCTCCTCCTCCGCCACCACCATCCCCTCTCCATCCAACTCACTCCACCTCCCTCATCGCCTCCTCCTGCGCGCGTATCACTCCACCACCTCCTCCTCCTCCTCCTCCTTTTCGTCCGCCCCCGCCTTGGCGCGCGCAGAGGCCGCGTGGCGCGCGGTCGCCGCGTGGTCTGCGCGTGCGAGCCGCTTCGCCGAGGTCCAAACTCCGCGCCCCGCGCCGGACCTTTTGGTCCGCGCCGCGCCGCGCGCGCACTGCCACGTTGGCAGACGGAGGCGCTGACGTGGCAGGCGACGGCGGCGGCGGGCGCGACACAACACAACACAGCACATAACAACGCCCAGCGACAAGTCGGAACCCGCGCGTGCTTGGCGCAAGCGGCGGCGCAGCGGCGGCGCGGCGCGACCGCTTCGGAGATGTAGGGCGCATGGCAAAGACGATAAAGCGCCTTCGCCGCCGCCACCGCCGCACGACTTGGACGCGTGGAAACGCTGCAAATGGGCTGCCCCGTAGGAGACGCTCCACCTCCTTACTGGCTCACTCTTCTAAATATGGACTCCCTTATCTCAAGCTCTGAGTCGAGGCAGCTATGTGAATGACACTACTACGTAATTGTGCACATGTGACCCAATTTGCTTTACAAATAGGATTGTTTCTTTTTCGTTCGTTTGCAAGCCATTGGAATATTCAATTTACAACATTGGCGATGTGAATTGAATGGAAATACACAACGGAGTATTTTCCATATAAACTTAAAAAACTTTAACCTTAAAATCGTATCAAAATACTCGAAAAATTATTCATGTCTTTCAAAAACACAAAGAAACTAATACAATGAAAAGTAAAGTTGCACTCACAATGCTTTTTTCTAACTGCAAGTATAATAAAATTTCTAAATTAAACATTTCAACATTATTGTACGAGTTAGCTCACGGAAACATTAAGACAGGCAACCCACGCTGGAGAATGCATGTCCTACTTCTCTTCTTATACTTCCCTTCAATGAAAATATCACACCAAATAGAACGTAATATGATGATCATTTCTTTCATACAAATGAGCCTCTCTTGGCTATCCAAAATTCAGTTGCGGGAATCCTTAATAAACAAATGTTTTTAATATCTTTGTTATGCAAACGTTTGAACGACTGCAGCGATTACACCCAAATTTTGCACGCATTCTTTTGAGAAGCCTTCAAACATCATAGGGGACATCTCGATCCCAAAATGCTATCTTACATTTAGTCGCATCCCCAAACGTTTTGTGTTTGTAGAGTGGAGAATTTTCGGCTAGACGCAACGACGCCTCACGCAATGCAGTGTTGCCGCGCGGCGGACGACACGGGGAGCGAGATCGGTCAGACGAGCGAAGTAGGGATGCGGCATCGAAGCCGATGTTTTCAAAACACCGATGTTTTAAACACTGATGTATTGAAGCAAATGCTTTCTGAACATCGATGTTTTGTGCGCGATGTTTAGTTCGGCAAAGAAAAATTCTCATAACCACAACTGTGTATAAGTTAAAAAATACGAAATAATAACTGATGGCACCACTGTCTGTTTGTGTTCGAACCAAGTAAACACAGTTTATACTGACTTCTTCGAGCACACCATCCCTCGCCCACGACGTTCCTAACGCCTGACATTGTAATGACGGCAAAGTAAATTAATAATAACAGATTTACTCCACTACCCCCAGCCCAACCGGACAGAATTTAAAATACAATAGAACCTCGCTAATCCAAACCGCACAAATATGAAATTTCGGATAATCCGAACAAAATTCGGGATGATGGAAAATTAAACAAAATAAATAAAGTGCTTATTAGTAGTGTAAAGAAAGGATTTTATATTTACTGTAGAACTCAACAACTAATTATTGAAACACAAGTTGTTGAAATGAAACGTTTATTGCACTGGTGACTACAGTGTATATTATATGTTTATGTAACAGTAATTTTCACTTAGAGGAACTTGCAAATTCGGTAATTTTCTTTTGCCGAAAGGAACTGAATCTGCTTGATGATGCGATGAGATGACGTGATAATGCGATCACTACGCTACGTTGCATTGTATGGTACTCCTATAGATGTATTTGTATATATATATATATATATGTTATATTGTTTTCGGATAATCCGAACATTTCCGAATCCGAACCGACCACACCCCCAACTGGTTCGGAATACCGGGGTTCTGTAGAATAAAACATTTTCTACGGTTGCAATAATGTTCGTCACAAACGGAAATATCCATTTAACATTTGTGTCGTGAGACCTTTCTTTTCCCGCGCGGAGTGGGGTAGATCCTGGTGGCGGGGAAATGTGCGTAGTGACGCACCCACGCAGTGAGCTCGCGGGCGCGCCAGCACGGCGAGAGCACGAGCAGCCAGCCACATGGGCCTGGCGGCGCCCTCGCTCGCGCGCGCGCCGGGCGAAATACGCAGCCGGAACACGCGCCTGCCTGCAGCCTTCCGTCAACAAGCGACCGCAGAGGCGCGCGACCTTCGAGTGATAAGCGCGTGGAAATGTGCGGCGCCGCAGGTTCCGCCCGCAGACACGGAGCTGCTGGGCCATGGCGCAGTTTCACACCCCACCATCCCCCCTCCGCCACACACACACACACACACACACACACACACACACACACACACACACACACAACCACCCACGTGTTGTTTATCTAGCAGTGATCTTGCTTCAAACGCCCCACCTTATCTACCATTGACGTAGAGAAAAATAGTTTGGTACTGTAATCTACAATCGAGATTCGTTTTTCCACAAACTCTCCAGAGGTACTCAACGCCTGAGGTGCCTCAGGGCGACAATTGATGTCACTACAGTGCCTATCATCCGGGAGGTCCTATGATTCGAGTACCGACGGTGGCAGGATTTTCGACACTTACAATTGGCTATCCTGTCAGAAATTACATGATATTTAATGTAGATTTAATGTACGAATGTACATGAATTTTAATGTATATTGTATATTAAAGTGAGATTAATGAATCCGTACATTAAATTTAATGCTTAAATTAAAATCAATGTAGATTTAATGTACGACTGTTAACTTACCTGTCTAAATTAGATGTAATGTACATGTACATTAAAGTTACTGTACGTATACATTAAATTAGTTTACGAACATGAAAATTACTTTCATGTACCTTACATTAAAAGTAATGCAGAAATTTCTGACAATGTAGACAGCTAGATCGAATTCAGCGGCTGTCTGGAGGAGAATCCTAACAGCCGGCAGCCCTGATCGCGTTTTCCGTGGTTTCTCCGATCAACACCAGGAGCATGCCGAAGCAGTGCCCTAACGGGCCACAGACCGCGCGCGATTTTTCCTTTCTCTTCCCTCTTCTGTCCTCACTCCATCATTACCTACACTTACATGCACTACAGTACCACACATGTCGGGAGCTTAGAGCTTGTCCCGGCTAGGGCGGTGTCCAGTTGGTGGGAGATATCTTGATGGGGAAATCCACGCAAATCGACGTAGTACATCTCACCATCCAGCAACGAAAGAACGCTGTCACCTAACGTGGTAAAACTTGCACTTCACTTGGGGTCTTCACTGGATACTGCCTTTTCAGATAAATAAACAATTCTCCTTACACAAAACATTAGTTTTAAATAGTTGATAAACAAAACAAAAGCATAAAAATGGGACTTCGCGAGAATGGTCTTTGCTTTTGAATATCCGTAAGCAAACATTGACAAAGACAGCCGCTAAAAACTAAATTGAGAAGAAAAGTTAATAATTTGAGCTTAAAAGACCAACATTAACAATGTAAACATAGTAGACAATGTGCAATATTAATAACACTGCCTGTGATTATGAACAATATTTTCGTACACTATTAACACGATTATACAAAAGGCAAAATCCAGCACTTCGATACTGGAAATTTTACGATTACATCCCTACTGCGCACTTTTCCGGAACTATCTCCATTTCAATATCCGTCAGATCAAAAAATAAATAAATAAATATCCGCACATCGTAAATATTACATTTTATTGCATTATATCGAACCAACGCGTTCTGTACTTTAGCAGTGTATTTCTTCAAATAATACTATTCTGTTTTAAGTGTAAGAGGAGACGCTTTACGATAAACTTGTGTTGTTCTCCACGATGCGTCACACCCCAAAGAAGCCTCAAAGGAGAATGACGCCTTATAAAGATAAGCAGCTGCGGATCCCCTCAAAAAAATTGTAATCCTTTCATTTATGTACTTCTGGAGACAATTAAAATCCAGCAATAAGAAAAAAGCTCTCATCGTCCCCAAATGGAATCTTTAACATGCAGGCTAGACCCGACCTATGTGAAGTGAGCGGCTACAGCGGTAACCTTTCTGAAATGTCAAATTGTGTGTTAAAATTCCAAGTAATTATCCAGCGGTACCGAGCGTTCAAATTATGATTGTGACGTGGAAGGCAAGGTCAAATCCCCTCATATATCATCCGCAATCATCAATTAATATTTGCTCAATAATTGTTTAAAGCCATAAACCAGCACGAACCTGAAAGTCCTCAACCAACTAATCAAAGACATGTAAACGTATGAGACGTCTACACAGAAGAGCGCTTTTGCAAGTCGTTGATTTGAATTTAATTACGTCAGAAATGCGTAATTAATACGTCAGAAATAAACTAACGTAATTGTTAAGGATTTGGAGATTATGTATTTATTGAGGCTCCTTTGATTTCATATAGGGGTATATCATAAGTTTTACTATCTTGTAATGCTGATAAAATCAAAAATGGACTCAGAGATACACAGATGTTCAATAAAAGCTTTTAGATCCTGTTAGAGGTATTCAGTTCCATTTAGGTCCTAGTTTTAACGTATGTTTTCCAAGAGTTTTGCAAAAACTTATTTTTCTGAAGATACGTTAATTCCAATTGACGATAATGTTTACGTACTATGAAAATGGATTTCCCGTCTTGCAAAAACTCTCTAGAGTGTCAGTCCGTGAGGTTTACAGATTGGACTCTAATGAGGAGCAAGGGAACAGGCGATGCCTCTTCCAAAAGTGTATTATGTGTGCGCTTCCTACTAGGTGTAGATAGACCCTGCAAATATCTATTTGGCAGGGAAAAGACTGCCCGTGGAAGATATCAGAACATTCTGGGTTGCATCAAGAGGAGGATTGCGTTAAAACCGCGCTGCCACCGGTGGTTTTCGAAGTGGAGTACGATAAACACAGACCGAGCTACTAATTACTCGCCACAAACTAATTGGCCTGGTGCACCCATTATCGTCTTGATAATGCCAAGAACACGAATTCGCGGATAATGATTCATCTCACATGAGAAGGAAGGATCATCTGCAGTGATAAACAAAAAAAATATGGTTTTATAATAGTTTCTGATAAAACCGACTTCATGATTTAAAACGAATTCTGTACCGGAACAAAATTTCTAAACGCAGTTGTTTGTGTTTTGTAAATGCTGCTGACGAGTTCAGAATTTTCGGATACGAATTTTCTATGATAATTGAAAATTTCACGTGAAATTTCATAAAATATAAATAAACAGAACAGGCAATATCTAAATTACTAATTTCCGGCGCGCACAGAAATTCACAGTAAACTTTGCAGTCTCAGGCCATGGGAGAGGTATCTGGTTTCGTTAGATACCCAAGAACCCACCAAACAATGAAACAGATTCTATTAACATCTTTCATTACACGTGATTGTTGCAGGAACATTTTAAAAATTGAAACGCGTGGAATTTGAATACAAATTCGTCGTACTTTATTTCCCTACTGATTCTAAACTTCAGTCCAGTTAACTATATTTTTTTCTGGGAGTCGGTATTTCTCCATTCTCATTTGCCTTTTTCATTTTAAAAAAGGAGCGTCTGCTGATGCCTGTTGCTCTGCGAAATTCATTCATACGATTGACTCCGTTTTTGGATGTTTTCCTTTTAGGTTCTCGCATACTTTTAAAATGTTTTTTAATCAAATAATTTTTTCACCCTTTCCCTGCGTTCCATTTTGATCTATTAAAATTAACGCACAACATAATTAACTAAATTATGAACCTATTTTTCTTTACCACTACCCATCCACCATCCTCGCTCACATCCTCCAGCAACAATCGACTGACAAGAATACCCAGCAGGATGAAATTCTCAGAAGGGCTACTCGTGATCATTCGAGTATTGATTTGGATGGTCCCTTGCGCTGATAACATCATACAAACAAACACTTCCTTTCAGCCCTACGGGTTACACATCCTGCCTCTGTGCCTTGTCTTTGCGGCGCGTCTCCCGTCGAGCCTCACGTCGCCCTCTTCACGTCTTCAAAACACCCAAACTTCACAGAAGCAATGCATCCGAAGACCTTCGCGTGAAGATAGAAAATAATTTCATCATTTTACCCAAAACTGTGTCACTGGAAGTTTTCAATTGGACTTCAAGAACGAAAATATCCCATCGACAATATATTCCAATGCATAAATTAAAAATTTACGCATTTTCGTTGCCAATTCGTTTTTTTAACGCATTTTGACACATTTATAAAATGAAAGCATTTCCCCCAGTTGAAGTAACTGAAATATTGTATCGTTTTTTTCCAAAATAATTCCACCATTTTTTTAAGTTTTAACGGTTTGAATAAAACGGTGTTTAAAAAGTCGGTTCCACAAAAATACAGCCTTTTCATTAATCTATTTAAAAAGTAAGTGAATGATACATTTACCATCCTGTTCCTCATAATTTTCTCTACAAGACTAATTTTTTTCTATGTACTGTTGCAACAATCGATATGGCAATAG
Organism: Teleogryllus occipitalis; assembly: GCA_011170035.1. NCBI lineage: Eukaryota > Metazoa > Arthropoda > Insecta > Orthoptera > Gryllidae > Teleogryllus > Teleogryllus occipitalis. The sequence goes on from BLKR01000417.1 coordinate 339,591, forward strand.
TGCACGAGATTCTTCCATACGAATAGCATTGTCCATATTTTTTTTGGAGTCTTCCTACAACCACAAAATTGAAGACAGAGTTTTCCTTCAAATGAAATTTGTTGTCCATAAATAGTTCTTCCATAATGGTCATGTCAATTTTTTTTTAATTTTAGTAGTTCTCGTGCAATAGTGCGAGCAATATTTTCAATTTAAAAAAAATTATAAAAACAAGATTTTCTCAAAAACGGCTCCAAATGTTTTCTTTAAATTTTTGTACGGTTAGTGCCAAACAAACCCTATACAATAACATAAACGCCATATCGCTCTATTCTTTTTTTCTTCAAAAATTACAAAAATGTAATTTTCTTGACTTGACTCTCACGTCGGTAATACTTACTTTAGAAGCGATTTCTTCACATTATTATATTGATAAGAACACGTGCTTTAAATAATGTAAAATAAAGTTTCTCAAAAACACAATAGTTTTCTGTAAAAATGAACTCAAAATCCCGCATTTTCAAAAACGCTCAAACGCCATTTTTTCTCAAAAATGGCTCCAAATTGTTTCTTCAAACTTTTGCAAGGGATAGTGGTAATGGCACTGTTTAATACGACGTAAAGTTCATTTTCATGTACTCTTTTCTTTTCTTCCAAAAATTACACAAATGGATTTTTTTTCAATATCTCTCACATCGTTAATACGCATATTTCAATGGATTTGTATACATTATTGCATTTGTGAGTGGAAGTGCTTCAAATGACTTCCAATTATGTTTTTCGAGAACTCAATAGATTCTTGTGAAAAAGAGCTTCAAATTTCGCATTTGCAGTAACGCTTAACGCCATTTTCTTAAAAACGGCTTCAAACTTTTCAATGAAAATTGCTATTTAGAATGAGGTGTTAGCATTTTTTAATATTCTCAAATTAATATTTAGGTTCTACTACTTGGAAACCGAAAAGTTGAGAAAATGTTTAAAAAATGTAATTTGGGCGGGGATAGACTGCAGCAGGCAAGAAGGAGGGACAAGACTGTACAGTACCAGTCCACACAAACGAAATTAGAAAAATGTACTAGAAGAAAGTCTGTGCCATTCTGTAGCACCTGTAGTTTATTTTTTTGTTCCTTCATAAAATTCGGAGGAACGTTGAGATGGCTTTCGAGCTTGCATTATATCTGTGTGACAAGAGCGGTACAATTCATCGGGAAGTCGATCCAAAACATGTCCGTGGGAAGGAAACATGTCTGACTGAACTATGTAGCAAAGTCATTCAACTATTCGCCAGGACCAATAGGACGAGTATTAACAGAAGAAATGAAGAAAATTACAAAAACTCCTGGTTTGAGAATAATGAAAAAGTTGTGGTATTTTACAGGGTGAAATGCATGGTGTTGAAAATTGAACAACTAAAGAAATTGAAGCTTTTAAGTATTGTCCCCTAAACTCAAGCGAAGTTGAAAGAACTTTGTCTGTATAAGAACATTCTTGCGGGTAACAAAAATGATTCAGCCCAGAAAATTTGGAAAAATGTATTATAACCTCTTGCAATTGAAATTAAATTCAGCGTGTATCATTCAATATTTAAGTTGAACTGTTTTGTAGAAACTAAAACATTCACTTTTATCTGTACATATTTTTCTTTTTAAGTGCATATTTTCCTACTTTTTAAAGCATATTTGCCAGCATATTTTCAAGATTTTTAGTGCACATGTGTCCGCACCCTACTTATGACACAGCTGACGTCATGCAACGAGGAAGAGAAGATTCAGTTCCCACGTGTGCCGTTTCAGAACTGCAAATGTTAGCTTGACCCGCTCTTTCATGCACTCGACACCAGCATTTTGCTGCTGCAGGCAAATAGTTTCTCCTAAACGCGACCAATATGCTGCACAATTCTAGCAACAACATAACAAATGATAAAACAGATTCCCTCGCAACAAACAAGCAACAAGGCAAATCTTGTGTAACATTGCGGGTTATTACTGTCATTTGTCTCTACCTAGCAACGGGGTATAGTGATAGAAGACACTGAATAAACAAGCATTATGCATCATACGTCGTGGAGACAAGATCGAGAGCTTCTCCGTTCCACAGTTGTGTGTTTTATGCAATTTTATGCATTATTTCCTAAAGACATTAGCACGTGAGAACTTCTGAGTCCATTAAGAAGTTCAAGAAAGTTGTGAAACTGTAAGACGGAAGTATTATGATTAAATTGATATATTTGTTGGTTTTTTGTGTTGAGAAAGACTTTCATTTCTGAAAAGAAGAAGCAATCGACGGGAAGTTGTTGGGTCCCTTGTCCTGTTGGTTGCGCCGTCATATTGTCAAGAGCGAATTTCCGCCTAGGCAATCTAGTCAGTTGCCTAGGGGCCAACGTCAGAGGAGACCCCTGATAAAAGCAATAAAAATAAAATTGAAAGCCCCAATAAATTTTTAAACAATTAAAATGTTGTAGTTCATAAATATGGAAAAAACAGCTTAAAACTATTTTACTTGCTGTAGTAGTTAAACTGCTTCTTATCTACAGCGTACTGGAGAATGTCCCTCACGGCTTCTCCCAATCAGTAAACGGCAAAAGTTGCATCTTTCCCAACATTTTTCCAATGTGCATCGGACGGAGAATTTTGTGGGGGAAAGAAGCGTGCGTTCTTACACAATATGCAGAAAGCCAGAGTTGAGTTGTGGGGAGAGGCGGGCGTTAAAAGAAACGATGCCCTTGGACTTCAATGACATCAAATATTCATTTGCAAAAAATGTGCGTCGTGCTGGTTTGACAACAATATTTTAATTACGCACCTTATGTAATAGTTTATATTTTAATTTTAGCAATTATGTAAGATTTATTGCGTGTCAAAGGGTATTTTTTGGTACGTTTTCTTTTGTCTATTTCCAGTGTGCTACTCCTTTAAAAAATTTCATATTTTATATTTGAAATTTTATTTTCATCCATATATTTAATTTCAATACAAAATTATGTATTAATTGAAATAATGATCCTCCTTCTTGTATGGCAAAACAGCAGCGTTTAAAATCAATGGATTTTTTGGAATTTTCAAATCCTTTTTACTGTCTGACTGCCATAAAAGTCTTGGCTTGATATATTGAAAGTCTGGCTTTATTTGTCCCATTATGAGCTGCATTGCAACGAATGGCGCAATTATGCATTCATTTTAAATAGAATCACTAGCCTTATCAGCAAAATTCAGATGTTATGTTCTTTTAACATTTGGACACATAACGCATCACCCTTCCAGAACGCTTCGGGAATGGATGGCAAGTCTGAAGGCAGAGAGCGAAGTTGTGCAACATTGCACCAGCTTCCCGGTACTCATAAAAGACCCTCGTCAGGAATCCTCGATCGAGACACGCGTACTGCAAGCACGACAGGTCACGCAAGAGTCATCGCTCGAGGCCACGCCGTGGAGGAATCATTATTATTCCCCAGATTGGCAATGGAGCAGCACAGCACCACTCGGGAATTGTACACGAACGTATACAATAAACCGAGCACTTCATATTTGCAAAGAAAAAAATTCATGTAATTATGAAACTAAATTATGACACAGAAAGGTGAAAACTGTCTATAAGGCAGAGAAATGTCTCATTTGCGAGCGTGCGTTACGTTTATTTAAAAAATACTATGACTTCCTCTGAGGAACCATATATCGAAATAAAATTCTCAATACGCAATGTGCGTATTCCCCATACGAGGGAAACAAATCCCTTAATTTTTTTCTTTCGCGCAAAAGAACAACAGCAACAATTGTTAAAAAATAACGAAATCTTAATCTTTCTTTTTACTTTCTTGTATACATACGTATATAGGGAGTAATATACATAGTATAGAGAAAGTTAAGTAATGCTGCGGAAAATCGCTTTCGATATTTCAACGGAAATACACGTTTTGGGGTCCCCTGATACCGATAACGTTTTTTTCAAAACGACCGTCTGTCTGTCTGGTGTATGTGAACAACATTAGCGCCTATACTACGCGTAGTATTTCTTCCAAATTGAAGAAGCCTCTGCCCATCTGGCCTGAGATGAAGCGCCGCGATTTTGAAAAACATTCATTTAATTTAGGGGGTACTTTACACGACGCCCTACGGACATTTGCAAAATTTTCTCAAAACGGTTCCAAATTTTTTCTTTAAATTTCTTGTAAGAATAGACTAAAATTTATAAAGGTGGCACACGTCCGATTTTCACGGTTAAGTTAATTTTTGAAAATTGCAAAAGTTCAAATTTTTTCGGGGTCTTCCTACAACTATAAAATTGAAGATAGAGATTTTTCCTTCAAATGAAATTTGTTGTCCATAATTAGTTCTTTCATTAAGATCGTGTAGTTTTTTTTGAAAATTTTAGTAGTTTTCGTGCAATAATGCAGGCAATATGTACAATTTTAAGAAATAACAAATACTATTTTCTCAAAAACGCTTCAAATTTTTTCTTTAAATTTTTGGTAGGGGTAGTGCCAAGCGAACCTTATACGATGACATATACGCCATATTCCTTTTTTCTTTTGTTTTTAAAAAATACAAAATTTATTAAATTTATGAGATCATGTGCTTTAATGTCAAATGAAGTTTCTCGAAAACTCAAAAGGTTTCTTTGAAAATAAGCTCAAAATTCCGAATTTTCAGAAACGCTCACACGCCATTTTTGCAAAAACGGCTCCAAATTTTTTCTTCAAACTTTTGGTACGAATAGCGCTAATTGCACTGTTTAATATGGCCTAAAAGTAATGATGCTGTATTCTTTTGTTTTTCCAAAAATTACACAAATGTAATGTTTTTAAAGAATTTCTCATTCTTTTAATATGCACATTTCCATCCATACATTATTTCACTTGTGAGTGGAAGTTCTTGAAAACTCACAGTTTTTCGAAAACTCAGTAGTTATTTGTGAAAAAGAGCTTCAAATTTCGCATGTTGAGTAACGCTTAAAATGCGAACGATATTCTCTTATAAATGCTTCCCAATTTTTCGATAAAAATAACGATTTATGACGGGGTTTTCTTCTTTAATATTCTTAAAGTAATATTTCGGTTCTGCTATTAGGAAACAGAAAATTTGAAAAAATGTTTTAAAAACATGTTCTTTGGGCGACGACAGATGGCAGCTGGCAAGAATATGTGGCAAGTACGAATAGCAAGCCTAGACCAAAGAAAATAGAAAACTAAAACGAGAAAGTCAGTTCCATTCTGTAGCATCACTAGTTTACTTTTTCGTCCTTCCTACATAGCGTTGATGCTTATTGATATATTAGATTATTATGATGACCAAGAAAGGTGGTCTCAAAACATTCCAACAATGTTTCCATGCAAAAAAATACAAAATAACAAAACGTAATCGAAACATTTCCAAATGATATTATCAGTACCTGCTAATTAAAATGCTGGTTTCGTTGAACATTAAAAAAAAGCAGCCATCGTTTACAAATTATTTCTGATACTTCCATCAAATGGGACAAATACCACATTTTTTATATAGTAGGAGAACATTCATTAACTGCGGTGTCTTGTACGCTGACGCTCTCCTTTTTGCATAAATAAATGTGACAACTGCAAAATGAGACTCTCCCAGAAAGTAAATAATGCAAACTGCGTTCAACTGTAAAGAGATTATCATAGAGGGATTAGTGGTACGAATGTCTCATGTATGCAAAAATGACTCATACATTTCGGTAAACATCACCAGGACTGAATGTCTGAACGTCTAAACACCAGGACTGAAAAGAATGTCGCTGGTTCCCGTCGACGAACGCCTTTCCAGTTAAAATATTTATAAGAAACTGTAAACTCTGATACCTCTGATGTCTTTGCATATAAATACTGGCCAGACCACATCTTTCCGAAATTTTAGTCACTAATTTATGCGTGTGTTACCCATATCATGAACTTAAATGGAAAAAAAGGACAACATCAAACGCAACTACTGTATATCCCAACAGGGGCTGAAGCTTTTAGCAGACCCACTGACAAATTAGCATTATTAACCATAAAACAGAATGCATAACCTAAACGGATTTAATCAATTGTGACCACTGCAATTACATAACTTATTTGACTGCTAAGAACACAAAGGGAATTCAAAAACCATTAAACATAAGCGGAGCTTTCTGCTGGCGTGACGGATCCGTTCGTCTTTATTGTGTTCGTGCTGATAACCTTTGACAGTTGGCATTCTTCGCAATCTGCAGTGGCTTCGAAATGATTGCAATATGCGGCCATACTATCATTCTCGCGATGAACATGCTGATGAAAAGTGCAATGAAGCACAAATGAACTTCCAGTGCTCCAACGCATCAGTCGCCGAAAAGCTAATGTGCAACAGAGATACTATATTAATTTTTGAAATTACTTACAATGCCTTGTCAATCTTTCTCAGATCCTACTTAGAAAATGTTTTGGTGCTGACCAAGATCGATCTAACCTTAGACGTTGACATTAGCTATGAATTCATTTGGCTAAAAGTGCAACTGTGATGGACGAGGGTTTCCAACGAGACAACAGCAGAAGCAGAACTACTCACTGGCAACGCAGCATGGATCGTGAACAGAATTCAGAATTGATGGCTTCCACTGTGTTGTGGGCCAGTGAACCTTCTTTATACCTCGTGGTGCCGGGAGTCACATCCCTCGGACATCATGAAGACTGTGTGGGCGGTAGAATCACTAAGTGTAAGTGAGACATCGGGCAAGTGGTACGTTTTCTCAGGAGGATCGGAACTATATTGTATTACATCTTCCACCACACGTGTAGTTTCTTCTCACGCTAGTAACATTTTCAGTTCAAATAATTTCTGCTCTATGTGACGTATGTCAGGAAAAAGGACAGAAAGAAATGAAAAGAAAGAAGATCATACGTGTGTGGAATGATACCATCAGTCCAACTACATCAAATACTATCAACTATGTTTTCAAATGAAACTTGACACAATGCATTGGAATCACGAAGGGGTCATCAGCATTCGTTTGTTTATTCCCGATAAGAAAAAAAATTCCACACACCAGTGCCAGTCCGGTACTTACCTAGCTTTTATTACACAATAAACTGCAATCAGCTCACGATGGTATTTTCTTTACGACCATGCACCAGTTAACGCGCGAGTACACTTGCTCGATATTCCACAGGGAGACTCGGACGCTATGGCGATGTTAAGGTACAAGCATCTGCAAACAAACAAAAGAAGAAATTATTAATTTCCAAAAACCAATAATAAATCATTGGAAACCCAATTCTGAACATGAATATAAAAGAGTCAATGAAAGAAACCTTATGTTCTCTAGGTTAGTAGTGGGGCATTCAAGAGGAGGGGGGGGTCACTTCCTCTCAAGCCAATGCAATGACACATTCATATGTAGAATGACACATTCAAGTCATTCTTCTATAAATTGAATGTGTTATAAATAGAGACCGAATTTTATGCTATTACATATTTTTTGTTTTTCTAATTATCGAACTGAAAATTGTAATCTTAGCGAATCGTAACCGTCCTAACACAATATACAATTTTTTCGTTACATATTTTTACATGTTTCGTATCATATTACATATTTTGCTATTTTCACAAAATACTTTTTTATTCTATAAATTTTCTTAAATGATATTACATATTTTGTATGAAAAGAAGTATTTCAAAAAATCAACATTTTTTCCCTTCATTGTTACTGCATGCTGTCACTTCCTGGTATGCTACGTGAAGACGCGGTCGTATGTTCTCAGTTATCTCAATGGGGGAAGTGCGCATCAGCGACTAAGATTATTTTCACCTTTAGGTGTGAAAAGTATCACTGACGTCGCGTTTCGTGACCTTTAAACTTAATTTCCGATAAACTTTGGTGATCGCCGACGTGTAACACTTCCATGAGAATGCTGCACACTGTAGTGATTGTTTGCTGGTCGTAGATTGTACAATGTACGACAGTTTGCGTCTACTGCATCTAGTCTGACTGCTAAACCAGAATCCTGGTTAACAATAGATTATGCTTTTATAACTAAAGGGGTGCTTTCCAAATGATTTTTTAAACGTTTGAATTATTTTTAACATTTCTTTATGATTATTTTTAAATGCACTTTTGTATTACATAAATGTGTTTTATAATTAGAGTATTTCAATATTATATCCGATTTTATATATTTATTGCATATTCTTACTGTTTTCATTACAGATCTATGTACATATTTTGGCGTTTCATACTACATATTTTTTCGATCTCTAATAATAAATATTGATAAATCATATAAAAATAAATTTCAAATTAAGCATAAAAAATTAGAAATCGGCTGGATATCACACCTGCAACACCCTAGATAAATTCCTGTCGTGCCAGTCTTGCTTAGGAATCCTAGTAGTAGCAAAATGCTTCGAGACCAAAACATTACTCAAAAACTCATAGGACAAAATAAAGCGAAGACTACTATTAACAAATAGTGAATCAAAATGAGCAGTATATTTTGTTTAATGCTATGGGAAGGGCTTGTTCTAAAATATAGAACAATTTACGAGCCGAAAAAATCAAACATCGAAAAATTCCCAATTCAATTCCAAACTTTCAACACGTAGACCGTACGGTAATGCAAACGAGAATAAAGAAAACTACTTGTATGTCGTGTTGTACGAATAATGTTCGAAGATATAAAACGAATTTGTACAGATCAGGGTATAAATGAGACTAAATAGGTACAGTATTAACAATTTCAATTATAATTCGTGATAAGCACAAGTGACTGAACGGATTGATAGCCGAGATCACATTACACTGAAGAACAATACGATTTAGTACATGAAATACGCCACCTATATAAGTTAATCCTATAAAATAACTTTAAATTCTCCAAAGACTTAACTTGCTTCAAGAAACCCTTAAGTAACTAACTGTATTTAAATAAATGAGCATCAATAAATATTTAAACTAATGACCTTTAATTGCGTTTTAAACCAGAAAACGTTCATATGAATTAAGTACGGAAATAAGAGTCTACATACTCCTTTCGGAGAAAAAAATGCCACTTACCGATAGCATCCTAATTGCATTAGCCAGCTAATTGTGGTTTTAGTAGGATTAAGATTTCTAATGAATAATTGGAAGTCCAGTGTCAACGCAGCAAAGCAATTAGTATGTATGAGATGCAAATTGCAACCTGATTGTGAGAACAAAATTATGGCATTCTCAGAAATACATACACCGTATTAATTACAACATAATATATAAAAATGAACACATGAAGACTGCTACTGAACAATGATTAAGACAATTTTTAAATAGCACATATCTGAAAATAATCTTTATCTTTGCTCATAATTCATATTTTCTTTATCCACTCTGATTCAAACATAAGAGTCCCTTCCCGGTTTTCAGCTGGAAGGGAAGGGGACACTGTCATCCAATTGGGAGTTTCATAACGAATTATTTTTTTGGTTTTGAAGCTTCCGATTGGACGACTCTCTCTTTCCCGCTCGTGACCTTGAAGGGACTATGTATTAATCGGAATAACAGAAGAAACATCGGTATTCATTAAATAGTTCATCATTAACATTCACAGCCACTTAGCCTATGGTTACAGAAGTAAATAACAGAACTTTCCTGAAAATACAAAACTTATTTCAGTGATACCATGAATGTTCGGAAAATAGCATACTCAGCATTTTCACTATGGTAACCACTATCCATCTAAAATTGTTCCACAAACAATGAAAATGCCAGAAAAAGTTCCAATAATTGATCTGTCAATGTAGAATTTTGTCCAACACTCAGCGACACTCATTTCGTCTCAGTAATAAAATTATACCAACAATCAGGCTTTCCCAAAAAATCTTTCAATTCGATACAGAATAACGAACTACTGAGAATCTACCGAAACTTTTATGTTAAACAATAAAATTCTACATTTTAATGATGGCGATACTTCATTATTCATACTGCATTATAATGGTATTCTACATAACAAAGGCACTCAGCCGCCTCCATCCTTTGAGCTCCAGAGGAGAAAGATGCCCCCAGTTCCACTGTGTCAGAGGTTGAGCCGAGCCGCGACCGTTGTGTAGTGGGGTCCTTTCCGCCCCGCCGCGCCGCCCCCGCCGGGTGAACGCCCCCGCAGCCCTCCCCCCCCCACGCACGTGGCCGGACGTGCGCGCCTTGGCCGAGCGAGCAAACGGGGCGTGCGCTGCGGACGTGTCCTCCGCGCCCCGCCCGCGACCCCAAAGCGACGGCCGCCCCCACCCACAGGGCCACCGCCGTTACTGCCAGCGCCCCTCCGCATCCATCACCACCGCCATCATCACTGTCACAGCCTATTGACCCGCACCGCCGTCCGTCGCTTCCACCATTGTTACCACCTTCATCAGCACGGGCAGATGTTGATGGCCTAAAACATCGCCAAAATGATTAATAAAATACTCTTAAAATGCTATAAAATGCCCTAAAACCAAAGAAAAAGTACGTAAACAATCGTATCAAAACCAGTTCGGATGAACAACTCAAGCTGTTGGATAGGTTACTGATGTAATCGAGATTTCTTCCATTCGTTCGAGTGAACTCAGCTTGCAAACTTTTGGTTTGGATTGTTCTTTACCAGGAAATCTGTCTTTTGTTATCCCAAAATCGGCCGAACCGTCAATGGCGCTGATATACTATGTCACAAGAATTACATACTCACAACGGCTGCCAAAACGATTTCTCAGCGAACAAATAGAATAGGCTACTGAGTAATTCTGTGAATTCTGTTTTTTACATCTCGTAAATATTTTCTGAAGCAAGTACCATTAAAAATGACATTAAAATCGATGAAATCAGCAAAAAATGCATAAAAATGACGGAAAGAGGTAAAAAAGACTTATTAGTCGAAAAATGAAAAATAATGACTTATAAAAATGGGTCATTTCCTTTTGTCATAACATAAAATGAATTTCTATACTAAACGGCATTGTTCTAAAGTGAAAAGAAAAAAATGACATTTCATTAAAATCAATCCCTTGCCATGAACATCATCGCTTCCCCATACCAACAGGAGCACCATCATTACTGCCAACGCTCCTCAGCATATATCACTACCGCCATTACCACTGTTACCGCCCCCTGGTTCCGCACCACCATCACTAACACCATTGTAACCTCTGCCACCACTATCATCTCCATTGCCAATGCCGCCATCGCCCGCACCCCGCCGTCACGACCATCACCAACAGAATCACCGCCATTATTCCCTACGACTCGCCGCCACCATCACCACTACTATCGCTCCCTGGTCCCGCATCACCGTAGCTACCATCATTCTACGCGGCCGCCACCGCCAGCACCATCGACAACGCCGACAACACTACAGCCGCGATCTTCGCCACCACCATCACCAACAGCCATTGCCACCGCCATCGCCATCGCCATTACTATTCCCGTCAACGTACCACAGACATCGCCTTTATCGCCACCGTCACCGTTGCCTCCCCATCACGTACAATCGCGGACGAGTTGGAAGGATAAGACCTCCGACGTTGCCGCTTTTGCAACGGTTCTCCATCGTATTCGTGGTTTTTGACGCGTCGCAATCCACGTTAAGCAACGGCCGCTGGATGAACCATTACTTGGCTATCGCTGACTATTCTTTAAAACCAAAAGCATTTTTATTTATCAGAAGTTAGGGTCTTTGAAATTAAATAGAATACGTTTCAGACGGCATGCCTGTCCCAAAATTGACTGAATTTATTATTTTGTGAAATATTACTTAATAATAGTAATATTAATTTATAATATAATATTTATAATAATTATTATAGTTTAGTAAAATTATAAATTATTTATAATTTAAAAATAATTTAGAAATAAATCAAACGAGAAAATATTTTCTAAGTTTGTTCTAATAATCACAAAATTTATAATTGTATGTATTAAGGCGTTAGAATTTCGAGGAATATGTTCGGATTTACCAGGTTCCCAAGTAGTATTTTCTACAAGTCATTTGCGGCAACGAGAAACAAAATATATTTTCCCTTTTACGATTACAATAAAATTCTTGTCTTGTTCAGGGACCCATTTAGACATGGTTCGACGAAGAATAAAAGGAATACGAACACATTCGAAAAAGTACTTCCTCCACAAAATATAGACCTTGAAGTAATTATTTATCCATTTATTTATTTAGCCCAAGGGTTTGATGAATTTTCCTAAATGCTTATTACTGAAAGCATATTGTTGTCAAGAAGAAAAAAAACAACATGCATTCACACTAACACATGAGTGAAAATTATGCATACAGGATGCACATGTACTGCACCCAGCACATTGCTTCACAGACCCAAGGTGTCCAGAGGCCATCAGCACTCTGAGATAGCATTTGCCCGCCACAGTAAGGTGAAACACGATAGCATTTACTCGTAATCCCACGAACTAGTATTGATGTTTACTGAGTGATATTTACGTTCAACTATCTAATCGCCGGATGGCACTCGGCCAAACATTTCCCTTACAAAGACGTTGTCTATCTGGAAGTGCAAGCACATCAACACTTGAGCGAGTGGTCAACGCCTCTGACTCAGAGGGGGTGGGAGGAAATCTTATACAACGCCTCTACTCATGTGCCTACGTAGGTCGGTACCGGATTTCGCCAGCCGGCGGGGGAAGATCACCACTACCTCCAGCGACGAAAAACATGCACTACACTGACGGGGTCTAAGTACCTTAGCAGCTGACGCGCCCGGAATCACATCAGCCCCTACACATAAGGAATTTGCTCCTGATCGGTAGGCAGATCGGCAGGCATGTTGCACTCGTGTGGGGCAAACTCAAAATGTCTTTTACTGCATCCTTACGTGTACCAGCCAATAGTGAGTCTCGACCAAACAGGGACAAATGACACATGTGCAACATCAACCACACGGTCATTGGTAAAAAGTTATCTTTGACACCCCAACGTGTCCTAGAAGTTCATAACATTTATTCTGGGACAACCTGTGTGTAACACCACGGCGGTATACGTGAGGTAGCCCCTGTAGAACACTGCCATGCATTATTCACTAACGACAAACGCATGACGATGCATGACAAGCGAAGATGCGTTAGCAAGTTCCAATTTGCACCCTCACGATGAGATGGTGCTCCATCTATTATAGTTTTCCGATTAACTACTTCGAGTACCCAATAACTGGCTCAGTGCGAGGAATACCATTAACGTGGGAGGTGATCGCGCTGAAAACCTTCATTGTTTGCAAACAAAGTCTAAAGGAACTGGACCGTCAGCACAAATAAGGAAAGAGATAAGGGCACAAAAGAACAAAGAGAAAGATCAAGGTCACATATGCAACATTAAAAGCCATCGCATCAGGTGCTGACGCAATGAAATGGCAGGTCCGGAATGTGATAAGGAGAATATGATTGGCAAGTGAACTTTGACCATACGACGCAATAAAGAATATAGTGAAGAGTGAAATCAACACCATCATAGTGGACAATTTCTTGGTACTTGGACAATGTCCCCGACCTTGGCCTTCATTTGGATTATCCGTAATTTGATAATTGTATTGGGAAATCTATTGGCCTCTGGGATGGTTCATGGGCAGCGTATTAGCTTCCCGTGCTGTGGTCCCCGGGTTCGATTCCCGGTCGAGGCAAAAGTACAGTTGTAGCTTTCCTTTAAAATCGTCCCAGCTGTGTGACGAAGAAAAGCTCACGCAGGCGCATCTTGCTAGTTATGGTGAAGAGAATACGTCATGTTCGCCTCATGTCGCTCTTACCCCAAAGCATGGGAATTTAACAAGGACCGGGTAAGGGGGACACCGGTAGCTGACCGGCGAAGTCGAACTACCGACCCAAAACGCCAAATACATACATTGGGAAAGCTATTTCGCCATCATGAAGCTAAAATGAGATTGGGCTGACAAATAATTTCAAAACGAAGTGAAATTACCAACTGCAACTAAGGAAATGAATCACGAATCTCATGTAATGCTTATTGATTGTGGCTTGGGTTTGTAATATTACAAAATTATCTGAAGACCCGACCTTCAGATCGGTCAGTTCAAATACATTTACAACGTATCGAGAACTACAATACATTACTTCATGAAGGGTTTTCTGAAATATTTGAATACTACAATGTTTACGGTTGAAGATACTCTTTAAGAAATCGTCAAATCAGCCAATACTTTGTTGTGTACAGCAATATTTTCGAATTTTTCAAAACCATACAAATAAAGGTACAATCTAAAATGGAGACTAAGACGAGATTCAGAATAATCTGTCGGTATATTTTATATCAGTATTCGTAATCATTTTCAGAAACAATTATTACCGGGAGCAGTAGCTCAGTACATCAACATATGTCACTACAGCGCCTCTGACCGGGAGGTCCTAGTTTCGAGTCCTGACGGCGGTAGGATTTTCGACACTAGCTTTTCAGCTACGACGAAATTAGTCGCTGTCAGGAGGAGAATTCTAGCGGCTGGCTGCTCTGATCGGTAGTTTTCCGTGGTTTCTCCGATCAACACCTGGCGAATGCCAGAGCAGTACCCTACCAAACGGGCCACGGACCGCGCGCGATCTGTCCGTGCTCTTCCTTGTCCTCTCCACTCCCCTTACACACACACTTACACTAACATGCACTACACTACCACACATTCCGGGAGACAGGTCGGGAGCTTAGAGGGACTAATAATCAAAGCAGTTGACTCGCCCGGAAACACGAATAAGTCAATCAATCAGAAACAATTATAAATATTGTTACTAAACAACTCGCATGCACTCTGTCAGGAGTGATGTAGAATTTCAAAATCCACGATTACGACAAATTTCTATTCCCTCTACATATAATACGCTTATAGGAATGATTGAGTTGTGCCTTTTACAAGACACCATCAAGAAAAATTCCTTTGAATTCCCAATGAGTGATAATTAAGAATTTCCGGGCGTGGCGCGTCAACCATGATGGCAAATTTCTGTAAGTGTAGTGCACGCTATATCCCAGGAGGTAGCAGTGCTTTGTCTCCAGCAAGAAAGTGAGATCCAGCACCGACCTACATGTCGGTTTGGACGTCATTCCTCTCCACGCGTATCCCCCAGCAAGGCACCATCCCAGCCAGGACAAGCTCAGGCTCCCCACAGGTCACCCGACATGTGTTCTGTATGTAAGTGAATGTGTGTGAATATGTAAGTGGAAAGGAGGGGACAAGGAACAAGAAGAAAAGATAGCGCGCGCTCCTTGGCCTGTTTGCCAAGGTTCTGCTCTGGCATTCGCCTGGTTCTGATAAAGAGAAACCAACTGATAGGAGAAACCAAGGAAAACTACCGATCAGAGCAATGCGCCGCTAAAATTCTCCTCCTGACAGCGGCTGAATTTGACCTAGTATGTAGTTATGTAGCTAATATAGAAAATCCTTCACATTGGAACTTGAGCACTATGACATCCTGGCCAGTGACGATGTAGAAGTAACGACAATCCCTCGTCTGAGCCATTCCAGAACACAACGAGTCCATCAAACATATTTTTAAGGCAAAATGCATTCGAAATACTCATATTATACCTAATGGCACACAAATAGTTTTGTAAGTTTCGATCCCAAACATGAAACCTTTTGAGTCCTTGTATTACAACTTTGCAGGTCTAGTTCTGGCTACCTGTGCTTCACAGCACTTCTTTCATGCTTCTTTCGTGCTTTCACGCACTTCACAGCACTTCTCCCTCATATTGCACCCACAGGTTTTAACATTTTTGACATTAAATAATTTAAAGTGACTATGATATTATGTTTAAGCGCGCGGAACAAACAATGTCTTCTAGTTTATTAATAAATGCTTAGCAACATAAGAATATTCATATACAGAATCGGGCATGCAATGCTGTAACCCATAGATCAGACCTGACGTTTCGAAGTTTGCTTCCAGCATAAAGCCATCTTTACATTTAAAACAGTTTATACAGAACGGAATGTTCAGAGGATACAACTAATATTTACTTTAAAAATGGTACCTCGTAAATGGGCAAAAAATTATCTACTGAAAAATCCCCATCTTTAGGACAGTCGATAGTAGGAGAGTTATTTTTGATCACATATATTTCACTTGACATGAAATTACGAAAAAACACAATTGATGAAATATGTTCATGGAATGCTGATATTATTCCGTACCAAGTGGTATTCATCAGTTGTAAACAGCAAACTATTAACCAATAACCTTTGGTTGATAGTTGCAGCGAGGGAGCCTCAAGTATTGAACTAGAGGTACTTGGATATGACATTTGAGGCATTGTTTCACATTTATCTCAGCTCTAATCTTCAGATACTATTAAAATAGGTCTCCGTGCAAACCAAAACATTGAGAGACCTACTGACATAAATTCGTTACGCATGCAAATAAATGTTACTAGATAAATTGAAGATCTGATCCGTTCAAATTTGGTACACAACACAAAATTAATCTCATAATCGTTCTGGCTTCACCTTCGTCAGCATTACGTGTCAATTCACAAAAACATCAAGGAAGATTGAGCCATCTACTTGGATCGTCAAATGCTACTTGTACACTTTAGTACACACAGATTGTTTGTTGCACATTGGAAGCGTACCATCACGATGCCACATGTTTGGCACCTGGCATTTATGAAGCCAGAAGTCGAGTTTTGCTACCTATTCTAAATATTGTGGTCACCCTTAATTCGTACAGCGGAAGGGTCTCGGTGTCTTTTTTATTCAAATTTTATTGTTGTGTTGTTAGTGAATTGTGAAGTTTTGAAACAGTCAGACCCAGCCCAACCGCACGTTTGAGGGGAGCCAGAATGGGCAAAAATGATGAAAATGCCTTTTTTAAAAACTTTTTTGAATCATTAATTACTTTGTAGTTTTCTATTTTAAATAAGTCAAATTTCATCTTAACATGTCATCTCTAAGTATTTTTTTTAATTTTGAAGTTTATGTAGCGTGGAAGTGGGCGTGGCCATTTCGATGCATCGTGGGTGATTCTTGAACGTCGTGGGAGTTCTTCTGCTTTCGTTGTGAGAAAAAGTTTATAGTTTTCTTTCTATTGTTGGACACACTTTCTGATAACAATTGAGGGTTCAATAGCGTCAAAATATCGGTGTTGTGTTTGCCCAGCATATTGACCAGGAATGCACTGACTACTTCAGGAGCCATTTCCCTTTAGTTACAAATTTTCATCTTTAAGGAACATTTTCTCAAAAACTACTAATAGGAGGATCTAATTTTAAGAGAGCATATAGCACATCAGTTTATATACTTTAACGGACGTATTTATAAAATGTTAAGTACTTTCGACAATATTCTTATAAATGTTAGTATTTTTAAGATAAAAACCGATTACAATTTATAAAAAATTATAAAATAAATATCATTTAAAACACTAGTATTTTTTAAACGGCGTAGTTAAAATACTTACAAATAATAAATCTACACTCACAAAATTTTTCAAGGCTGTAAATTAAACAGTTTCTAAGAAAATGTTCCTTACATTAACATTGGCGAGATAGGTTCCCCTTAACCGAGCAAGCTCCCAGCCGGCGGAACCGCCCCAGAGTCGTAGCGTGTCCTCCCGGGCACGTTCCCGACCGTCGCGTCTCCCACCTCTCTCGCGGAGGCGTGGGCGGCGGTCACCTGGGCCGACCTGCCGCACGGGCGAGCATCTCGCGCCTCGCAGGCGCGAGGCCCGGCGCCCTGGGCGGCACGTGCCAACGTGACGCCCGCGCTGCCGGCCACGCCCCGCCCCGCCCACGCGGGAGGGCTTCTCCCCGCGCGCCGCACGTGCGCCCCCGGGGCCCCCGCACACGTGTGCCGGCCCGGGCACGCCCATCCCCCCCTCTCGCCCACGCTCCCGGAGGAGCCAGCAGACGCTCCCGGGGCGCACATGAGCGGAAATGCCGCCGCCTCGAAATGCAGTAAAACTACAGAAATGTGTCCAAACTTGTATTCAAACTAAGACACCAAACCATTTCAAATGAGGGTTTTCGTTTCAGTTAATGAAATGTTTCGATTTCAGTTTGGTTTCACTCTCAAACTCAAACTGTTTTGACAGTTTCAGTTTGGTTCGAAAGCCATCAATTTCTTACTGGATCCCAATTAAGAGTAAATATTAGCACCCAACCAATTCACGTTCGGGTAAGAGCCCGAGCTCCAACCAATCCAAGACATGTAAGGTAAACTATTTTTTACCGCTACAACTGCGATGGCTGCTCATTTTTCTATCAAGAATGAAATAAGCCTAGTGATTTACTCCACGGAAACAGGGGACGGAATGTTATTTTACTAGTGCCATACGAATTTACGGTGCATTTCGAAAACAGTTTCACTACATACCAATCAAAGTAGTCCTCCTCTCTACACAAACAATGAATTCACCGATAATTTAACAATTCACGGCACTACTTATGATTTTCTTTATTGTTCTTACTTCGTTTGTTGAGATAGATTATCAACGGAATGTTGGCGTCCAAATGCAGACTTTGAAACTTGTCTTCTTGAGTAATAAGATATTCTAAATGTTGTTTCACATGATTATAAACGATTCAAGCTCTACCACTCCTCAGTCACAAAGATCAAACATTCATGCTTTACCGCCGTTCTCCAGATGGGAGCCTACAAAACTGTGCAGAGCGATATCTAGCTCCGTTATTTAACTCAACAAAGCACTTTTTACGACATTTTTATCATAAAATTATTTCTAACAGAAATCTCTTTCAAAATAACAAACCGCTTTTTATTTTTAGATGCAGTTGCATCCTCCAGTCGCCAGATAGCCCCAATGAACACACGCCGAAGAGCCCAGCCGCTTAATGGCTTTCAAGCCCTGCTATCACCGAGAACATCACCTCTTAGTGCAGCGGGCTAAAAACCATGTCTCTATTAACCCTTCGGCCACCTTTCCCACTTTAAAAGA
Source organism: Teleogryllus occipitalis (assembly GCA_011170035.1). NCBI lineage: Eukaryota > Metazoa > Arthropoda > Insecta > Orthoptera > Gryllidae > Teleogryllus > Teleogryllus occipitalis. The sequence goes on from BLKR01000417.1 coordinate 358,449, forward strand.
TAAATTTCTAATGTCGACATCGTCCACACGAGTATTTGAGAAATACTATTGCACAAAACATGATCTCATTTTCGCGTAGTCCTGCCCTCTTTTCTTGTGATTAGCTTTGTCCTCGTTTTACTTTTTTAGCATTTTACTTTCGCGATAAACGCTAGCTTGTACAGCAGCTAACAGTCCTGAAATACACGCCAACAAATGTAAAGCTATGGATACACACAACTCACACACACACACAAATCCGCATCAGTACAACAGAACTAAAAATGCCTGAAAATCTCGAAATCATCTTTTCTGAGAGGGAAAAAACAAGTAAATATTTTAAAAAATACAAATTATTTCTTGGAGTCAGAGACGTTGGCTAATCCTATAATCAGCAGCGAACATTTCAAATCACCATAACATACAGAAATTAGATTTCCAAAGAAGTCCATTTCTTCTACAGCACAGCGCGAAAAATCCACTGTACTTTACATAACGTTAGTGTGTTATATTTCTGAAAGAAATTCCGAAATATTACTTATTTTTTAAAATAGGAAATCAAACTTAGTATCCCAGTGTAACTTCATTCACGAGACATCTCTCCATGATTTTCTGTCTTTATCAGTTCTTCGACAAATAGTTTACAAGTCCAACTAACACGGGAATTGGGATCTAATAATTTCGTGCTCACAAAGGCATGACTGACTTACCCCAGAAGTGAAACGAACGAACCGTGACGCTATTATTGAGCGCCTGGGGAGACCCTCGCCAAGATACGTATGCCGAGCTTCAACAGTCTCTATTTAATTTACGAAAATCCAAGGCGGTGTCTTCAACCTTTAAGACACTGTGGGCTGCATTAATTACTTCAATGAAGCGTGCTAGCCAAGGTAAACTGCACTATTTAAAAATTAGAAGATCTAATTTCTGATGTGCGCCCTTTCTGTGCAATGTAGAAAGAGTCTGAGCATTCATTAAGTTTCGCTGGCACGCTTTGACGAAACCTACGTTTCATACTATGCTTTGTTATAAACCATATACTTTTGCGAATCTAGATTGAAAAATTAAATACATTACAATTTTTACTAAGTGGCTAGGCCGACGGTTCTTAAGGCACTGAAAAACACATACCAATCCATTTATCCCCGATGGGACACTGCATCAAAGGCGCGGAAAGGAGACCACCTGATACGAAAGGGGAGAAACCTACTGTCAGACGACAAATACGCAATAACGTAATGAACTTTTTTCTAAACTACGATTAAACTAGGAATTCACGGGGAGCGGCTTATAAACGAGGAGAGTAAAGGCGGCAAGATCAGGGTGGATGGTCATTGGCCTCTCAAATGTCACAAAAGGCAAGGACTGGATGCCAGTTCTTCCACTCGACAGTAGGTGGTCATGAGTCACCTAGACATGTGCTCGTATTTTTATTTTTTCATCAGGATCTGATTAAGTAAGATTTTAATAGCATTCGATGTCGCTTTTTTTCCGTGGCTAACGAATGTGTTGTCCAATTGAGTGAAACGCTTAAAGACATTTAGCAATGCCTTATAATTTGGGTGAAACATTGATCGAGAAGACGAATTACATTCGGGACATTTGAGATTCCGAAATTCATTCAGGACTCTTGAGTACAACATTGTTAGAAAGGTCATTTAGGGGAATTAAAAGAGCTTTTAAAGTTCCAACGTTTGGTTTCGAGTCAAGACACATTTACGAGACCGTAAACATTTCATCCCATAATTTAAGCAATGCTTAATGCAAGTTAGTTCTTAATCAAATTATTATTAATATGTCGGTCATACCATTCTAATTCAAAAGTTTTGAACTTCTCCAAAATTATTACGATGTCAAATCTATAAATTTCTTCTCGATTCTCACCCCACTTTCCCTAACATATTTTGCACAACTTACCGCGTGGTAATAAACAACGGACAGACGTAATCCAACCTACCTGCCTTGCCCTCAGCGGCGCAATCACACCTTGTGACAGGTTTCGTTCTCGCCACGACTCTGCTACCGACCCGTCATGGCCCAGTAATCAAACACGTTTGAGTTTATTGGCGGCCAGTGGCCACTAGCCAGTATTGACACTGAAGAGGAAAGTACACCTATGGAGTAAGCAGAGGGAAGCTGTTGGCTGTGTATATAATGTAAAAGTTTTAATATTGTGTAAATGAAAAATAAAAATCTAATCATTTATTCATAATTTTTTGAACAATTATAAGCTATAAAGAAAAATACAAGTCTTTTTTTTTGTACGTCAAATTATGTAGGCCAAAGAACGGTTTATGATACGCGCCTACGCGCCTCAATTAAACAACGCAGACATTCTGTGAACAATCGTACAAAGTAGATGCAATAATCTTGGAATAACAATGATTCCTCATACCATGGGCGCAATGACGGTTTTTATGGAGCGTATCATGAGCAATTACAAAACTTAATGCTCTTACCAACTTCATTGGCTAAGGGACGCCCGTTCTTCGAACGGTACACGAATATCTTGGAACCGCGTTAATATAAATGCGAAAACTTGGAGTTTTTTGGACTTTCATTGTGACGTCTTATGATTACATTCACGTTCACGTTTCTGTTCATCATTCTAAATGGTCCCATTGAATGCCATAGGACCAATCTTTCGAGTTCACATAAGTTTGTGTACGGTGCATTGTGATGAGCATTCAGGCGTCATCGAGATGAACGCCTTTAGTCTCGTGTTAACCTCGTCAACAAAGATATGCTGCTCAAATTGCCTGATTCGTCGCCCAAGTAATACCTTCTTTCTCCCATGGTTGGTGAAAGGAGCGTAGCGGAATTTGCGTGGTCAGGCGGAAGAGCAGGCCTCACGGCCTGAGTCTCGTTCTGATTTTACAGATAGGTAAAATAAGGCAAATTCAATTCAATTCAAATAAGCTGCAATTTAAACTCGATGGCAAAATCCCCCCTTTCAAACACATACTGCATGCACACCAATTCATCTTGCGAAATTATTACAAATAAGTGCGAATGAGGGAGAGAATTGTTTTAAAAAAAGCACAAATTAAAAAGCACCGATTTGAAAATGAGCAATTGCAATAAACCTAGGGAAGATGTCAAAGTGACATGTAGTACATTCTAGGGTAGTTTAAGACAAGTTTGTTGTATGTTAGTTTTAAGTTTAGCCAACAGCTACATAAAAAGCATTCGCCTCCTGTCGCAGGAGCACAGAACTACTACGGTGCATCCACGCCATTTCGATGTATTGCCTCAAATTATGTTTTGGAGAGTGTTCAATCGGTAAACCTGTGAAGTCTGACTACGGGTTTCCTGAGGAGTCTGCTGAACGGCATGTTCTAAACACAAATGAAAATCACAAAAGGAGTCACTACGGAAGACTAGGGAGCGTAAAAGAGGAACTAAGCAGAGCAGCTTTGAGAAGTCAAGTTAGCAAAACGACTCCAACTGAAGTCCACACGCCTCAAACCGTCTTTCCTGCGGAGCAAACTACACCGGCATTCACTCGAACTTGGCAACTTAACGATAGCCAATATTCACAAAAGCAGACATCACGATTTGAAAGTGTTCGTGCACCTGAAATACCAGAGAACGGCATTGGCATTACCATTAGCGGCGCTCAGCCGCGTTCGCGAGAAAGATTCTTCCTCCACGTCAGTGTTGATTCAAGGGGAACAGGTATCCTGGGACCTGGGGAGGGGAGGGGGTGGAGCCCTCCCTCAAACACAACGCGCCTGCCTATCCTCTGCGCGCCGCCGCCGCCGCCGCCGCCGCCGCCGCCGCCGCCGCCGCACATAGCAACAACGGCCGCTCGCCTCAACTTCTCTCACGGCCCACAGTGGCTCCAAACGACACCACGAGCACGCGGAACTCTTACGATGCATGCGAACCATGCAAGTGAACCAACCAAAACGTTTCAAACATTGTACACAATGTAGAAATTAAAAAAATGACTGTCTTGTATTTGGGTAACGCAACTTATAGATCCTATCAATTTTCAACAAGTATTTCATGGATTTACCGATAGATACTCTGAATCCCCCATACGTCACATACAGTTTTTTACTGCTTTTGACTAAATAAATAAATATCTAAATCCGCCAATTGTAGCAATATTTCCTTTTAACATGCAGACGTAAGTATTTCACTACACTTGGCTATTCCAAAACACATTGTCGAATAGCCAAGCAATATAACATTTCTTATCGTCAATATGCGAGAGAGAAATAATGGCATTTGACAACTGGACTATGCTATCACCAGCAATTTTTAATTCCTCTCGTAAAATATTTATTATTACAACACACTCTGACTCCAAAATGAAGCGCATTTATAAGAAATTAGGGCATGCTTTCTCTAGGAGCAGGTTTTGCCCCAACTGGGCTCAACGCAGTGGTCACCGCACGCCAAGATGCACAAGAAAAGGTTGCCCAAAACGACACTGTACGTGGGAGAACAAGCAGCCATTAAAACAAAGATAATAAGTGTTACAACATCATGCTCTGAAGCTAAAAGAAAAATTGACGAATGGTGAAAACAATTAAAACAAATCTTTCGCTCAATACATCGTACGATAAGATGATTTCATTCTTGGTCAAGGTGTAAAACCTCAAATGCAACCGTCCCATCATAAAATTTGAAACATTGTGGAAAACGTAATTTGCCCCGTGGGTAGTAAAATTGCCACACTGAATACAGCAACTTCATTTGCTGATGCGCAAAGAAGTTGTGAACCTGCAAGACCTACAAAAGCCTATTATATTCTGGGTATGATTTCACTTCGCTTTTTGTCTATGAGATGATTACTTGAGATAATGTTGTCATTTTACTAAGTTCAGTGAAGAACTTCAGGATGAAACTAGTTTATCACATTACCGGCCAATGTCCCATTTTTGGGACGCTTTTTTAATTTAAATATTTTGAATTTAACTATATGGAAAATTTTGTAATTTTACAAAAAAAAATAAGATTTGTCATTATAACAGGCAATGCAATGACTTTTCATGAGGAAATGTTAGTTTATGCAAAATACTTTTTTTTTAAGTTGGTGAATATTTGGTTTCCAGGTTGGTAAAATTAATATCTCTCTGAGAGACACGGTGGCGGGAGTGTGTGCTTGTCAGTAACTTGCCTTATTTGTGTTAAGTATAAACATACATTCCATTGTTGATTTAAACCTGATTCTTGGTTTGATGTAAATTGCAGAGAGCGTAATGTACTGCGTCTCATTTTTGGGACATTGGCCGAATATACTAGTTACCTTACCCGCAATACAAAGTGCTGTCATACAAAGAACATAACTTATTTTACGTAGTGCATAAATGTATGATTCTTGGCGATTTTATGCCGTATAGATAATAATTTAATGATGTATATTTCTTTAACGTCATTTTCACATTTTATTTGTTATTTTATTCATATAGTATACGAAGTGTAACACTGTTAGAAACCATGACTGATCAAAAAAATCGATGATATTTTAATCAGAAGCAGATCTATGTTTCATGGAAGGAGGTTTACTATTGATGAAATTGTCACTTGTTTAGAAGATGAGGGGAAAAGACGAAGAAACTGCGAATATTATTTCCAAAACAGAGAAATACAAGACGTAAGAGGGCATTGGAACTGACAATGGATATTGACAGAAAAGAGCGTCTCACAGACAAACCAGAATCTTCTTGTAGATCAAAATCGAATAGTCCAGCCCCCTCATGGAAGTAACAACATCCAAAATACACTGAAACATACACCCCATCTTGCAGAGTCGATTACATGGTTGAAAAACTAACACAAAAAACACTTTTATTTCTTTGTAGAAACCAATTTTAAATAAAACAGCATTATTGTAACTATTTTCCTTTTACAAATAAACACTTTTCGCAAATATGTAACAAAGATTTACTAATTACATTTCCAATAGCACAGACACTCCAGTACCGGTAAACAGGAATAGGCATGGGTCAATGTCCCAAAAATGGGACGCTCCTTTTGTCGAAAACTACAGGTATTTTTGACTCAAAAATCTTTAGAAACACTTAGGATGTCATTTTAAAGCGTCAGCAGGCAGATAGTTACTTTTCATCCACCCAGAGAGTTGCGGTCCTTACCTTATACTACGATTCAACGATGCCCACGAGAAACGTTTTCCGGGTACAAGCCATACAAACAACTAACAAAACAAATATTGTCTAGGTTTCTTAATCATTATTAGGCTAAGTGAAGAACTTTTCGATAGATTGTGATCAGACAAACGTGAGACGCGAAAGACAGGAAGGAAGGAAGAAAACAACGTCCCCAAACACACCACTTTCACACTCGTCGCAAACAACACTGCCACGTACTTTTTTATCCAATACGAAAGACCCCTTTCCTTAAAAGGTTCACCACACTTAAAAAATTCGTCCTCAATACTACTTTTCAGAAAACATGTATTACAAAACCCACTAGCCAACACCAAAGTCGAAATTCCACCTGTCTCCTTATACTTCCTTGGAAATCCCTCCTGCCTACGCCTTCCCTTGCAACGTCCTACATATTCGACAAAAAACATTACATAATTTCCACTTTCTGGAAATTGAAAATAGATACTGGTGCAGACTAAAGTTGGAAATCATTCACTTAGTACATAATAACCCGCATCAAGAATGCATAGTATTGGCCTTATCAAGAAAATCTCTGAACTCTCGTCTACACCGGTAAAACGAACCTAATATGTACTCCCCTAAAACCTCACCCTCGCCAACCGCCCCCCAGAGACCCGCCTTGGCCCGTTTCACCCCTCCCTCCTCCCCCATCCGCTGGCTCGACCCTTTGGTCTGGCAGCCCCCGCGCTGCCCGACCGCGCCGCACTGTCGCCGGTCCTCTTCAACAGCTCTCACAAAGAAAACTCAGAAATACGGGTAAATAACTGCTGTGGAAATAGTGAAGTGTTGTGTGGTACGAATGTTTGAGTGAACGTCTTTGCATATAAGAATGAATGTGAGAGTGAATGGAAAAATTTAAATTGAACAGAAAAGAACAATCAAAAGAACTATTTATCTCAACATATTTTATAACAAAAATGTATATAACTAAAGAGCCCAAGTGGCACTGTACATAGTTATAAGCTAGTTTTTAAGTTAGGCCCGAACCAGGCTACAAAAGCCGAAAAGACTTTTACTGTATCCCGTATAATGAATAAATTCCCGCCTCTCCAGGGTAACTGGAGATGGGAAAATGAAAAAGAACTCAGAAACAATAGAATTTGTTTTCCGCCCGAAGGCTACAAATCACTACGTACGATCCTGTTTGTTTACTAATCTGTGGCATTCCACAACGTCAGTTTTGCAAATAATTATGTCTGTTCAGATGATGATGATTGGAATCGAAAAGTACTTCAGTTAATATAAATACGTCGATTAAAATACATAGATACTTCTCATTATTTTTACCTTACCAACAAAATTTTACCAATAGATGCAATTATTCTTACCAAAAAGTAAGAATCTCTTACAATGTAACAAGTAAAATGAGACAAACCGTCACACGACTTCTTGCTATGATTTAGTCAGTGGGTAACATTTTTATCTTCAACCAATTTTAGCTATTTAGTCAACCAACCATCTCTCCTCCAAATTCCACACTTCACCTCTCCTCGTGAATTACCCTACCAGCGCAAGCTGGAAAGAGAAATGTTCTGACCGCCAAACCTAGCAATCCGATGGACCTCACGAAGGCGGCCACTGAGTATACACACAGTATTATGTTGGCACTGTGGGAATGTGGCTAACGCCTCGTCAGGAGTCAGACGCTCAGATATTCCCTTTCTACTCCAAAGCTTACAGACTGTTCTAAAATACATATAACCAGGTGCCCTTACATATTCGAGTACATCACAGTTTTGATCTGGGATGTCCGGGTGACGCCGCGTCGAATGTTGAGGTGCCGACGTTTCGACCGACATGTCGCGGTCTTCTTCAGGGCTGTACTGACAGTTTTATTCGTTCGATTACACACAAGCGTCTGTAGCCACAACGGTGAAAATGGTTACAAATGAAACCAGGGTTGGGAAAAAAAAGTTAAAAAAAAAAACGATCCACCGGTTTGTTTGTTTTTTGAGGGGGGGAGATGACATTGAGGAATATTACTTTTTTAATTTACTCCATATAAAATACTGATTTTCATCTTTCGAACTGTCAAAATGGAATATATTCAGTACTCCGGAGAATACTGCGTCCAAGGGTTTACCCCTCCCCCGTTTTAAGATTTCACACTCATATTACCACTACACGAACCATAAATTTGAGTTAATATTATGATTGGGTAAGTAACAAATGCGCATCAACTAGAAAAGTTGCAAAACTGGTTGCATTTTACTGAAAGCTTATTTTCTACTTATATATTTGTATTTACTTGCGAGTGTGTATTTATTTGTTGTGATCAAATTAGCGTTGCCAAAACTAGCAAATGAAGTTTGTACTTTATTGGCAATTTACTTTATTGTACTTGTGGTGTTTGTTGAACTTGCTTGTTTTTATAGATTTGTTGTTGTGTGTGTACTTAATTGTATATGAAATAAGGTTTAAAAAATAATTTAAACATTTGATTTTTTACGTGAGTTCTAAAAAAAGGATGAGTTTTTGAGAGGTCTGAAAACAATTTAGCCAACCCTGAACGAACTCTGAGGGTTCTTGGTTTATCTTCCGGATATGGGCTGGCAGTTGACCATAATCTGATTGTCTGTGCGCGTAAATCGTTTAAGTTCAACATGTGATGGAGAAAATTGTTCCAAAAAGTTCGAAACGCGAAAATCCAGACACTAAAACCGGGCATCTGTGGGGGCGTTCTCGATGCGGTTGATCACCAGATGCGCAAATTTCTATAGATTAATCTCTAAAGTATTCCAAAGGTAAATGGGTGGTCTAAATAATACATTGACCAGAGATAATATTTTGGTTGTAGATCAGCATTGTAGTAGACGCACGGATGTCACTCTTCACTGTCGGTCAGCCGCATTTGGAAAAGGCAGCGCTGAAATACTAGCGTAATACAAGCTACAATTCAAATCACGGGTTATTAAGGCAAACTGTAGTCATTGGACATCTGTACACAGTAGCGCTACCGTCTCTAATAAGAGCAAAGTACACAATTTTACATTACGTAAATGTTTACTGACAAATGCTTGAAATTGAGAAGTAGGTTTCATTTCCCAAATACTGCTTAATTCGCATTTCAAATTAGAACTTCCCGTACATTATATAAATTTAAGCATACTCATTTCCCCATTTAAACCTTTTATTGTGTACAGAGACTCCCAACTGCTTCGCCAACCAATATGGCGTACGCTAGTGGGCACCCTGTGGAGCTCCTCCCGCGTGGACCTCGTTGTTATGACGGATGGTCCCAACCGCCGCGGGAGCGTCGGCGGCGGCAGGGGTTTTTACGGGCGGTTACCGCCCCCCGTTCCCGCTCCTGCTCCCGTCCACAGCGGTGGGACGGCGACGGCGCGGCGTCGGCAAGGACTCGGGGCAGGTCCCAACTCGTCGCGCCGGCCACCGCCGCCGACGCGACCACGCAGCGACGGCCAAGGTCGCGGGCGGGCGTGCTCCTCCAGCGCAGATCGAGTGCCTCGTCCGCCCCCGCCCCCGCCCCGCCCCCTCGCGCCGCGCCCCCACGCCGGGCAGCGTCCGCGAGCCGCCGCCGCAACCGCTGCCTCCCTCGGCACTGTGCAGCCGTCAGCTGGGTAGTCCCTAGATACGGGAAGGAGCGAAACACGGACGGCCGCCGCCGTTTGATATCCTCTCATCCGACAGCCCCGCCAGGCAGCTACTATAAGGAATTGATAAGAAATAATAATTGAAGGTACCGTATGATGAAGATTTTGAAGTATATTAAGAAAGGATTTGGGTAAACTGGTGCCCCCACGTACACACATACAAAACATCATAGTTCTAACTCTCGTTCCAAATGGATATAAAAATGGCGGAACCAACGGTGCAAAGGAATGCGCTACCTTGCATCTAGAGTCATATGCGGGTGCTTTCTTCACCAAGATATGTAGCATCTACGTATGTCTAACAATTCCTAAAGGAAAAAAAAAATCGTACGCAGAATTGCGCCGCATGGTTGAAAAACTCGAACAGTCCGGGTATAAGAAAGAAAAAGATCAGAGTTGTTAGAGTTGTGATCTAGCAATGTACTGAAGGTACCAACGATGTGGAAACTTACAGCCTTTACGAAGAAACCAGGTGTTGACGTAATAACGAAAAGGTTCTTCAGAAAGGCTAGGAAAGGAGCATAACAGAATAGTATCGGGAAACAGGGAGAAGATGTGACTTAAAACATCAAGAGGGCATTATGAAGTAGAAAACAAAATGTAACTGAAGGGAAACTACCGCGAAGCAGCAAAATACTGAGTATAAAAAAAAAACAGATTGACGATGTCAGTTACGATCTTACAAAGAAATGAAGAGAAAAACATAGGAGTCCACAAGCAAAGCCGCAAACGAAGCTGCCAAGTAGCCACTGTAGAATCCAGGCATGTCACGACATGAGCTGGGAGGCAAACAGCTGGCGAGAGTTTACTCATTCCCGGCCGCTCCCAGAAACCGGTCACTACTTTCGATGTCCAGACGCAAGCTGAGGCGTGTCATTAATGCGTTCAAGTCCGTTTGCACTACAATTTTGCCAATGGGCTCCACTTCATGTGCGACTATCACAATTGTCTCCTTCATCGACACCATTTTTATTTTTGTATTTCACCTCTACTGTGGCCCTGGCGAGACGGTCATTTATTAATTCACGGGATACACGCGCAACAGTTCATTGGCTTTTGTGGCAAAAAAGGGAACGCTACTTAGTAACTAACATACTAACTCAACCCATGGAAGTAGGCGGCGCTTTGGCAGGGAACCTAAGGTTCACATACAAATCTGTCTTTATATAGTTTTTTAACCGCCACCAGTTCCTCAATTTCTTTCTGAGCGGGCTAGAGTACTCACTCACTCACTCACTCATTGATCACTCACTCACTCACTCACTCACTCACTCACTCACTCACTCACTCACTCACTCACTCACTCACTCACTCACTCACTCACTCACACACACACACACACACACACACACACACACACACACACACACACATGCACATACACAAACCTCATATCTCTCCGACTTGGTTCCATTTCTCAGAATACAGAGTACTCCCCGAACGCGCCAGGCAGAACGAAATCTCGCCACCCCATTAGAACCGTAGGCGTGAGTGCGCGCTTGGATCGTGGCTTCGCCCACTGCGAGAGCGGCGGAGGGCCTGGACAAAGGCGTGGTCTCAGCGGCCGCCTCCGCAGCGGGGCAGCGCTCCCTCCCGCTCCCACTGGTCACGCCGACGCGGCGACGCCGCCGCCGGAGGCGGCCAGCGCGCCGGCGTGCCCGCGAAAGACGGGAACTTCCACGTGCAAGCTGCGGACAGTACGTTTGGCTCCGCAAACTACGAAAAGACTGATTGCCCACTGCCCCAACCTCAAGGGACAGTCATGGAGCTAAATAGTACACACTCGACACAGGTCACAGACGATGTCACGTTCTTCGAACGAAATAGAAAATAAATTATTCTTTATTCTGTCGTATATTTCTATTCTTACTTTCTCGGAGTAATATACTTAATGCAGAGACACTTAAGTTAATGCTGCGGAAAATCGATTTCGATATTTCAACGGAAATACACGTTTTGGAATTCCTGAAGCGGAAAAAGTTTTTTTAATTTTATTTATTTATTTTACTTTCTCACCTTACTTCTCACCTATGTACGTAGTAAAGAGAAAGTATGGTAATCGGGCGGCTGAAATATGAGACTGGCATTTCTTTAAATATTTTCCACGGATAGAGCACAGGACGCTTAAAAAAAGACCCAAGTTTCATTTTCGTTGGACTAAAAGTTACAAATAATGCGAGGAAGTATCTGCTGTTGTTTCCCTATTTTAAATATTATTCTGGTTGTTAACACCAATTCATTCGTCTTTTATATGAATTACCACAAGAACTGAGATGAAACTGCTAATGTAACATACCCAAATGTTTGATAGTGAAATTCAATGGTGAAGTATTTTCAAATTAGGCAATTCCTGATCTGTACACTTGGCACTGGACAAATTGAAATAAATACGAATTAGAAGGGAAGTTGTAAATATTACAAAGTTTACTTGGTGCGAAAAATTCAAAACACTTTCACATCAGAATTTAAATTCAACACCGATCGTTTTCTTTTACATTGCTCGTGGCTACAATCGTAACCCTTGTTAGTGTATTATGGGCTGAAATTTTATAGGATGTACCCATAAGATAGAATATCTCATAAATGATTATGATAGTGCAGTTGTACAGGAACATTTTTAAGCTAAATTTCAAAAAACGTGTGTCTCGTAAAGGGCGTAATTGTCTCGGAGTGTGCTGTGCATGTTCATCAATGCGTGAAAGACTCCTGCAGCATTATGAATAAACCTCAGATTCTAGGACAAATGCCTATTTAGTTCCTTTAGGGTGTTGTGGAAAAGAATTACAGATGTTTACGAATCATGAAAAAATAGATCTACTGAAAGCATCTAATAGTGCCTGAAATGCCCTAAAAGGACGGCTGATGCCTATTTTACTATGTTTTTGACCACAGCCGCCTAAAACAAGTAATTTTCAGGAATGATCATGTTCTAACTGTCCATTTTTGAAATTTATTTTATGGAAACGCAAATACTCTCTAATCGAATACGCAATCAACTACGCGCCGAAATCTCTCACCCAACACACCGAACACAAGGAGCTCTGCAAGGGATGTTTCACTTTCGTCTCCGATCAGCACGCACTTCTTAGGCAATTGCACTTGTTCCTGGTGCAGCTGCGTTGTTGACAGTTGAGTCTTAAGGCCCATTCACAATGCAAACATAAATATAAGCATAACGTTAACATAAAAGTTTGGACTACGTCTATAAGTGGACTCATTCACAATGCGATCGCATAAGCATAACACGTAAGACGTTAACTTCCAAGCTTCAAGATTCTGTGCTTAGGCTTATGTCAGAAACAAAAAAATGAACCTATCACAGTACGTTAACTCAAAATCGAGTATAGAAGTCGATAGACGAACTAACGCAATCCATGACAAGAACCCTTCCTGGTCGTGGACACAGTCGATATCTCGAAATCGATTCTCATATCCAACTAGAATGTCTCACAGCCAATAGAAACTCTTATTTTGCCTACGTTTATATACGACATTGTGAATACATCAGTCTATCACTTATGTTAATGTTTCCGTCTCTGTGTTATGCTTATGTTTGTGTTTGCATTGTGAATGGGCCTTTATCGCAGCGGCGCGTCTTCGTAATCCAGGTAAGGAAAGGCACAGATCATGCAATTGCCTACTGTCGGAAACGCGAAGCTTACACAGTAAGGTCCTAAGCTTACATGGGTCGTGTGGTACTTTTTTTTTTTTTTTTTTTTTTTTTTTTGTTTTTTTGTTGTTTTTTTTTGAGGGGAGGAGGGAAGAAGTGCGCATGAAAATGTGACTAAATGTATGTTTGCACCAATTAATTTGTGTTAGTGAAAAGTTCATTTTCATCTTTCAAAATGATTTTAACAGGTAAAAGACACAACCTTCCCGTAGAAAATATTGATTATATATTATACTGCTAATTATGAAAGCTAATAAAATAATATTCTTGTAGTCTCTCATATATGTAAAAATACGTGACTTTCCTGCATAATAAAAAGTGCCCAATTTAAACCTTTGTTAATCAGTTTAGGAAGCCAGAAACATAACTTTTTCATGTCTAATATTTTGCCTGGTTTAGTAATTTTTTATGCTATTTCAAGTGCTTAAAACGTAATTTTTCTTGCCCAATAGTGCCTAATTTCGTATTTTTGTTAACTATTTTAGGTACCTAAATCATCACTTGTTTAACCTAAAATTCAGAGAATTATTATTATTATTATTATTATTATTATTATTATTATTATTATTATTATTATTATTATTATTATTATTATTATTATTATTATTACCCCAATTATGACAGTACAATGCTTTTAACACTCGAAATTATCTGGTGATATTTTCCACCTCATCTCTTTCTATACCCAATGCATTTGGCATTATCCTAAGTAAGAACACAAGGAGCCTTATATTCCGCATTTTCCACAATCTTTAAGTTTATTCAAGAGTTTACTTCCAAACAACAGCTCTGATGAAGCTTAAATGGTATCTCAGATAACGAAAACAGATTCTCGGTTTTAACTTCTCCCATCACATTCACATCAGACCCCTTCTAATTTCTACCTATTCTGGCTTTCTCCTGTTGCTGAAACGAAATATTTATGCATTTTGTTTAAAGAAGGCATAGGCCGATATCTATTGACATAAGCACACTTGGAACTGGTCAAACAAACAAGCACGAAACGAAGGAAGTTATGAATAGCAGAGTACAGCAATAGTACAGTTCAACGTTCACTTTGTTCGTAAGTCTTAAGAACATTTGTTAAATCAATCCTTCCTTTCAGATGATTCTTACGTGCTCTTACAACATTCAGGTTTCAGACTGTACGCATAAACGATGTCATAGATTTTCAAAATTACCGAAAGATTTCTATTGTTATAACGAAACGTTTCCAAATCGATTGTTTCGATATATTTCATTCGCAATGACAAACGACTGAAAAACCTTACATTTGATGTAAGTAAAATCAATATCACTAAAAGTAGATTCTGAACTGATGTGTGTGTGTGTGTGGGGGGGGAATAAAAACTAATGTTGGTAACATTTAGAAATTGTTTGCATGTTCCCATCGAACTGAGATGTCCACAAATCGCTTCAGCATTGAATTTAGGTTTCTCCTATCTCCTACATGCCAATGGTTGTTAATTATATTAAAGCAACGTATTTATAATGCCACATAATAGCCGTATCAAACGACTTCTACTAGCTTGCAACATCTGGCGCGAATGAATACTTGGTTGAATTCTGGTTAAATGTAATTCGACAGGAGCAGCACGTTAAGAGTTTTACAACCAGCCTGACCTATAACTTTACATTTACAATTTTTCTATGACAGTAACGTATTTTGAATGACAGGTACATTTTTTTCTGATACGTAAACCACAAAATACTTTTGTTAGTTTTCTACATACCTGTACTTCATAGCTTAAGTTAATAGATAACAGTTGTAAAATAAAAATGAACACCGGGACAGGTAGAATGAAGCCCATTATAACCAACAAGATAATCCAAATCTAATTAATCACTTAGTACGCGACGTCACAGATTGCTAGAATACACAGCGCTTATATTCCCCAAGTCCCTCAGCTGGAGAAAATCTTCCAGCGCAATGACACGAACTGCAAATGCAGGTAAATGCACTTTACACCACAATTAAAAATGACATAACATCACGAAAGACATTATATGTCGTATGAAATTATTTTCTTCATAAAAACCAAAACAAAGTTTTTGAAATGTAAGAATCATTACAGCAGGTGATAAGTTACACTACGACTGAATCATTTCCTCTTTTTCTTTCTTACCGTAGCAGTATCCTGCGGAAACAGCGCGCTCGGAACATTTAACGAGTTCCAGCGAAAAACGAGTGACATAATGTCGCCTTCCTTTGTCTCCTCCCCTCCCGTTCGACAGCGGCACTCGCATACGACGAACTGCGACGCGCCAAGGCGAGGAGGACGGGGAGGAAACGTGCCGCTGACGCAACCCAACGCACGCGCGCTCACATACATTTTCATTGTGGGGCAGACACCCTTTGTTCCAAACCTCCGAGAAAGGAAGACAGCGGACTTTCTAGGAGGAGTCACACCAGGACACGAACTGAGTCACTGCGACAATTATCAGGTTCTCAAATGTAGGTAAGGGGGTTGAAAATGCAGGCCGCGAGTAATTATTTGTTCATTTACAGAAAAGTAAAATGACCCTTATAAATAACATAAATCATTTAAAATTAAAATTTTCTTAGTTACCTTTTAATGATGCGATATACAGGCAACGAAAGAAAAGGGATTAAATGCTCTCAAAGGGACAATATGATTCTAAAACACTCAACACAAAATACAAGAAATACGCAGGGGCGCACAGAAGAAATCAGAGACCTGGGGCAGATGATCCACGGGGACCCCTCATTTCAAACTAAAAATTTCCTCATCCCGTAATCCTTAAACAGAATTCATTTCTCCATGATTGAAACATAACGTGTAGCGTTAAATTTGGATTAGAGATTTTATTTCTTTTGAATAAAAAAAAAGGGTCCTCAATTACGCCGGAGCCTGGGGCAAGTTGCCCCAGCTGCCCCGCTCCCTTCTCGTCACCACTGGTGGTACGTTGCAGTCGTGTTTAGGGTAAGTGCCACAATAACAAAACAAAATATATTTCCGTTTTCTTCATTGAACAAAACCAATTTAGGATCGGCGACTGCGACGTTACGAAACAAACGACAAATAACTTCACGGAGGACTATTCCAATGAACGAGTACATATGCTCAATGCACCAAAAGGGCTAAAGAGACAAGTTGCGTAAAAGACGCAACGAATGAAAATAAATAAATAAAAAAGAAACCCGCCACAGTTTCTCTTGAGACCTCGAGTATTACAGACGAATACTCAAGAAGCTCTGCACACAACGCGGACCCCCCCCCCATGAGGTTTTCATAACTGACGAAATCTCCACATCGTTCAAATTTGTTTATTATACTGCACTGTTAAATATAATCCTTAACACTATAGAATTACTTCGTAATTCTTACTGAATTAGTAATAGATACAGTAATAATTACTTCGTAATTCTATACTGTTAAATCGTTATGGCACCAAGCACGCGGATGAATAACCTCCCTTAATGGCCGGTGTCCGGTAAGGATTTTGACGGCCGCCTTCAGCTACGAACAATGGAAACAGCTTGAGATAGCACTGAGATGTAGCTTAAGATGGCGTAGGGGTACTTCTAATACAAGAAAAGGTGTTTATTACTTATATTTTCTTAAATGAACCATTACGAAAAGTATTGAACTACTCGACGACTGATATCACAACTACAGGGCAAGATTGTGTGCTGTTTATCGGCCTCGTGACGTTAATAACTGTAACGATAGCACGGAACCTCCGGGCTGACGGTGTCGTCACCGCTGCTGATTCACATTCACAGGCGGCGCAAAACAACACAATACAACGCTATTCCCCGCAGGACGGAGTAATAGAAGCGCCTGCCGCGCCGATAAGCGTTAGCCCGGCCACGCGCCCGCCCGTCCGCCCGCACGCGCGCATCCGCCCTCGCAACGCCCTCAACACGCGCGCGACGCAGCGCGCCGGCCAATCGACGCGGCAATCGACGGCGCGTGGGCGGGTGCGGGTGCGCTAAAGCGGCCCATTCACCATTCAGCGACATTCGGTAGCCTGGCCTGAGCTGATTTGCGCTTGTCAAAACGCCATATTGACCTCACAAAGTAGTAGGTAGTAGTAGTAATGTGTGTGTGTGTGTATGTGTGTGTGTGTGTAGGGGGAGACAGGGATGCCATATTGGGTAGAATTCGTTGTTTCCTGGGAGAACTTTGAACGATGCGATGTGTTTTTTTTTCTTTTTCAAATCATCAATACTACTTACCGTAGTTACCTTTTACTAAATATTGTATAAAAATTGATGGTTTGCGAAATCTAGAATGTCCCCGCACGTAAGTTTTAGATTTGAAACTTTGCACATGTACACAAATTATGAAAAGATGTCGAAAGAACCTGCTTTATACCCGTATTTTTAATTAGACAACGATCGTGCCCACGTTTGTCTAAAATTGTACAAATTTGAAGTCGTCTGATAGGTAGGTTTTAAGCATAAGAGAATTTGGTTTTAAACATCTTATGCGGCTGTTTTGAAATTACCAGCCCCAATGCCAGACTCTTTGGAGGAATTGGACGGATTTTTATCCCTCAGACGGCGGATTTTCACAGTACGGATCTGGCAATCCTGGGAGGGGGTGATGGTAGTAAAGGAGGTAGCAAGATATTTATAACCGGCGAAGCGGACTTGATGTATTTGTTCGGTCACCATCACTCCGCGACCGGCCGCCAGGTCTCCGATTCTGCATTGGCCAGGTTTCGCAAAAGAATATTTTTATTTTTTCTCTAAAGGATTCTGTATTATGGCAATGTTGCCAAGTTGGCGTTCCGCCATCTGTATTTTTGTGGCACGCAGCAACTTGTAGTAAATTATGAAAATGGTTTTGCCACAATGAAGGTTGTACGTTTAGTAGCTAAGTCGGAATGTTTTGAAGAAAGTACAGTAAGATTTCTGGAAAGGTCTTGCTTCAAATATAGTAATAAACACTAGTGTAATAACTTTTACACTTTCAAGCTTGGCATGTGCACGATCTTGTGGAGCAGTCTCGGGGATGGAGAACCCAAGTAGGCGTTTCACGAAGGCTGTGGATTCAAATCCCGCGAATGACAAGAATGTTTTCAGCTGTGACTGTGGCAAGTCCCAACACCTCCTAAAACACATTTCCTGTCCTAGCTTTACCCGGTAATGATTTCGATACGTGCTACACAATTGTGTACTATTCTAAAGACGGCTCCATACATTCGGCATTCGCCGAGCAGCGACAGTGAGCTACTGCTCGCCCAATCCTGAACAGCTGATGTGTTCGGGGAATGTTCGCCTCCTTTGATGTGTCCAGAAAACCGACACGCGGTGGGTAGGGCGAGCCCTGAACGTTCGTCACTGGGCATACAGCAAGCAAACTCATCCACATTACTTGGGATTCTGCGATCGGTTGCTCGCTACTCGCCGAATAACGAACGTGTAGAGCCGCCTTCAGAATTTACAGACTACGGCAATGATGCTTTCGGAAACTATCCTATTCCCATAGAAAGATGCAAAAACTGAGACGGTCCCACAGGTTACCTCGGGCATTACCAACAGTTGTGGCCAAAATTGTTCTAAGGGCTACCACGGAGGTGAGGCTTAGAGGTGACAGGTCGCCTTGGCTGAGATTGACTTCGTTCGACAGCGATTTATAGACGCTTGAAGATGACAAGTGTATTAAAAGTCGGAAAAGGATTACCATAGAACCGACAAAAAAGAGAACACACATGGCATGTTTTTTATGTATATATAAATGTTCAGTTCAATTAATTTTCTGTCAAGTGTTTGTTATCAATTTATCGTCAACAAATCTGAAAATCACTGTATCCAACAAAAATTCAGTCAGAGTTGGCCGAATAAATTTCACTCTGCCGATTCGGTGGCCGAGATCGCTCAGGCAGTCGTGTTGCAGCGATCTCGGACCGAAGGATCGCGGGTTCGAGTTCCGTCTCGGAAATGGTTGTATTTGTGTTCCTTTCACCCCTTATCATCACCATATCGTTTCATCCTCACAGTTTCCATAACGTTAATTCCAATACTGGTCGCTAATGACTTAGATGTTGAAGCGACCTTAAATAAATAAATAAATAACCTCCAAGGTGTAACGGTCCACACTGCAACCATGTTCGCCCGAAGAAAAACATCGAGCGCGAACGGCAGACTGATTCGACCGGCAGTGGTCATACTCGATTCCAGTGAATCGGGCGTCCGCCAGCAAAGTCTTACGTAAAAGTGACATCTAATGAGAGCGAAATTGCTCGCAGACAGCTCTGTTCTTAAATTACTTCAAATAGAAAACGAAAAAGAGCAGTAAGAGACCTCACTTTTCGCCGAGGTCGAAAAAAGGGAAGTTCACACCTTAAACGAAATTTTTGGTTCCACGAATACATACGAATGTCAACGGAGACTTTTTTGATATTTTGAGCATTTAGGGAAGACATAAAAATGTCACATTTTCGAAAATGAATTTCTGAACAAATATGACAAAAAGGTATGTGGTGTGCCTTATAATACAACACTTTTTATAGTTTAAACTATACTACATTATTGCTCCACATGCTACATGGTTTCTCCACAAAGCTTTTTTATTTATTTTTCATACTGTCAATATAACCGTACATTTGTGCGCATCAAACGATCATCAGATAAGACGAGATATACGTATTCGTCAACGTATTATAGTTTTAGCACATATCTCTCGAACAACGAACTGTCTACGGCCGATAAATTTAGATCAGCGATCATTTCTTGCAACTGGCTGCACCGCAGCACATTTGTTTATTTACGTCCAAAACAGTTAAAACTGTATATAACGTGCTATGGGGAGAAGTGAATACTGTGCACGTTTTCAAAATTCTGTGACACATCGGACAGCAATGGCTTCTGGCAAAAACTGGCACTGATTAGGACATTGTTGTACAATTACGATAAAGGAAAATCCTCCTGCAGCATCGTTCCATTTTTGCCAGTAAAAGCACGCGCCGAATCACGAACACGCGTGGACTACCACTTACAAGTTTCGTTGTAGGTTGTGTCGTCGTGTGTTCAATCACTTTGAACTTGTAGGTGAAATAAGTGTAAAATTTGTGAAGTGTGGGCCTAACATTGGAACCAACGAAAATATCTGCCTTGATTTGTCTCATGATAAAATTGAGGGGTTTTTAGGGGGAGTAACTGTCGTATAAGACAATCTCATATTTTTGGGTATTTTTTTCTAATTCATCTATCGTCTTATCTTGCGAAATTTATGATAATGCTATATTCAGTTTTGTAGATGATTGCTTGAAACGAGAGTAAATGGTAAAATATATTAAGTTCAAACTTTTCACAAGCTGTTAACATCGCACTCACTTTATTATAAATTACATTGTTCATGAAAAACAACTCAGAAACTATAAATGAGAAACCACAACAATGTATAGGAAGACACAGAAATTCATCAACTGTCTCATTCGCCTAATCTGTTTCCAATTCATCCAACGCCTCTAGCAGAATATTTTGCATCTTACTGCGCGTTTTCAATTTTAGTCTGCCAGGAAGATTCCTCATGTGGGGTAAAAGGGACATGAGGAAATGGTAGTCCTCATCCTCATGTTCTTCCTTTCTTAAACTCATTCTCTTTATTTCTTCAATCCTCTCTTCTTCCAATCTCATCAGCTTTTCTATTGCTTCTTCTTCTGCATTCAGTCTTCTCTTTCTTCTCTCATTACTTATTGCCGCCAGTTGTGCGTCTGAGTGAGAGGTGGACGCGGAGGTAGAGAGCGTAACGTTGGAAGGTGGGGAGACTGCTAGGGGGAATGTTTGTGAAGAAGAACCTGGTGAGGCAGGAGAGGAAATATCAACAGTGACGGGGATGAACACTGATGGGTCGTCTTCAGGAATGTTAGTTACGGTTTGCCTGGGAGGAAGGGTGTCACTTAAAAAACTCATTATCGTTGAATATTTCCATTTCTTTGTGTTAGAAGCACCACCTGCCGAACTGTGTGCATTTTCCTTCTTGAATTCCTTTCTGTACGTATCTCTCAAATTCTGCCATTTAGATTTAACATTTTGACCTAAAATGAAAAAAACATAACATGGTTCAGTAATGTGTAGTATCACGATTCCTGTGCATATACTAATATTCAAAGACAATGGTGTTACGACAAATTGGCCATCTTATCTCTAACGAATTATTAACATTCTTTTCAGATATTCAGACTTTCAACATTAATTGCATTTAGATAACTTGCATTTCCAATGAGAGTTGCTCTAAATATTATTAGTGAAATTGTTTATGAGACCTGTGAAGCAATTAGGCAAAAATTTAACGTCTATGCTTTTCCCTACGTCAGACATGCTTTTTTTTATAGCACATTACTTTCATAAGCATGGAACTTTCCCCATTGTGTGGGGTGCATATTTGTATCAAATACCCTTAAGTTCATTACAACAAGAAAAAAATTTCAATGCATTTTCATGTGTAGTACAAACAAAAGACAAATTTATTAGTGTAAATAAGCGTGGCTATCCTAGACACGTGAGAGCGGTATATTTTTGATGAATGGGATTTCCACATTGTTGATAAATGGGAAATTTAATATGTCCACAGGAGATATCTCACACTTTTTTCATTATTGAACAATAATAGACGTTAAGATTAAATAATGTTAAGTTCATATTGATATAAAACACAATAAAACAAAAATATAAATTAATTTGCCTCCTTATTGTCTACGTATTTTTATTCCTGATTGTGCAAATGAACAACTATCGGAATGGAATTAATGTAAAAGATAACAATAAGATATTTGGTTAAAACTCAATAAAAATAATGTTTACTTACACGACTCTCCCATTTCATCCGAAATTTCTTGCCATAATTTTCTGCTGACGTCCCTGCTGTGATAACGCGAATCTGAGGGATTCCAAAGGGCCTCACGTTCATAAACCAACGAAATCAGCCTTTCCGCGTCCATGTTCACTGACTCAGTTCGACCGAATAAAGTTCGTTTCATACCATTCTGCCGAACTGGAACTTCGGCCTCCTTCGGTCATGTTCGCCAGAACGCGTCCGACGCAGTGCGACCATGCCTGCGCTCTAGCGAGTGTTTCAAGCATTCGGTCGTATACGGCCGTGTTTCTCCGAAAGGAAATCCAGTTGAACGCGGATCGAATCGGACCTTACCCTCGGGAACACGAGTCATGTTGTTAATTAGAATGGCTCCCAACATCGTCACCCCAGAACTAAAGACGAAGAACACACTTTATGTGGTTCAGTTGCAAAGAGAGGGAGGGAGAAACAGACGTATAAGGCGAAATTCTCCATCCTTTAGAAATGATGGTTAAGCCCAACAAATTAATCAAATTTTGGAATAAGAAGAAAGATGGCAGCATTTAACACAAAAGCAGCATTTACATACACACACACACACACACACACACACAAAGTTTCTTTTCGATTATCTACATTCTACGTCTACATCCTTTGTTGATCCAAGAGAGTGTCGGTGGAGTGTGACGATTCAACCCCACTAATGTTGAGTTGACACTTCATTATCGATAAGGCAGAAACGATCATTTGGATCTTTTAAAAGAGAACGTTCCAAACTAACAAGGTTGTATACTAGCAAAGTGTAATTCAGCGCATCGTTGATCAAAATTATTAGCTCGTTGAGGTTGCCTAGTTCTTTCGCCAAACAAAATTCACGGTCTGTATCAAACGTTGCTGTTCACAGGCAAAGTTGGAAGGAACGCGTGAAATCTATTTGAAAATAATTTCTATAGTACACATCTCAAACTTAAAATTCTTCAAAGCTTTAAACTAAAATTTCTGAGATCAGCAACCAATGCACCACAATACACGTTAGAAACATTTTTTTAACAACATACGGTTTGCCAATACCAATATACAATACACCAACAACAGCAGAGACTACATAAAGTCAGCTATCTCAATCAGCAGAAAAAAAACTCCAAATCATCTGACAATGAACATTTTCGATAATCGCCTTGAGAAAGAAACTAAAAAGGTTTAAATCACTAGAATTAAATCGTACAATTTGTTTTTAATTAGTTTGCAAAAAATGGACGAGTTCATATATGTTTCTACGAGCAATAACAATTTGCCTAATGTTTTGAATATGAGTAAATTGCAAATAAACAAAATTTCGAGGAAAATTGAAGGAAAAAAAAACAACAATGTATAGTGATGGCATATGTATGCTACTGAAAACAAAAGCTCATCTCCAACATGAGTCCCAGGGCATGAAGGGGAAATAATCTTACTGACGAATCAATTCCTAATCAATCAGTTGAAACAAAATGGCTCAAGTGAACAATTATTGTCAATATCGATATATATTTTACACAGTGACATTGATTCTTCCCCAGCAAACATTCAAGAAGATACAGAGCTTGGGCATGACTAATCCCACACTGTACGTAAACGCCCAGTTTTTGCGCAGCTCCAATAACCGACGCCTCACGTTTTCGCAAACCCATTCTCAACACGCCCGAGATTGTATGGTTGGAGAGCCCACTGCTCCGGTTAACCTTGAGAAGCGCGCAAATATGAAAATAAAAGCATCGAAAGAGGCGGGCCGCGGGGGCGGGTCCTGCGCACAGAAATTCGAATGGCCGGCCAGGGGCGTCGTGCCGGGGCGGCTCGGGGCTGCGTTCTCGCCACCGCCACCGCCACCGCCCGCGGCGCGGGTCGAGGCACCCGTCGGCCGAACTTGGCCTCTGACGTCAACAGCGTCGAAATCTGGCAACTCCTCGGAAAGCTCTCCTCCACCACCGCCGCGACCGCCTCCATCGCCAACATCGCCTCCGTTGCCTCCAACGCCGACAAAGCTTGGCCGTAATATTGCTCAAGACGACGCATCTCCCGTCCACTCGCTCAAAGACTATTGGACGTTCCTTCGAATGTGCGGCAACCACGACGTCTTGTAACGCTTGTCCTGTCTATCGCCTCTGTCACATCAACTGCTACCGTTGGAAACCCACACCTTTCCAAGAGGTTTGTTGTCCAAACCCCCTTCCTTAACGCAACAAAATTGCTTATAGCATATACACCAGCATATTTTTTATTTACTGTAACTCCTAAGCAGATAATTGAATTCAGCTAAACCCATCATTAATTCAACTCAACCCCCTCCGCTGCCATCACCCTCATCACCGCCGCCGCCGTTGCCGCTCCCTTCCCCGCCTGGACGAGTTGGCCCCAAGCCAGGCATCAGCAGCTGTTCCTCGCGGAGGGGGAGAGGGCGGGGCGCGCGGGAGCGGAGCGGCGGCAGGGGCGGGCGGGGGCACGGGAAGGGGGGCCCCCACCGCGCGCCATCAGCTGTGCGCCCGCGCCGCCGCCGCTCGCCTGCTCGCTGGCGCAGCGCGGCGCGCCGGGCAGTCGGCCGCTCCAGCCCGGGCAGCCCACGTCGCGCCGCGCCGCTCCGCAGCCACCCTCCAGAGGCGAGTGTTGCCGCGAGGGCGCGCGCCCTCTGCCGCTGCTACCGCCGACGCCTCCGCCTCTCGCGCGCGCCATCGATCGGCCCCGCGCAGCGCCGCGCGCCCCCGACGCCCGGAGCCACGCGCTCGCTTGCGCGCCCCAGCGCCCGCGCCCCGGTCCCGGCCCTGGCCCTGGCCCTCGCCCTGCCTACCCGCCCGTCCGATGACCCCGCCGGCGCTTGGCCTTCGGGGCGGCGACGGGCCCGCACCTGTGCCTCCGCTGATTGCGAGCTAAGCGCTGGGGCTCAACAGCTCCCTCGGCGCTCCGGCGAGGTCCCCTTGTCCCGTCAGCTGACAGCTCGGCCCTTCTCCCAGCCCCTCCCCTCCCCGCCCCGCCCAGCCCCGCTCTACACCGACCCCCTCCCCTCCCCGGCCACGGCACCCTCGCAAGTGCTTTATTAATAAGACTGACGTCAGTCGCGCGCTCTGTGCTTGCTGCTCGCGTCCGAATTTCAGCCCTCGACGCTGGCTGGGCGTCCGCGTCGAACGCTTCGCGACGTTGCCGCTCGTCCTGTGACAGGTGATATCAGCTGATCAGCCGTACCCGATTCCAGCGTTTGTGTCTTTATCTTCTCGTTCTACAGTGTTCTTACTTCGTGTGCATTATTTTTATGTGGACCCTGCAATCTAGGGAAGTGTGATTTGTGTTATACTATTGTACTCGCTACAAGTGAATGTACGAGTGACGTGAAATGTGGTCAGTGATGCCAACATGAAACGGACGTCTATGTATGTCAGAGCTTTGTCTCATGCAATCTAGTTATGATTAGTATCTACGCAAGGTACATTAATGAATAAGTAAGCCACTTTTAGGCACCTAATGTCATGTTATCTTATCAACCTGAAAACAATGCCATCTCAATCGTGTTGATAAGGAAGTGAAGAAAATATAAATATTTGGGATTTTCGTACATCCTATCTCAGATATTGACATCGCTATTCCAAAATTCCCCATACGGGAGGAAAAAACAAGACGCATTGGTCTTTGATAACAAAGGGGTTCTACTACGTGGTCGGCGTCCTCCATCGCTACGCACGTCACGCGTCGTCCACAAGTCGCACAGACAAAGTGCTTGAGCACAGTGCGATATTGTCTCACGGAAGCCCACGGCAAGTAGGAGTGCGACCGCCGGGCAGCCATCGACGGGAAGGGCGCAGTGATAACGACGCGTACACAAACAAAGCGCACGCGCTGGACGGCGCTCTGCGCCTGCGCGAGGCACCTCGGGCGAGACGCCGCAAGTTCGCGATTTCGCCACCGCGCTGGCTGCCGCATGCGAACAAAAAAATCGTGACGCTGCAAGCGACTACATGAATTGTCCCGAGTTCCACTGTCACGAATGTCAAGGATACATGTGTCTTTACATGTACACATTATTATTTTTTTTTGCATCGTTATCTCAAAATAATAGTTAACATTCGGATGTTCGCTAAATGCGACACCGTAAATACAAGAAACTGGAAGTGAACGAGGTTTTGCTCTCTGGCTTGCTTCAGCGAAATACCGACATTAGCGCTACATTCGACTTAAAATTAAGTATGAAGACGTAAGATTAAGCTCCCTGTTATGCGAAATACCGATATTAGAAACTACATTTGATTTAAAAGTATGAACGCAAAATATTAAGCTAATGTGTACACTTACACCGCGGAAAAGCATTCGGAAGTCTCATATGTGGATTGTCCACAATTAGTCACTTAACTCTTTAAAAAAAAAAAGTTCCGCCTCGTCGTGCACAGGGTTTTTTTTTCTTCCACAAGTTCGATTGCGATATCCTCAATCGATTATTGCGTTCAAGGCGAGGTGAATAAGGCAACGAAGTGTTGTGCAAATGCATTTTTTGTTTATTTGCAACTCGTTTGGCATCTGCGCATGCGCGGTTTCACCCTTTCTGCCTCGTTTGCCAGTAATCGACTGACGCACAGAGCTTGGAACGCTGTTAAGTTACTTCTTCCGCTCGGTGAGCGCATGCGCGTGGGCTCTAACGCGATTGGCGCTAACGCCAGCGTGGAGAGAACGTCGCTGGACAAAGAAACTGGTGCTCCGGTTTTGTTTTTTTGTTTTTGTCCAGCGAGAGCACATGCACTTCAAACATTAAGTCTAAGAAGACATACTTTTGGGACACAAATGCACGGCATCCTCGCTTTAGTATGACGAATATCTCTTAACATTTATTACTAGCAACGACACCAATAAAAGTTCATAATTTGAAGGACAATTTCAAATCACCAAATGTATGGAATGAACTTTTGTTTTTTGATTCATTGAACGATACTCCCTTATCAATCATGGTTCAATTATTAAGAGCAAGTGTAATTTCTTCGGCACAAATCTCCAATAAAAACCATACACAATTTCGCAAGTATTTTAAGTAATTTCCTTCATTTTAGTATTTCAGCGCCCGCTGGGCTTTATCGGCGTATAATTTTGGCAACATGCAGGTTTTAAAAACCAATGTGTAAACGGCAAGCCCTAGCCGTTTACCCCGGTACTAGATATCAACAAATTTTGTTGAGCATTAAATTGGGAACTGTTTTGCTTTTACAAATCCTGAATTTCTCATGGACTGAATTCTTGGAATTCTATTTTCGTACTTTGGGTACTAACATTTGTTTGTATTTCGATGAACCTCAGGTAATAAATTTGCATTAACACTAACTAAAATTGCATCGATTTTGACGTAGCTTCAGTTAAGACAACCTATCTTGTATTAACTTCATTTTCGATACACGACATTAACACCTTACTGTTAAAACTTTTGGGTGTGAATACTACCATATGCAACCCGCGATACATTTGTGTCTTGTTAGATTGTTTCTTACAAAAATTAAATCTTCTAGAGCATACTGAGCGTTTCTCAGCATCGCCTCCATTTCCTTTAATACACACTAAACACCGAAGCTTATAACGTGACTGCAAAAGTGATTACAAGCTTCTTTAACTGCACCATCACGTAAATTAAGAATAAACGTAGCATAAGCTTTGAATTTACTTTATTTCACTTGCTTGCAAGAAACTGAAAAAGATCCCGCGAAAAGTTTGTGCACTAACACTGATTTTGAGAGCTAGTAAATTTTCTAAATGTAATGTTTCAATCCTGTCGCCTCTGGCTCATATAAAAACATTCCCAGGTGGAAGCGATGATTAACTATCATTACGATCATACTAACTTTGCGTTTCATTTGTCATCGTGAACATCTGTTGTCTATTCTACAAACAGTAAAATTTCTAAAGTATATGATTACTACACAAAGCTATTCCTCATATATTTCCTTCAAAATCAGCTCTGAACAAGCGACAAGGAATGAATTAACAAAACGAAATGTCAAGTACAGAATATTATTTTTCGCAATAGATAATATTATTGTCTGACACGAAGCTCATCTAGTCGCTTCCTGGAAGTCATAATGTATTTCGAGTATATTAAAGTCATTTTCGAATTTCAATGAAAGTCTGTTTTACAGGAAGTTTACCAAAACTAGTGGTAAACAAGTTTTATTCACGTTGCGGAGAATTTGTAAATAATAATCCAGGGTCATCATTAGCAATGGATAACTTCAAAAAGACTAAAAACTCAGCCTATTACCGCGCAACGTCTGTGATTATACTTTCAAGATTTCTAATACATCTAATTGCACTACCAGCTAGTTTATGGAAATACCATTCGTTCCGAAATTCGGTTTCATGACCCACTTCGAAAACTAATTCTCAGAAAAACTCCAATTGATCACTCGCGAAAGAAACACAGAAAACGTCTTTCAGGAACTTGGCTATTACGGAGGGAAATCCCATGTACTGGCCTCGATATTCAGAAATAAACCGTTATGCTCTTCTCAACCCAGAGGAGATTGTTAGATCGCGTTAACATTCACGAGGCTAGAAAAGTATTTTGAAAATTTAAAACTTCATTTCTTTAATATTATTGACAATGCAGTGTGAGAAACGGTTCATGAAAATCCTCTCGAAATATTAAAGCAAATTTGCACAAAAAATGTCATTCAGTAGTTACTGAACTAACTTTCAAAACCAAAAGTTATATGACATTCCCAAATACGTTAAAGGGGTCAGTGAGAGGTAGAAATAAGCTACAATTTTGACATTTTCGTGTTGAGCACACCTGGAATTATGTGTCTGCCAAATTTTAAACAATTACATTTACAAACTCCATTACAGTGGCATATGCTTATCTCTCACTGACCTACTTTAACAACGCGAATTTCCAAAATGGGGCAGTAACAAGATAAGCCAAACCAACCACAGCAACCCTTCAGCTGTTTGTAAATATTAATATCTCGATTTGTGCCTCATTTTGTTACTGCCCTCAGCCCTTTATAAGCATGTTATTCATAATAACAAGATAAGCCACAATGCCCTCAAAATCAAGAAAATAGCTTTTACGAATAGCGGGAGACTTGCTGTAGATGGTGTCACTTAACTGCTTATTGCTCCAGATCCTTCAATTCTTAAATTTATTTTAATTTTTGTAATTGATAGAACGCCTTATTTTCTTCCAAACAGACAGCTATTAACAGAAAAAGTGCACATAACCAAACCGTTGCTATCATATTACTTTTGCAACACGATTTTTTTCCATACTGTAGTATGTGAAGCTTCTCAGAGTCAGTCGCGCCCAATCCAATCATTAGAGAGAAATTATGAAGAAACCAAATTAAATCAACACGTAATTGTGTTGAGGCGGCAGTCTGTCAGGATTGAAAAATCGTCTGTAGTGCCTGACGCCACAACAGAAGGGAAGGGCTCCGGTGAAACCAGTGAACTATGGCGCAAGATGCGCGGGGTCAGCTACTGCCTGTCACTTCCCTCATTAGATCGCATGTTGCACTGTGAACATCAATTCAAAGGTATGAATCCAAGCTAAGGAAAATGCCACAACGCAAATTTCAAATATCCCAATATTTGCTACGAGTCAATGACAATCGCTACGTATTCTTGTCAAAGTTATTAAAACTCACGAAGAAAATGAATGTATACTATTTTAGAACGTAGTAAGTTTCGTTTTGATGTAATGTCGTTTGTCGGAATAAGAAAAGTAGAACTTCGAAATTTAATTGAACGAATAGTAAGAAAGTAAGAAAATTAAGTATTGTCTAATTTTGTAATTATTTTCCGCTAACAGGTATGCATAGTTATTAAATTAAGTTTTACCTTTATTAAACTTTTTTCTTGTATTACGTTACCTTAAAAAACTTAAGTGTAATTATATTTTACTACGTAATATACAAATAGATGGCTAGCCGTCGCATCTATTTACGAACGCGTGTAAACTTCGCAACTCAAAAATCTAAGAAAGATGAAAACTACTTAAAAAACCTTTGTTACCATTGAACGAATGTATTGAACGACGTGTAACATGTCCCCAAACGAAAACGCGACGAGAGAATTAAACGATTACACGCGCGTGAAGCCCTTCTCAATCTGATAGAAACAAAAACAAACCAAAACGGCGAAAACGTGGACAATGCGGTGCGGGTGTTTGGCGGAACCTCCCTCGCGAGGCGAGCGGGTCGGTCGGTTTCCTCGCCCTCCCTCTGTCTGTCCGTCCGTCCGTCGCGGGCTCGCCCACTCCGCGCCGCGCCACGCTCCGCTGCCTCTGACCCCGCGCGGCACCTGCGGACGCGCCCGCGCCCGCGCCCGCGCCCGCGCCCGCTCGCGCCCACCCCGGCGGCCGTGGCCCGCTTACGGCGGCGGGCGCCTCACTCGCCGACGCGAACCCACGACACCCGTGCTAGCGCCCTCTGCCTTCATGCGGTGGGCCCCGAAGCGGGGTCCAACGACCCTCGCGCCATTCTTATGTTTTTTTTTTTTTTAATGTTTTTATTTTTGATTTTTCACGTTGCCCAGTCTACGCTGTTCTGTTTTCGATTTGTCCTTTTTTTCTTCTTCCATTTTTGATATCTCTTCGCTTTCAATCCCATAGATGACGTTGTCCAGTCTGTGCGGTTCTATTTTCGATGTGTCATTTTAAATATCTCTACTCTTTGAATAGCATAGATCATGTCGTCCAGTCTGGGCTGTTCTGTTTTCTAAGTGACATTTTTTTCATGTTTGATATCTCTGGGCATTGAATCCCATAGACCACGTCCGGTCTATGCAGAATTTGAAATAGTTTGAAAACGACTGTATTGTAGCTCTGCCTTGCAAGTTTCACCTTGCCACAAATCGCTCAACACTCCTACGCCGCTGAGATGGAGGCAGGAGGCAGCACTCCCATAAAGCATTACATCTCCGGCCGCCATCATCTGACAGCTTCCAACCACGCCACCCTGTTTCCTGCTACTGTTTCAGCACCGTCGATCCACTACGCGGTAATCCACGTAATCACTGCAGCCCTACATGGCAAGTACCGCCCCTGTTACGTCACCCCCGCCGCGCCCCCGCCCACCCTTTGTCTCTGCCTCCACCGCCGCCAGCGCCGCTCCCGTCGTCATCGTCTCCACTCGCCGCGTTGCGCAAGCGGGCGCGGGCGCGAAAGGAGCGCTGGCCTTCGCGGGGTGCGACCCGGAACCCCCCGCCTCCGCCGCCGCCACCAGATGGCGCTGCCCCAGCCCCGATGTGCCCACCCGCCGTTGGCCTATTCATGTTACTCATTTCCAATGCGCGTAGAAATTGAAAGAAATCTACGCAGCCTCTGGCCATGTGAAAGGTGCCTACGGTTCCGTTAAATACCCATGAACTCGAGAAAAATCCCAAAACAACGAAACAGTTTCGATTTTGACTAAAAACTGCGAATACTTGGTGTAATTCCGCCTATTCTCCTACTGGGTGCACCATTTGAATCCTCACACTCAGTGCGTCACTGCTTATGCCATAGCTGACGTCATCCGACAACAAGGCTTCAAAGAAGAGGTTGTCCGCTATTAATACTTGTTCTTCATCGTTATCGACGATCAGCAACTTTGTTGATATTCTTCGTTTGTAAAGAACCGTTTGTATTGTGTATCCACGTACACTATACGATGTTATTTCAGTATTTTTTTTTAAAGAAAATAGATTCCGTAAAGGCATCATGACATCAACGTATTCATTGAATATACTTCCAAATAATTATTATAATCTTTTGTTGTTTTTTTCACGAAGATAATTACGTGTTCTAACTATTGACTCAATTAATATTCATTACGACCACAAATATGTCTAAATTCACAACTTGGTAAATAATTAAGAGATGAAAAATGAATAGTAGTCTTGGGACTGCAATTTATATTAGTAGCATCATCTTCCCCAAAATGGTGTGAAATAGCATTAACCTTGTGTTAACTCGTGTGCATTTTAACACCAGAAGTTCCTACTAAAATATTTTTTGATTGTTTCTTGGACTTCTGAATTTCTTCCCACAAGGCATTTAGGTAGTAATTCCAAACAGCAGAGAAAAGACGAATCAATACTTTATTGTTAACATATCGTACTTTCAAGAAACAAAATTTATTTCGAATCGACCATGGATCCAAAACTGTTAATTACAAGCCCTGTGATAAGATCTCAGCCACTTCAATTACAGCGAGTGAGACTTTTATAAGAAAACAAGAGCTGACCGCGCCTCGACCTTTGATATAAAAAAAAAAAAAAAAAAAGAATTAACAGACGACAGAAACATGACGACATCGAAGCAGCATCCGCAATTCTCTTTACTGCGTCGTACACGCGTTTTACTCCCGCAGCAACCAAATCACTTTGCATAGACACCTTACGTGGGCAGGAAGTAACGAGCGTATTTACCGATGTTTGAAGGTCATGAGTTCTTACGACGAAAGCGAAGGCAACGCGTAACGAATACTGGACAACTGCATTACAGATTGGCTTGGAGGAACCAAAAAATGAAAATGACTATTCCTCTTTCCTGCTGTACGAATCTAATGATCGCTACTGACAAGATTCTAAATCATTCAATTCACACATAAGTAAGCAGGGAAACAATTGTGTGTTCTAACCTTGTCTTCACAACTTTCTCCGTTGGATTACTGGTAGTTTTTTCATAATCCAATATTATAATTATAAAATATTGTGATTTAAGAAAAATCACTAAATATTTAATTAAAACCAGTGATTTGGTTTATTTGTGGACACTTATTGTGCTGCACTCCCGAACTGTCAGCTATGCGATTGGCCACACACAGGGCCTCAGCCTTATAAGGATGGCTAACACAAGAGGCGGATGTGATGTATTCTACTCAAGGGGAGGAGAGAGATGGACAAGAGAACGACAGTACTGGTAGTCTCCCAACCTCAAGGAACTTTACATCTCTCTGGGGCCCATACAAATCCTCCATTGATCAACGCCCCTCCCTTTCACCATTCAGTTCTTCGAACGCGGGTAGGGGAGCGTCTTGCACCACCCCGAATGACTGGCTTTGCCTTCACCCGACCGCCCTCATGTGAGAGAGGGGGGGTGTCTCTCATGTAAAAGTGGATAGAAAAGGGACTGAGAGACGAAGGCGTAATGAGACACCGTAGCTCTTTTCTCTTTTAACCTATAGTCTACTGTGAGCCTAGAAGACCTCGGCGATAAAGTTTCGAAGAAATGAATCATCCTTTCATTATTTACCGAATATATTCAACTAAACTGAGTGCTGTTTTTGCTTGCTGCACGACGATTCATGACTCGGTATACACCGCCAACTTGTCTACCAAAATAAACGGTTAGTCCCAGCGCAAACAGTCGTTAGAGTTGGTACTAGTACTGATAGTCATGTGGGTGAAGGTGGCCTTCCGAATTGTAATTTCACGACAGTCTTTTCGTGACCTGGTCTATTTATCACTGATTTCTCTTAATAATAGGGTAATTCGTCCAAAAGTCACTGTCGCAACGGATCACAAGGTCTTCCATATCTAAGACTTGCATGTCATTAGAACGGTTAAATATTAAGTCGCCACATTATCGTCATTTGATAAATCGAAATTTCACAACTCGAATCCCCTGGCATCTTGATTAATCACTAATACATATGTTTGATGGAATTTCAATTTGGTTCTCAGTTGAAATAGTCGATATTTCGATTTGTCGTGGTTATTGTTGACTTTCTTTCGCCTCTTTTTCCCCTTCAAATTAAGAGCGTCAATGCTCCAGTGTTGCTGAGATATGCCCGCACAGGGGCATTCTTGGTTCTAAGACCCCCCCTCCCCAGCAGTAATCCCCATTAAAAAGAAGAGAACGCAAATCCCGATTCCAATCGCAGAGCGCACGCCAATTGCCGGCTGTGCATTCGGCCGCGGCGCGGCGCGGGCGAGGACCTTGAGGTACGCCGGGCGTCGAGTCGCCCCGCCCTCCCACGCGCCAGGAGGCGGCGGCGCGCGCTTCTGCGTCGCAACGGGCGGCGCCCGGCCGCGCCCAGCCCCTGCTCCGGCGCCCGGCTCACCTCCGACGCACGCCACCAACCTAAGAACTTCCCAACGAACCAAAGGATCGACCACGGAGATAGATGACGGTGTTACAGAACTGCTATTTATAAGTGGTCTAAACCTACCACCAAAACAAAAGCAGACAGCGGTAGAGAAATGGAACATTTGTTCCCTCTTCGATAAATCACACGTGCATACCACAACCCCTCAGAGCTCAAATGTTTAATAGCAAGTTGATTTTAAGTCGAAAAACTATCGAATTAAGTCTCAAACTGATGTTCTGAAATTGTGTATAGTGCCTGGGCAAATCGTGCATTCGCAATTCAACACTTCGTGGCTCGTATAACAATTACAACAAATGATGCTATGCGGTCCTAAAAATGCTACAGGATTTCTCAAGCACTCGAAGTATTCTATTCTACCTAAATATTTTTTCATCTCTTATCAAATATATTTTTATCATTCATAAACAGCAATTTCCTCAGTTTTTACGACAGCTATGAGATCACATCGGCGATTGATTGATTGTTAGTTATTCCGCGTCAACTACTAAAGTCATTAGCGCCGTAAGTGTAGTGCATGTTCTTCATCGGGAGGTAGCGGTGATCTTCCCACGCTGGATGGCGAGATCTTGCGCCCACCTACCGTCGGCTAGCGGGATTTGCCCCAACCGGGTATCTCCCACCAGCGGGGCACCGCCCCAGTCGGGACAAGCTCTAAGCTCCCGACCGGTCTCCCGGCATGTGTGGTAGTGCAGTGCATGTTAGTGCAAGTGTGTGTAAGGGGTCATGGTAGGATAAAGAAGAGGTCAGAAAGATCGCGCGTGGTCCGTGGCCCATTTGTTAGGGTACTGCTCCGACATTTGCCTGGTGTTGATCGGAGAAACCACAGAAAACTACCGATCAGAGCAGCCGGGGCTACAATTCTCCTCCAGACAGCGACTGAGTTGGACCTAGCTGAAAAGCTAGTATCGAAAATCCTGCCGCCGTCGGGACTAGAACTAGGACCTCCCGGTCAGAGGGACTGTAGTGACATCAGTTGATGCCCTGAGCCATCTCTCCCGTTACGACAGCCACGAGCTCACGTCAGCGAGATATCTCAGAGATACAACGGACAAAGCCTGCGGGGCCGAACACCGACTGCAAGCGCGTTAACCGGGCGCGGGCCACGCGTTTTCCGCACGGGCGAACCGCGGCGCGGGCGCGGCGCTGCGTGTCGCCCCAGCGCGCGCTAACGTCGGGCGTTGGGGTCTCGCTTGCGCAGGTCCCCCTCTTCTCTTCTTCCACTTCCGCCTGAGCTCCTGCTGCTGCCCGCCGACATGCTGAGCAGCCTGGCCAGCTACCTGCTGGGCGGCGGCGCCGCGGCCGCCGAGCCCCGCTGCCCGCCCGAGGGCGACGCGCCGCCCGCCCACGCCCTCAGCGCCGTCGACGCTGACGACGGATGGGTGCTCGTCGACAGCCTCGGTAAGATCACACTCTCGCACTGCGGTTTTCACAGAGCTGCGTTTGAAGGATATCAGCTGTTTCGGTGTCGTCCAATTGGAAGGCTGAGCGCCACCATTATCACGTCACTGTTGTGACGTGTAAAGTCCCGATTGGACAAAACAGCTGATATCCTTCAAACGCAGCTCTGTGAAAACTGCAATATAGCACTACGGTCTCTGGTTCCCGAGAGTAAGCGCGGCCCGCAGCAAGGCCGTAGCATGGGGCAATAACGTGCTACGCCACATTTCTGATGAAATTGAGATATTAGTGTATTTCGACGCCACGCAGATGTATCTAGATGTTGGGTTTTTATTTTGAAGATTCGCCGCAAGACGGCAGGGTTTTCATAAATCAGTGTTCTTTATCCCAATGTGTAGAATGCAATGTTTAAACTTTACTTGTCTCTTTATCAATATTTACATATAGTGGCATAGCATGTTATTGCCCCGAGGTCTTCTATTTAACATCCAATTGTCGGCAAGGGCGGACATCTGCCTACGCACACTAGGCGCACAATACGCACACTAGGCTGTCCAAGGGTCCAACCTCAGAAAGAACCCCAGTAAAATTTTAAACATTTCTTAGTTCATGATTAGGAAAAGCAATTTTTAACTATTTTACTAGATAAACAGCTCTTTAAATTCAAATAATTCCGATTTTAAATATTTGGATTGCTGGAATAAATATTATAAATAAGTGGAATCATAAAACAATTATTTTTATTATGAGAAATATTATTTAATCATTTTTGTTCTTTTACTAAAAGGAGGGACCCCACTCTGTTGATCTCCTAGTTTCTTGAAGTCCAGCCCTGGTTGTCGAAGTCCAAACTGTTTGTTGAGAACCTCAATCTATTTAAAACAATTAATTGATTCAAAATTTCAATCATCTCCGTTGTCTCAACTCCTGAATGCTGCTGGCGGGGCTTTCGGCTGAGAGGACACTAAATGACGGCCGCCTTTCAGGTTGCTCTACACTTTGTATCTAGGGACTCTACCCCCCCCCCCCCCAACGCGCTTTACGCAGACCTCTTTAAGGGCCATCCACAACGAAAACGTTTACGCATAAGTCAGGACATACTCTGGACTTTCAACTGAAAGATGGACGTATCGTTTATAGTGACCGTGAAAGAACACGTGAACACAGCCATTCCTAGATATCCGTTTTCAGGTTGCATATTGTAAGCCCCATATCCAATTTAACACGATCGAAATCTTCAATAGGACAATTAATCTCCCCTTTTACAACACAACGGTCATAAAAATTCTGCTCTTTTCCCCAGAGTCACTGAACGTTAAATTGAGCGTTAAAAACGGCCAGATGAAAAACAAAACCTTGAATATTTGCATCAGAACCCTGATACCAAGTCTCGAATAACCCAGTTTTCATGCTCCATGGTCACGTCATTGGTGGGGGAGCACAAGGTTACAGGTAATTTTCTTGAAGTATTGTGTTCCACTAGCAATCTTATAAATTGTAGATACAATAAGTAGTTTTGTCATTAGGAACTTTTTCTAACGAAAGGTTGAAAACGGCATTTGTTGGAGGAGGTCTCGTTCATCCGAATAGCTTCCTTTCTCCTTTCACAGTGTGTTAAATTTACATTTCCTACTGTGAATATACAAAAGCAATACATTTCAGGTTCATGCCTTTATCATATGGATCGTGTTGGAGACTTAAACATCAGTTTAACCTTGTTTACCATTCCGTGCATGTTAACAAGAAAAATTAAAAAATCAAAGGGAAAGAAGAAGAATTCCATTAATTTCATCGAAAGCTTCCCTTTTTCACCTCTTTATAAAGTAATTTAGAAATCGAGACAGTAGTAGGTAAAATTAGCACGTTCAATACTTGCAGCACTGCATCCTTCCACTATTTCATTCTTACAATTTTGCTTTAGAAGCGAGGAATACGTATTCCAATGGCTGGAAACGCATCATTCCGAAGCAGCATACTACATCTCGTCAATCTCACTCAGCCTCCACCTCCGATCAATCTCAATTCCGAACGCTAGTAAAGGGAGCGGTCGTCGACCTCGGGATTACACGTAACCTTCGCCTAGAGAATTAAATTACGCTTCATCTCGCAGACGGCTCACAATGGCGCATGTGGTACAAAGAAAACAGTCACGGGGAGGGAAAAAAAAAAATAAAAAACCAGGACGCACACGCGGATGGGGAATATCGTATGCGGCACTAGCCGTCTTGCACGCAGCACCAATACCGCTCGCGCCCAGAATAGCGCTGCCCCGAGGTCAGTGGAGCTCGGCGATCTACGATCGGGCGGGACGCCGATCGGCGGCGGCGGCGGCGGCGGCGGCGGCGGCGGCGGCGGCGGCGGCGGAAGAGTCGCGGAATGTGGGCCGGCCGCGAGGCGGAGGCGAGCGACGCCCGGACGGCGCGGCGCAGAGCGGAGAGGAGCTGAGCTGAGAGGCGTCTTGGTCGCGTGATCAGCACGTGGACTTCACTACTTGCGCAGCCCGCAAAAAACATCGCTGCCCCACAATTTCCCAGTAGCAGTTAATTTTAAGTGTCCCGACTTTATAAAAGAAAATAAATACTACGCGAAAGAACGTCCAATAATCATCTCGAGAAAAATAAAACGAGAACTCTAGCTTCTTGCATAGTTACTCAATTATACACATATTTCAGTACTTTAATGCCATTACCTTAGTTAATAATATTTTGTTGATCAGTACTTCACCGTGAAACAAAAACAGAAAATACCATTTCATGGTTCGAAAGAGAATTCGGATACTTCTCGAGAACTAAATTAAACATGAATAATCCAATTATGGAAAGTAAATTATTTTAATTACGAGGCTCTTTCTTCAGTCTTCACCCTCGTAATTATATACAAGTGGTATTCATTAGGCACTGCAAGGATACAAAATCTGTTTACTGCCATATTAGCAAAACATCCCAACAACAATATAACTTGCCCTAACAATAGTTGCCGATTTGTAGATGCTTGTAAGCAGTATTCCACATCATCATCATCATTTTTATTATTGTTGTTATTATTATTTCGCGTTGAAAAGCATCAAATGCTTTCAGGAATCTAAATCTGCTTGCCATTCACACACTGGTAGCATCCATATACTCCATCGCCACTTTATTTTTGTCTAATTGTTTCTGACACTTCCACAACCGACCTTATTCTAATCAACGCGCACCAGCTGTCCCCCACACGCAGCTGGTCCAGCGCTGGACACGCCGGTATAAACATTCTTTCATGGTCGTAAGGGCATCCTCTGGCACGGGCTTCCTTTGTTCCCAGAGCGTGGCTGCGACAACAACGGCTTCACGGACGTGCGGCTGGTGGCGGTGC
Source organism: Teleogryllus occipitalis (assembly GCA_011170035.1). Classification (NCBI taxonomy): domain Eukaryota; kingdom Metazoa; phylum Arthropoda; class Insecta; order Orthoptera; family Gryllidae; genus Teleogryllus; species Teleogryllus occipitalis. The sequence continues at coordinate 397,464 of BLKR01000417.1, forward strand.
CGTCGGCGAAGGCGACGGGGGCGGGCGGCCGAGGGCGGCGGCGGGGCTCGCGGGCCGAGCCCCGGCCGCCCACGCCCGTCAGCGCCGTCGCCCCCGACGCGGGCGACAGCGAGAGCGAGGGCGACGGCGACGCGGGGGCGGGGCCGAGGGCGCGGGCGACGGGCGCCGACTCGCCGCTGAGCGCGCGCTCTCGCTCCTCGTCCAGCGCGTCGCTGCCCTGCCTGCGCGTCGACGAGTCCTGGTGAGTTGGCGGCCGCAAGGGGAAGGCGACAACGACTCGGTGCCGGCGCTAGGCATGGGCAGGGGCCCCGCAAGTCAAAGAGCCCTTTTATGGGGAAAACATTAAGAGAAAAATGAAAAAGAAACTAAAACTCGAGCAAATCGTTCTCGTAATTTTATAAGTCGATGTACAGTACAGTAGTCAGATATGTCATACAATTTTCAATCATATTTAAGATAAAAAAAGTGTTTATAGTCATTAATTATAAGGTAGGACTCTTTGAAATTAATAAATTGATGCTAACATTAAAGAAGGTTCAACTGAAATGCATACGTATTATTTCATTTATTGAACAAATCATTTTATTAAACACTAGCTAAACACAAAATGTTTTAGCATTTTAAGATCACCGTCGAAATTATTTAAAATATATTTCCAAAAACTTTTTCTATTTTAAACGTGTTTTTGTTATTTATTGAAATCAAATAACACATAATTTATTGATATAACTTTCAAATTTCTAATTTTTTCGAGGGGAGGACTACGTTTCAGCTTTGCTCTGGGCCCAAAATTGTGTAGCCCTGCACTGAATGGAAGGTATCCAATTAAGGGGTATCCGAAATTATTTGCATTCAAAATATGTCAAATTCATTTTTATATAATTTTAATGATTCGGATTGACTTATTCACTAATTATCTAGTAGTTAACATAACGTGGTTTGTCTTTTCATATTTCCATACCATAATTCCCTACATAAGAGAACATGTAGCATCATTCAATTGTTTTCCTATTTCCCTCGTAAACACGTTTCTCTCGATCTAGTAGGTAAGTTACGCAGTGTATATCGAACTCCGTATCGAAGGCAATGACAAGCAACAACGTATCAGTAAAAATATTATCCTTATTTACTATACAAGTGATAAGTGACCTTTTATTTTGCGAGTAGGAAACGTTGGGACAAGAAGGCGGTATTATTTCATGATACATGTAGGTCAGTAGTAGTTGATGCGGTCTGGCGAAATTATTTTGTTTCCTTTGTTGGATTCATAGATTTATCTCAATACTTGAGCATCGTTTAACTAGTACTCCGCCGCTATGCATACCCTGAAAGAACCACTTTTACTAAAGGTATCTAAAAACTGTCTTTACTTCTAACTCAAATTAATCGTTGTAAGTTCTTTTTTTATGGAAAAATTGTTTACGTAGATGAGAGAATTTTTGTTCGACAAACGAGTCCCCCCTCCCGTGAATCTACCATTTCAGCCCTCTGGTTTTCTCTGGGCATCCCAGCCTCTGCCCTCTTGTATTCCCTCGAATTCCTACAGGGGCACGGAGGACGGCAAAGCAGCCCATCCCCGGCGCGAACTTTCTCTCCCACAGCCCCAGAGCGCACCTCGCAACGAAACGCCTCCCAGTGCGTTGCACATTTTCTTATCTTTTCTGTGTCCGCAGGTACGTGACGCCGCCGCCGTGCTTCACGTCCGCGGGACCCGTCCACATGGAGACCTCCCCGCTGGAGGACCTGCTCATCGAGCACCCCAGCATGTCGGTGTACCGCCAGCACCCGGCGGCGGCGCCGCCCTCGCCTTCGCCCGCGCCCGCTCCCGCGCCCGCCCCAGCGCCCGCGCCCCCGGCGCCCTCGCCCGGCGCGGCGGGGGCGGCAGGCCGCCAACGCGCCGGCTCCCTGCCGCCGCCCGCCCCCGCGCCCGCGCCCGCCCCGGCGCCCCCGGCGGCAGCGCCCGCGGGGGCTGTGGCGGCGGCGGCGCCCGGCGCGGGCGGCGCAGGCGCGCTCCGCGTCCAGGAGCAGCAGGTGCTCCAGCTCAAGGCGGCGCAAAAGGTGAGCGGGGTCCCTCGCACTGCACCCACGCGCACTCCACGTACACGAATCGCATTTGTTATTACGGAAGCATCAGTATGTGTTAGGCAAGAGGCCATGGTGAAAAAAAGGACTATTTTTGAATAAAAAATACCCACTAATTATTAGTTTGTTTTTAACCCCACAAGACCTTGTAGTTAGGTCTTCACAATAATTTTTGTCTTGCGGTTATACGTAATTAGTTTATGCTCTACGACAATATTTAAACTTTCGGGTACTTCCTCCATTTATATAACTTGTAATGTGTGTGAAATCGTTTTTCTACGCGAACTGCAAACATTACGTCCGCGTGAACAATGAAACGTTTTTAAAAAGTTTATAAAAAGACACATTTTTCGGAAATAAAATGTTTTATTAGGAGAGACCATGGTGCCCATTCAAATTTTTCAGGGGACTATGGACCCTCACTTCCTCCCCTGTACGCACGCCTATGACCACCACCGCATACATTTTCGCTTTCAACAACGTTTAGTTTGTATCTACATCCCAGACCTATTACACTACCGTTTTAAATTCCTGAAACATAACCACATCCGGCAGGAAACAGCTTTTCGGGGAGACCCTCGCCATCCACCCGAAACATCTTCCGGAAGGCGCCTTTACTTCTCAATCACGCAAGGAACACCGTCGGGCTCCGGCTTTTGTGTGCGTGCCGCGCCAATCACTCGTCGGAAACACGCCCTCACGCCTCGAGAGGCGTTTGAACGAAACGTTTTAGCGGCCGCCCTTTTCCGCCTGCACAAAGCTCCGTGCCGCCCCGCGCCGCGCCCCCGCCAGCTGAGACGCCCGCGCCGCCATCTGTCGCCGCCTTCCGCAGCTGTTTCGCGAGCACGTCCGCCACAAGGCGCTTTTTTCTAGTTGATGATTTTTTGCGCAAGGAAGTGCGAAGACGGACGGCATGTCTTTCTTACTGACGTCACGATTTGGCAACGTAACAGTTGAATTCTCGAAAGAACTTGTGATGACTCCCAGGCGTCCTTTACTAAAACCGGCAATGTCTCGGGAACTGAAGAGTAGCCTTCTGGGGTTAAGGTTTCAAAAACACGAGAGGGAAAGTACAATCAGAAATTATTACATTTTACTGAGTTGAACAAAGTGAAATTCGATGTAAAACACAATTAGAAATCTTCGATTTTAAAATAACTCATCAAGACCTTCAAGTCGTTCTCGATCACCTATAAATCAAATAAATAGGCTACCCCCTTTGCGACCACACTTCCGGAATCAAAACACGAGCGACCACTTTCTGTAATTAAGTTTTCAACTACCTCCCACCATTTTTCGATGAATGACTTTTAACCTCTTCCTCGACTAGACTCTTCATCACTTTTTATCACTGAGACGATCCAATTGAAAAATTCCGGCCAACTGAGTGACCCACGCAATGTCAAATTTAATTCGACCACAAAACACAGTGTGACAACTGGACTTTTTGATTTCGGAAATGTATGCACATGCCCGACAACAGGAACCATCTGCACCAACAGTTTTATATTTAAAAAACCGCGTTCTTGGTCGAAATCTAAAAAGAACACACACCTCTCTCTGGCCCACTTAACAAAGTCTTCCCGCACACCCAGAATCAGAAGTGTATCTACGGTATTGCAGACATGACACGTGCCATGGGCGCCACTCACAAGGGACTCTGTTTGTATTAGAACCGCTAAAACAAAAAACAACCCTAATATGAAGTATCCTCGCAGGGGCGCAAATTCTATGCTTGCCATGGGCGTCTGAATACCTAGATACACCCACTGGCGGATCCGGGGTGGGGGGGTGGGAGTATGGAGGCCATGCCCTCCCCAAAAAAAGGCCTAAAGTTTCGTTTACCTTCCTAAATTGGACAAAAATGTATTTAAATATTCATTTATATTCAAGTGATTATTTAAACAATAATATTGTATAGTACATCTACACAGTAAAACTTGCTCAATGCAGAATGTCAAGGGACCAATATTTTTTTCCGTATTAGACAACATTCCGCAATATGCAGTGTTTTACTGCTGAATTTATGTTTGGCTGAACCGCGATTTATGTTCATATTAGACAGATTGCCGCATTATACACGTTCCGCATTGAGCAAGTTTTACTGTAGTACATAAATATACAATATAATAACAAATATGTTTATTATTTAACAAAAATGTACGATGCCTTCCCCACGCACAATTTTAAAAAAAAATGATCAGCTGGATCCCCCTCTGCGCAGATGATGGTGTATGACCCGCGCGCCTGTTTCTCTCGCCCGCAGGTGCAGCAGCGGCGCGCCACGCAGAACTTGAAGCGCGGGCCGCTGGAGCGCCTCAACAAGGCTCGTGAAAACAGCGCGCGCAACAAGGTGCAGCGGCGCTCCGACCGCATGCTGCAACACTCAGGGGCTAACAATAACCGCAAGTGCTAGCTGTAAGTCGCTCCCGCGGGATCTCAGGCCACCACACACACACATACACGCAACCGGAAAAAAGAAGACGGACGGGCATTGAAGACGAAGAAAAGAAACGGAAGCCAAACCAAACAAAACAAAACAACAAAAAAAAAAAAAAAAACGAAGGAAAAAAAAGAAGAAATCATTGGTGGACGCATTACTGCGTAAGAAAACAACTCAAAATTCAGAAAAAAATAAAATAAAATATTTGGGATCACTGAAAACACAAGTAGGCCAGGTCGCATTTTCCGGTTTTCGATAAACCACGAATATAATTAAAAAAACACCAATTTCAATTCAGGATGTAGAAACCTAGGCTTGTCTCATCGCACAATTTCGATGTGTCCACTAAACACCACTTCTATATGCGCTGTTTTAGAATTCCACACAATTATGAAGAGAAAGGATACCTTTCCGAGATTAAAATGTACGGCAATTCTAACTGGTCTACTAGTGTTTTCAGAAATGTTCAGTCCCATCACTTTACTCATTACCGCATCTCTATGGTTCACTTCTCTTCCCACTTGATCACGATGCAATTTTTTAAAACTAATTTAATTTAAGGTTTTCACTTTCTTTGCCTATTTGTCGGAAACTAACGCACTTTCAGAAACTAAAGTAACGTAATCACCGAATCATCATCATTCTGCATTGAAAATATGTTTGATGTAATAACAGAATTTCTGTTAACTAACATTATCAATCGATCAGAAGAGAAGTGATCATAGAAGAGCAAAACAATTATTTTTATCATTTTAGTTTCCTTCCTTTTGAACAAAAAAGTAGTTCAGCCAAAAACTAACCAATTCGGGCTTACAAAAAACTAACCATACCTTTTCGAATATGTCATGTCATTGCGAGACTTCATCTGAGGTTTCAATATGGAATACGATAGGTGAACTTGTATTATTCAGCACCGTTCAATTTTTCGCTTTGCACTCCTCACTCACACGAAGGCACAATTTTGTAGCTTAAGTAGATTCGGGAAAATGAGACTCCACGCTCGATTTGAATCCCCGCTTAAACTGCCGTTGAAAAGAGTAGTGCACCGCCGAGGGGCCACCACAGCGCGGGAGAAATTACAGCTTTCTTGAGATCGGCAGCGTTTCTTTCCTTCTGTCGGTTTCGGCAACACGTCGTTGCAAATCGACTCCACGTTTAATTTTTTTTTTCTTAGAATAGGAACTAATTATTGTCGAAAAAAATTTATATAGGAATATATCATTATTTAAATGTATGTATTTAAAAAGATGCGAGTTGTATGTACATGCCTCGTTATTATAATTTAAAAAAAAAAAACAACAAAAAACCATGAGACTTTTCGAGCTGTTCGGTATCGAAGCCCTACGCACTGCCAGTAGGCGGAAGTAGCCGTCGATTCGCGACGGGAGTAAGCAGGCGCGGGGCGCCCCCTGCGTGCATTTGCGTCAGAATTTGGCTCTCAACAGGACATCGCGCCGGTTCACACGTCCCTTTTCGCTCCGCCAACGATTCGGCCCACGAAAAGGCTAAATACATTTGATCTGGCAACGAATACTCACTCTCTCGTCCCGCTAACGACTCGTTTTCCCTCTTATCTTTTCTTTGGACTAACTTGCTTTCATTTTGGATTAATTTACCTTACAGTAATGGAGCATCCGGGGGGAGGGGGAGGCATTTTGGGCTATCAGGAGCCGATGACGCGTATTCACAAAGGTTCGAATGTCATTCAATATCTCAACTGAATACGCTATAAATAACAAAAGAAACAAAAATTACATTTAAATTCAGCTTAAAAGAGAAATGCTTATATGAAGTTGCCTGGCCTCCCTCCCCTACAAAAATTCTGGTTGCACCAACGCCTAACAAGTTCGACATTTTCCATCGCATTCTAATTATATCACTACCATGACAACTGAAAATTACTAACAAAGTTCGTTTATTTTTTAATTTTTTACCAGTTCTTCCATTCTCAACACCTGTTCGTCAAAATCTAGAGAACGATTTAGAATACGTCATTGAACATTTCTGTTCAATTTATAAATAATTTTGAAAATAGTTTTCATAGTATCAGCGACCGGTTCGATACTCTGCAGTTTGATCAGGCTTCCATCGTCACAGGAGAGCCAATGGAGACAACTGTAAAAACTGCAACGGCCTTCGTCTGGAAAGAGAAAAAAAAATCCTAGTTACACGCCAGCTTTGGCGTAAAATGAAAAAATGTGGCTGGCGTCTAATTCCCTACTCTGCGATTGCAGGAGGGACGCTAATTGTGTGCCTTCATGGCCCCCAACTTTCCCTTTAGACTGCGAGATACTGTCCTCCCTTGGGAGTTTGGTGCGACGGACTCGTCGTCCAAGTGCGCGCTCCTCCCCCACAATTTGCGTTGAGTCGCTCCGGTCAAATGGTCACGTCACGCGTCCCTTCTTGCATGCGAGCACAGGCGCTATAACTCCGATTTATTTACCGTGGCGCCTCAAGGCCAGGATCTGGACGAAGTGGGGGACACTGTCATCCTATCGGGAGCGTCGTTACGATTTACATTTTTGAATTGGAGCTAACGATTGGATGACAATGTGCACCTCTCCTTCCACCTCGTGACCATGAGGCGCCACGTTAAATAAATCAAAGTATACCTTCCCGGCGGGGAGCAGAGGGATGCAGACGCCATTCGGTTCTCGGTTCGGACAGTCGGGGATCAAAACAGGCATTCAAGCAATTCAAGCAAGCCAACGAAAGTCTACACTGCTTATAGCGAAGTAACTGTTGAGTTGAATATACTTCACTCTCAGATGGACCAATTGAGATGTTCCTGATTCCCGACTCTTCGAGGTCTTGTCGAAACAACTTCAATCTCACTGTCAATCGAACTTAACAATGATAGCAAGGCTAACTCCGCAGAATTGTTTTCCAATTAGTGTTTTGACGCCGCATTTTTTCATTGACGCATCTCTCCTTTAGAGATTAACGAATGTTTTTAATTATATAATGTTTGTGGCAAAATGAAAAATGTTGAGTGAAATACCTTAAGAATCAGTAAGTACCTTGCAGATCGCCAATTAATGTTGGCAACTACTATTTTGGAAAAAATAAATTTTGTGTGTTTTTGGAACATTACAAAACTCGCCCCCTCGCCCGCTACTGCTTCGCGATCGGTAATCCTGTTAATTAAAACTAGCAATACTGTTACATAGCAGACAACAAATGGAAGTGTAAATAAATGTTGTTGCAGTTCGACCGAGACGTTACTGCATTGCGAATCGGTACTTAAGCACTTCCTTATTGATTGGGTTGCCTATGGATTCCTTTTTATTCATGTTTTTTTTTTTTTTTCAGTAACAACCCATACCAATTACTCGTCGACAATCAATGAATTTTAAAAATTGGACTTCTGAACACTTGTTGTTTTAAAGTTGGTAAAAAAAATCTTGAACTCTCATGCAATTATGACGGTTTTCTGGAAGTACACCTGCATAGTAGCTGCATATCAGCATCTAGATTTAAACTGATGAGCAAATACACTTTTGCAGATCTAAAGAAAAATGAGCTGGGAATAATTTTGTCTTCAAGGCATTTCTTTATGGATTTATCATCGATTCTTTGTTTTTCAAATAAACCTTCAAATTTTCATGTAATGCAAGGATAGTGAAAAATGAAATATAAATTCAATGAACTGCACACGTCCCATTAAAAAAAAATACTGGAAAAAAATCTTAAGAAAGAAGGGAATCCATATACAAAAGATGCAACACCATGACTTGCAGTTTATTCTGAATGTGTGTGATGGATGTACGTATTGTTCACTGTGGTTCTTGTGTCTTAGAGTAGATTGCGCCACTTTGAGCACATATTTATAGTAACAAATATATCACGTCCTTAATATTTTTGTAAATATTTTGGCATTGTGAATTTCCAAATGTGATGCAAGTACTCCAAAGGGTCAAGAATTAAAACGAGTTACTATTGTGCTTGGATACCATGAAATTTTGAGTAGATTTAGTACAATACATGCCAATTATGTGAGATTTTTAAGTAAAAATGTATTAATGCCCTGGTTTGACAAGCTGGCATTGTATAGCTATAAAGATGCCCTATTTAAACGTAATTACAATTCTGTGATACATATAGATACAAATACCAATAATTACATTGTGCATTAGGAATTTTTCAACAGTATTACTTGTGTTCACTTGCACAGCTGTTAAAGCCAAAACTACAAGAAACTGAAAGAACAGCTGAGGCCAATACGCTTGCACGAAACTTGTTACTTTTGACACATAACTTGAACTACCAAATTCTATGCCAATTAGCAAGCAAGGGCATAAAACCAATATTAAATGCCAATTATAATAATTCTAGGTATGATGTAAGGACTGCGTAAGTGTGTGGATATGTTAAATAATTCTAATATTGCAGCTGATGTGTGTAGTTGTGTGCATGTACAAGATCACATTTAAGTGTATATATGTATTAGTATGGGTGATGTGGCTTTCTGTGAATATATAATTATTGAAATTTTGATCATAAAGAATAGTGTGTGCACGAAAGCAGTTTTTGAGGAAAAATGCTAAAGAGTTTTAATTAAATTTATCAATGTACAGCAAGCATCAATCATACGTTGTTGTATGAAGGCTTAGTCTCTTTTTCAAAATATGTTGTTATTTTTCTCAATTTTTAATCAGAAAAAAATCCATCTGTAGCAGATGATGCCTATGAAAAAATATTATATTAGGTTTAGTAACCACTATTTCAATTTTTGAAATATTCACTTAAAAAGTAAATAAAAATTTAAATATGACAAAAGTTGAATAAAAACGTTGAATACAAAACCAGAATTTTATTATCTCATTAGTACCACCTGTACCCCAGACCACTCATTGTGAGCAAGATGCAGGTGAGTAGAAAATTTGCAACTATTTATTTTCAGAACAATAATTCTATCTTAGAAGCAATCTTGTGTATTTTTGAAGGTTAAGTTTAACGAATAAGCAATGAAGAAATGATTTGTGAAGAGTCTTTGAAAAGAATATTTGAAAAGCAATGCACATGAAATATCTCATAACATTTACATTAACCAGCATACTCATTACCTCACTCTTTAAATCTAAATATTTTCAAAATGATACCGTTATAATAAATAAGTGGAGAAATGTCCACTTTCATACTGACCCTTGAGACTTTCAAAATATAAGGGTTATAACTTCTCCAGGTCAATGAATCCAATATTTCTCGCTCACATTACCAGAAATACATATTAGATATTATCGTGTAACTAGTACTATTTGAATCTACAATATAACATTGTGTACTAGGATGGTTTCATTTCTTTGCAACTAAACCTTAGTTTCCAGGACAAAAGATCAAATAACCTTTTTAAATGTATGCCAAATGGTCCACCCAATGAGCATACTTACAGCAGAGTATCTTCACAAATATGTCTGCGCAAAATCTAGTCGATTGAAAAAGAAAAAGTTAATTTAAACAAATAACACTGTGGCATCCACAATCAGAATGCTATTAAGGTGAAGAGTTGATTATTAGGCTTTAGAGTTGATTATTAAAACTTTCTTTGTTTTGTGACAAAAGAACTTGTTTGAAGAAGTTAAAGTGAAAATATCATTTAAAGAATCGAAAATGGCATGAAAACCATGGCTAATTGGAAATCCGCTGAAATTAACAGTATTCTAAATCCATGCATTAAAAGATAGACTTCAGAATGTATTCATTTCTTCAAGTCAATAAGCTGCCTTTTAATAAAAATGTTCACCTGTTCAATAAAACATTCTAAATGTAAAGTTAACTTAAAAAAAAAACCCTCTGATTTTGTATTACGCTTTCCAAAGATTGAACATATAATGTTCAACATGACTATTACAATGACACACCTCATAACGTAATTCATATGAGTTTTGTAATAAAAAAAAGTTTTTGTATCAATACTTATATTCAGCAACAATAAAATCGATTTTTTCTAAAAACAAAGAAGTTATACAAAAAAGAAAAAAAAAGTTATACTAAAAGTTCTCAAAATAAGCAAAAACTTTAGATATTTGACATTTAAAAACTCAACCTATTGTCGGCACGAATTTCTGCTTTCCAAACTAGCCCAGTTTATTTTTAAAGGATTTTAAATTTTGGAGCAAAGTAAAACAAATTTCGTCTTGGCTACTAAAATAACCGTGATAATTATTAGGCACTGGTAACAGTGGAGAGGGTCTAATAGAGAAGTGGTGAAAGAGTTTACCATTATTACTATTTTTAGGTGGTAATAAGTCTGATTTACAAAGAACGCGCAAAAAATTTCTCTCGAAATATGCACACTCTTCTGCTCTTTAACACCGTAATAAGCTAAACAAAATACATGTCTACATATAGTAGAGATCTACGTAAAATCCAACAAAAAAATTAGAAACTCTTTGAAAGAATTTTGTAAGACAGCAAAACGTCCGCCTGTACGATCGTATGTCCGTTCGTATATTAATTGGCACGAGTTAAAATATTTTTTAAAAAAAATCGTAAATGGTTCACAAATGGTGCCATTAGTTGGGCACGGTACCATTCATAAAAATATTCAACAACAAAGAACACAAAACGTAGAAGACGTAAAGTGGGGGACATGGGAAGCAAGATCTCAAGATTGGTCGCTATACCATGAGACTAAGGAGGTAATGTTTTCCTCTATGGCTATATTTCGGTTTTCCAAACGTGGCGCATGAGGGACTTGTCTTCACGATGGAATATGGAACGACTTTTTGCTTCTTTCTCGGTCCTGTCGCCAGATGTCGCATTATCGCGACAGTATCAACCAGTGCTGCAGATCAACCGGCATCTAGCAGCGGTGCCCCTGCATGACCTGCACACCGCCACGCTCTGCAGTCGCACGGTTAGCCGCTATTTCAGGCTGACCAGAAACATTTTTGTCAATCGAATAGGGCGCGCTGCGTGGCTGAGAGTGGTGCGCTGAAGATGTCAACACTAAACTACGATGCGTTAATAGTTTCCTAGCTGAGCTACAGCTATGAGGACAGTCCTATCCACATTTTCCCGCCCGATGAGAATCAATGGCAGGAGGCGTGACGCACGATTCTCCCTCACGTGGCCAGAAGCTTGCCCTTACTAGGACTCGGATAAAATGGGCATGTCCTGGGCCAGTAAACAGTGTGAATGGAAGGCTGTGAGTGAGTAGCACGTCTTGTGTGAGGTGTAATAGTGATTTGCTTTCATTATCTACTTGCTTGAGGAGCTGTGACCAATGCGATGTTGCTTTGCATTTGGACCATTATTAGATTTCAGAAGACTGGTTAGGTTCATATTTTTTCATGTTTATTAATTCTTGTACGGCAGTATTAATAAACATATAAACATGCACTTTTTCGCTACCAGAGCCAGGCAATAAGAGTTTCTGTCAAAAACTCGCCTTTCTCCGGCGCACAATTACAATACTTTTTTCTTACGAAGCCGAGAAAGTAAAAAAGGATATTGAGAACAACGAGAAACACCAGCACGAATACTACAAATCATTGTTCAAAAAATTAAAAATCCTACCACCCTGAAGCTAGTACGTATTTTAATTCCTTATCTTCACAAAGAAGGACGCGAAACTAGAACTCTGTTAATCTAAACGCATTTATAATTTTTATATTAGGCAAAAAACATGTCCGTCATACTAAACCTGCATTTCTCCCTCAAATTTCCTGGTAGAAGGCAATACATTACGTAACAAACTTCCCAATGAATTTAAAAAAGTAAAATAAATCCAGTATTCACAAGTCTTGCGGTTGATCACACATTATACACTTTAAAAGAAAATATACACCACAAACTTGATCGGCGAATGTAAACTTCTAATTCCAGTTTTTAAACAGTTTCATGTTTAACTCCCCCCACAATTATGGATGGACAAAAAGGATGGACCCAGCCCATTATTCATGCTCATTTTAACAACAAACCTAGTGGTGCTACAAAATGGCACAGACTTTCTCATAATCTCTTTAGTATGGGCTAGCTTTTCGATTTTGGTTTTGACCCACCCTCTTCCCAGCTCTTACATATCGGGGCCTAAACAACATTCTTTCACACTTCCTCAATTTTTCGATTCCCTAATAATAGACTTGAAATATGACTTTAAGAATTCAATAGAAGAGTGAAACCTGTCCCTGCATGCAAATTTTCATTGAAAAGTTTGGAGCAGTTTTTGAGAAAAATGTCGTTTGAGTGTTTCTGAAAATTCACAATTTTGAGCTCATTTCCACTGAAAACTTTTGAGTTTTCGAGACACTTCAAAAGAAATAATTTGAAGCATTTGTACTGACAAATGCAATAATGTAAATGTACTAAAAACGCGTAAATTTAGAAAAATTACATTTGTGTAATTTTCGAAAAACCAAAAGAATACATCAAAATGGCGTCTATGTCATGATTATCTGAGCAATTCTCACAATCCACACAAAAAGTTTAAAGAAAAAACTAGAGCCATTCTTGGGAAAATTGTTTTTAATATTCTCCATACTTCACTTAAAATTACGCAAAAATATTTAATTTCAAACATTGCATGCCATTCATTAAAGAACTAAATGTGGAGGACAAGTTTCATTTGAAAAAAAAAAAAATTAATAGTGAAAATCAGACCCATGCCATAAGTATGGTTCTAAAAATCATATCATTTAAAAAATTTCAAAATGTACAATTTTTAAAATTTAAATCTATAACATGACGTGTTTTAATTTTTAAAGATCGCTTTTAAATGGCACAGATGTTTCTTTAAAATATCTGAATTTTCGAAAATTGCAAAAGATTATAATTTTGTGCCGTCTTCTTACAATTTGCAAGATACAAATTTTTTTCGTATTCAAATATAGATCTTTATATAAGCTTACGTACTGTTTTTTAAAAAAATCTGGGTATTTTTCGCGCAATTTTGAGTCCAATAAATGAAAGTTTAAAACCAAGTCTTTCACAAAAAGGCTCTAATTTTTTTCTTTAATTTTTTCTCTCGTGTAGTACAAAGTATGACAAAAATGATGTAGGTCCTACTTTCGTTGTACTCTGAACTTTCGAAAATTGCAAAAGTTATAATTAATAAAAGAAATTATGTGCTGTTGTAGCACCGCAGTTTTCTACAGCTAATTATAATTTTTTAATCATATTAAATACCAAACTTCATATTACGTAAATATACTTCGACTCGACTCGTCATTCATGGCTAGTGCTGTATTAGGACAAATAACTTATTATTGTAATTGTTATTATAAGCATTTTTATTATTACATGTTTCAACAAGATATTATCACCATTCAACAGTATTTGTAATTAATGCCCAGCATTAGGCTCACTTGTCGTTACTATATCGTAAAATTCGAAATTAAAATTCCTTATATACGAAATAATAACCAAACGATAACTTGAGCTTTGATACTTAAAATTAGGTTGCCAGTCTCGTTGGGAGACCAGCCAAAAAGAATCAGATTGCCCAGTCTCTAGAATCCATAAAGAACTATCCAATCCAAATAACTTCTAATGCAAATCTATATACCCTTTGTTGAAAGAGTACTTCTTCAGATCTCTTCATGCACTTCAATATCACGAGACGAAAGAGCGCGGGAGACAGCCATGACAGCACAGTGCTGCCTGGGACCCGCCCACTGAACACGCTTCCAGCCATGACCATTGAGGCCTAGCGGTTATTTTGGTTATGTACCACACGTGCCAACTATCGTATTATCACATTACAAACTTCACTTCTGCGGAAAAATCTCATACAATTGGTCGAACAACGTATGTTCTTATCTGAATAGTGACAATTCAAGGAACGATGATTCGTTTTAGAAAATTCTTCAAGCACACCGTAAGCAACGTGATAGGCATGATTCATATAGGCGCATTGCCAGGTACTTAGACAATACTATAGCTTTCCGCAGATAATTTACTTTTTAAAATTGAACGTAACATGACAACTTACCCATTATATAGTCCTTAGTTTGCTTCTGTACTTCTAGCAGCGACTCACAACCACGTGTCTCAATATTTGTTTCTCTCTGAACAACACATCACACAAGTAAAGCACACTATTACACACGTTAGTACCATTAAAACCGTTATGCACACATTAACACTCCACCATGATAAAAACGTAGTTAACTAAACATTTATATCAAATTCGCGCTCGCGTATGGATTCCCTCGCCGCGCAAGTGAGAGGACATGCTGGCACTACTGTGGTCAACAATTCAACCATTTCCTACCGCCGATTTCAAATGCTCTTGTGCGTCGATGGTTTAATTATTATCACTTTTCACACAATGTATGATTTCATATTTTTCAGGAACACCACGTTATGAAGGTTCAGTTGCAAAATTGGTGGACAGTGCTTGTAAAGAAGCTGAAATATATCAGGAGTGTGGCATTGTAAGTTTTCCAATCCATCACATTTAACTAGGAAACCTCAAATTAATAGTTAAAGTTGCTCAGTAAATATCTCAAACAAAATACATAAGGTTAAAATAGCAACTAATATTATTACTATATATTTAATAGATTCATGCGGTGAGTCATTTCAGGTGTAAAAAAATTGACTGCCTTCTTGTCAGTCATGTACCAAACATTTCTAGTGCCCATCATTCATTTATAAAAATAGGGAGATTGACAACAGTAGAATAATAGTAATAAGGGAGATTACAACAGGATAATTTATCAACAGATTTTGCTATTTTTTTAAGCTGTTGTGCAAACTAGTGTCTTTAGTTATAATTAAAATTGATAACTACCATTAACTCTACCTTAAATATCAATTGTATTGATTTCTCTGATCAAAGCATTTATTGTTCAACAATGAAACAACTCTTATTAAAAAGTTCTGCAATTTTTTCAAAATGAACTTGGAGGAAATTACAACATCGAAAATTAGGAACCACAATACTTAAAAAAAAATAAATATGGAAAGATTAGAAGAACGATTCGGGAGGACGTGAAAAAAATTAGCTCAAAACCGGAAAATACGGGAGGCCAGAACACCCTAACAAGTTTCTAATGTTATTTTGCTGAAAAACGCTTCGTTTCCGCACTGCAGTTACTTGAGAATTTCTCTTCTTCGCCCTTCAGAAAATTATGCTTATAGTTGTGGAAAATCTTAGAAGAGTTCTAAAAATTCCAGAAGAAAAATTCCACTTTAATCGTGAGGGCGGAATTTGCGAATTGACGGAATTGGGATGTAATTTACGACAGATCCATATCGCGCGCGGGCACTGCGATCACGGTCGTATTCAATATCTATCATTATTAGGGGGCGGATTTTGATGACCTAAAACATCGCCAAAAATGATTAGTAAAATGCTATTAAAATGTTTTTAAAATGCCCTAAAAGCGAACAAAAATTACATAAAAAATGCGATGAAAACCTGTTCGGATGAACAACTGAAGCTGCTTGATATGTTACTGGTGTAATCGCAGCTTCCATTCGTTCAAGTGAACTTAGCTTGTAAACTTTTGATTTGGACCGTTCTTTACCAGAAAATCTCTTTAGGAATCCCGGAATCGGCCGAAATGGCGATGATAGACGTCACAGGAACTGTAGATTACATATTCACAACAGCTGGTAACAATTACAGAGCGAAGAAATCGTATAGGCTCTTCAGGAATTCTGTGAAGAACATGTTGCATTTCGTAAATATTATTTGAAGCAAGTACCATTAAAATTATATTAAAATCAATGCAATCAGCGAAAAATGCAGTAAAAATAACTTATTAGTCCAAATCGACCAAAAATGCAAAATAAATAAATAAAATAATAATAACCTATAAAACTGGATCATTTCCTTTTGTCATAACATTATATTAATTTGTACACTAAATAGCATTGTTGTAAAGTGAAAAGAAAGAAAATGACATTTCATTAAAATCCGCTCCCTATTACCTATCCTTATTAGCCTGCCAGCCAGTGTGAATTGCATGGCACTCTCCATTCAATCACTAAGTCCTTGACTTCACGAAACTTTGAACAGAGCTTCGAGGCTTTGAAATGCATATCAAGTTGCGGTGTTAAACAATCTATGACGAAATGGAAAAAACAAAAAAAACACCCTGCATAGAAATCAGTGCTGCTGATGCCAAAATGATAAAAAAATTATTTTTTCTGGTAACAATTAAGAGGTACACTGTTGCCTTTTTTCACCTGAAATGATTCATCCTGCATTAGGACAGTGAAATCTCTGGGAAGATGGTCACCAAACAAAAATAATTTAATCCAGTATTACTTCGTTTATCATAATCTAGGAAAACATGTGTAATATATCTGAATTTTCAAAATGCAGAAGGCAGATAAAAAAAAAAAAAAACATTATGGCAGTGTTTCCCATTTCTCCAGAAATTTCAGATTCTTTGAAATACTCTAATACATACTGTGAATTATTTTTTGTAGGATGGAGTTCTTCTTGAAAATATGCACGATTTACCATACATTCAATCTAAGGACATGGGTCCTGAAGTTGTCTCAGTGATGACAGCAATATGTACAAATGTTCGAGCTCTGTTGTCATCTAATATTCCATGTGGTGTTCAGGTGAATGGTCTTGTATATTATGTAGTTTTAATAAAATTTGTAATTAATATCAGTTAAAATTTCATAGGTCCTTGCTGGTGCGAATCCAGAAGCAATTGCCATTGCTCTTGCAGCTAAATTGCAGTTTATCCGCGCAGAAGGTTTTGTCTTTAGTCATGTAGCAGATGAAGGATGGATTGATGCATGTGCTGGGACATTGCTACGATATCGACATTCTATTGGAGCGGACAATATTTTGATCTTCACCGATGTGAAAAAGAAACACAGGCAAGAACATCCCATGTGACTTGTTTCACTAACTCAACAACTGATAAACCTTATTTGGTCTGTATAGTAGTTTTCTCTTCATACATTTGTGTTAAACCTTAAAATTCTCATTGAACAATTACCTTCTAGCAGGGAAAAAAAATTCATTACATACTACAGCTCAGATATTGGTTACTGCCAACTACACAGATTTATAATCTCAATGAACACAAAATTTCAATTTGTACATAGTAACCCATTCATGAAAAATTATTTTTTGCAAATAATTTCATCTTCAATTAGTTCTCTTCAGTGATATTTATTCTGTTATTATTATATACTGTTTACAATAGAATATTTGTTAAAAATATTTTACACTTCAGCTCATGTTCTCATTAGATACACAAGGATAACGGATGAATTACATAAAACCAAGTAATGCACAAACTTCAAATTACATTTAATTAAAATTAAAAATTAATTTTTTTTAAAATTTAAAAATGATTATTTCCAAATGAAAATATATTGTCAAAATGCATACATCAACAATCTGTTTCTGTCAAATTTAGTTTATAATATCGGAAATAATCAATTTCATGGAAATTCCCACTGCTTTTTTTAAAATGCTTTCATAAAGAGGATTTTTCCAACGTGTGTGTTTTTTGTTCATTTAACATTTAGACCATTTGTTTGCAAATGGTCAGAATTAATTTTTTGTGCGAAATTCAAGTTCTAAGTATATAATATAAAAAATATTTGAAATAGTTTACTATTACAAATGCAATTTATTCATTAATTTTGTATGAAATTACGTTTAAAAAGAATATAACATATTAATTTCTATATTGCACAATTGAATTTTAACAAACTGCCTATAAGTGAGACTCAAGACAATAATATTATCAATGATAAATAGATACTAAATATTAGATTCAGAAAATCAAAATACAAGCTCATGAAAAGAGATTTCACATATTAGAGAAAGAATGAAATTCTCCACAGTGAGAATGCTCTCATTAAACATTTTTTTAGATATTGATGATTCAAATTCATTCTTCCGTATCTTTAGACATGATACTAATTGCATCATCTTCTTTTGAAACACTTTCCCACACCTTTCCTAATGCCTGTTGAAATTTGATGATAATCAAAGTAATGCTTAATCTTTCAGTGCACATGCTGTTACTGCAGATGTATCCATTGAAGATACTGTGAAAGCTGCTGAATTTTTTCTTTCAGATGGAATAATTTTAACTGGCACTTCAACAGGAAATCCAGCCAGCATCACAGAACTTCACAGTAAATAATTTAAATTTCCTTCACCATAAACTCTACATTTAATTGTTGTGCAAAATTTATTTCAACTCTATTTCAGAAGCAAAACTGCATGCAAAAGGACCAGTCATCATTGGATCAGGAATCACAACTGAGAATCTGCACAACTATATTGCAGCTGATGCTTTAATTGTGGGATCATATTTCAAAAGAAATGGAAAGTATGTGGTACTTCAGTAATCTGATATTCAATATTGTATGATTCACATTGTTCATTACTGTATGAATTTTTTTAGCTGGGAAGAGGAACTTGACTTGAACAAAGTGAAGCTTTTTATGGAGACAGTGAAAAAAGAGAGGGGAAAATGAAAAAAAGAAATTTAACATCTTACTGATTTTATTTTCACTTATATAAAAAATAAACAATATGCTTTAAAAAATATGCTGTGTAAATGCATTTTTTTTTTCTTTTTTCTTTTTACAAAAGAGACTAAAGCATGGTTTTAATGGTCGAATATTCAAAATTTATTTTGTAAGTCAGAGATTCACTATAAAAAAATTTCATTTCCAATGCACTTGATTATGCTAATTACATAATTACAAAGGCACAGAATGATCACTTATGATCTTATCACAAATTACAACCACTTTGAAGTATAAAGCCTTTGCCAAAACAACACAAGGCAAATGGAGGAAAGGAAACATTGCTTGGTTTCCAGTAACCACAAATATCTTGTATTTACAACAAAATTAAAACAAACACACAACATCACACATTTAAAACAAAGCCACACAAACCCTTAGAATGAAAGGCAGAAATAGTTTCCTCTCATTTACTCAAAAGCAGGTGCTCGAGGTACTCTGCGAAAAATACATTTGCGGATCAACCGCCCAAGATTTGCCATAGTATTCCACATTCTTTCACGTGCTCCTGCTGAAAAACCAACACAGTCAGGAACATCCTGTGAAGAATCTTTCTGATTGCCACTATCTTCATTCTTCAATCCATTGCTTTCAATGGCAGAACCAGGTTTAACAATATTGGATTCCTCAGATATGTCCTTCAACTCACTTGGAATCTCCACATTCTCTCTAGAGTTGAATGTCTTCCCTCTTGTTAAGGAGTCCCGTAAAGGATAGAGACTGTCTTTATAATCGGCTGAGTTCTGTAAAAATCAACCAACATGTGCTACATTTGCTTTTGACTGATCAACCATAGTTTTCAAGTTCTTCAACTGCTATGATCTTTGGTGCCCAGGGAAAGGAATGGGAAGGTAAGCCAACAGTCCTTGATCCGTTTCAAGGAGGATCCTCTGGCAAAGTCTGCAAGTGATCATGGAAACCACTCATCAGAGCAGTCAGATTACAAGTTCAATTCTGGTAGACGCCACACACCACCTCAATTTTAAATACATCAGATTTCCTATGTGTTGCTGAGATTGAACCTATGCCCTCCAAATTACCCCTATGCTAGCTGCAACTAGTGTTGGTGCGGTGTATTAAATTGTCTGTAGCTACGTTTTCAGAAAATTCATAAGAAAAGAATATACTTGAAAACAAAGCAAAACAAAATTAAAATCTACCCTATCAGTCACTACAACACCATTGCTGTCAATGCTTGAGAAGCCTTTACTTTAAGCAAATGTACAATAGACAACTACTGGTCCCAGTGGATAGAAGTCAAAGATTACCAGAAATTAATTTCAGTAAAAAATTCCAAAATATCATGTGGAATTAAGATCATTAGAATTACTTTTTTTGTCAGACTTAACTTTTTTATGTGTGCAAATGACTCCAATTTTTAAGTGGGTTTTTGAAGTAACTGTGGTTAAACACAAGGAAAACAAATTTAACAATTCCATAAACCTGATCATCTTACCTCAGTCTTTCCTGAATTGTCGCCATCTTCAAATTTAGCAATTTTTTCTGGATTTGCTTGCAAAGACTTTCTCCAAATAAACTTTTTGAATATATTTTCTTGTGATGTGCTTGAGCTCACACCTCCAGAATCCTGCACAATAAAATTAAAAGTTAGAAGATATTATTTTCCAGATTGATAGAGAAAGTCTTGAGTTCTACATTTAAATGGTGGATTTAATGCAAAATTGTTGACGCAATTTTTAATAATGTTCTCAAGAAGAGTAACAACTTATAAATATTTGTGCTATAACAATATTATCTTTAAAATATGACTTGATATTACTCTCTGAAATCCAGATAATTCACAAAATATATCACCAAGACTCAATATTTAACTCAATTTCATGTCTGCTTTTTGCACTTCAATGAGAGCTGGATTCAAACCAATTTTTTTTATATTGAACTGCAACTTCATTTAATACCCCAAGATTATAATTATTATAAAAAGGGCAACCTAAGAACTATTTCACACAGTCTCACTGCAGTACAGATTCATATTCTGTCAATTATACAACTTCATTGAAAGCAAGACAAGGGTGAATCAAAAAGAAAAGAAACGGAACATTCCCCTGAAGATCAGATCTCATGAACACAACTTTCTCCTAAACCTTATACACTTACATTAGGAAAGTACTAGCATTCAATTACTTTGCAATTTGGTGGTAATGCATTAAATAAATTTATTTAAATCACATTATTTTTTTTAGAATGTCACTAATTTAAATCAACTTTTTGTTTTCTATCAAATTTTTTCAGATTGCCTTTTTTCAGTGTGCCATTAACTGTTTCCTTTAATAAAATGCACAGATTCATTATAGGGCAGACTAGCAATTTATAACACTAATTTATTATGCTCATGCGAACATTGAGCACAATAAATATTTTTCTTTTGAAGTGAAAATAGCTTCATACTACAGTCAATGAAGGCAACAGCCTGTGTAGGAATGTCCTTTAGTCCCAGCTACTTTCATATCTTTTTATCCCACATTCAGTCTCGATTCCTTAGCATTCATACGTGAAGTTAAGGTCTATTATTGCTTTCTACTGTTAAACTCTTCCTGTTGTTCGGAGGCAACATTCTACTTCAGAGCGACCAATCACCAAGGTAATGCCTCATCGCCACTGAGCATTGAAGCTGTGTCACCTCACTGCACCAGCGATGCCCCAAGGTCACATCTAACAGTTCTGTCTATACTACAAGAAAACCACTGCCACCAGCGTTCATGGTGATCCAGCAACTCCCTGCTCAATCACCAGGACAGTCCTCGGTTGCCACGCCCACTCTCACTTTCCCCTGGCAGGGACTGACATCTTAATATTACTAATTTCTTAAAACAATCCCTTAAAAAGTAATTATTCCCCTATCCATGCCCCTGAAGATCAGATTCGAACTATTGCTGAACCAATTCCACACATGTTCCCACAAACCCAATCACAATCCTAACACTTCACTTTTACAGACAAAACCCTAATTGGGTACCTTTAAAGTTGGCCTGACACACTATTTAATGCAAACAAACTTACGAAAGACCTTATAAAACTGATCAACAAACAAATTATTGTAAGAACCAGAAACGAAGTATCAAAGAAAGGAAGTACCAAGTATTAACAGTACCAAACTGAAAGGACTGTGTTTCACCCACGTCACGTAAGATTTTAAGCAGACAATTGAGACCAGGAACAGACTACTGATTAAAGGACTTCCTCTGGACGATGACCTAAACACATCACAGATGCTCTGATTAAAAAACACAACTCCTTTTACACATTGCAAAGATGAAAAATGTAAGGATGACAGTCAGCTATAACTAGTAGGAATCAACATTATAGAAATAACAAAGAACATAAATATGACAAAAGCCAAACTTTGATTCTTCAACTACTATAAAATACGAATAGATTGCTACAAGAATACAGAGCGCACACCACAGGGCCGCAATTGCCAAAAACTATCACATGAAGGCCTACTGTTGCTACCTTTTGTTGCTGTAGGTAGACTCTGCACAATGTCATCCTTCAGAATCCTGGTCTCACCTCATCTCCCGAAATTCAATGCAAACCTTCAGTCCCAGACATGTTAACTGCTGACAGAAACAACCTGCATTTGATTCCTGTTGTACCTACATATATAGAAGTCTGACTCCTTAGACAACACCAACTGCAAAGAGTGTCCAATCCCCAACTATGTACTCACAATCCTTCCCAACCCTCCATACACAAACCAGATCCTGTGCTTCAGTCATTGCACCAACTCAACAATCCCAGTTCCTTAAAGATCCCTTTTTTAAAAACTTTTAACCTAAAAAAATCCTTTCTTATAGGAAAACACTTATTTACTCGGAGGCCCTGAGGACACCCATCTCAAAATCATCTATGGCTCAATAAAACTCGTGCTGAACTAAATCGCTCCATCTGGCTTCCTTACCCTTTCCTCATGGAACACACACAGCGGCAGCATCAAGCAGAAGAAACCCCTTCATAAACAATTTCTCAAACACTACACCATCGAGATATTCCTAATCCAAGAAAATCGACTCAAACTTAACGTTTCTTTTACCATTAAAAATTAAACCCCTCACTGTACACAGATACCTACATCCCAGCACAGAAGCACAGCTATTGTGGTTCGGAAATATATTCTCCACACCACTTACCAATTACTCTCCACCTCAGTCCTCGAAAACAAAGCCATCAAAATTGGCACCCCCCAACAATACTAATTATCCTCATTTATGCCTATAAAAAACAAACAAAGCTATTGTGAGGAGACAGATGAATTAAATCTCACCACATGACCTTCAACCTCTCATATCCTTACATTCTTGCTGGCGACCTGAATTGTAAATTGGCCTTGTGGGGCAACAGCACTGGCAAAGCGACGGGATGTATGCTAGAAGACTTCCTTGACTACCATCTAACTATCCTGTTAAATGTCCCTAGAGCCCACACCCTTAACAATGAAGACCCACATGATATACTTAATGTAATCCTTAACTCCTCCCAACTTATCTCCATCCTCTATCAAAAATATGACTTCTTCAAATCCACTGACTACCATCCATAAACCTCCACAACACTAAAGGCGTATTTACACAGAGTTTTCTCTCCTAACTTTCTGGAACTGGTTAGGAGACACATGTAAATTCTCAGTAGAGCGATCTTCTCTCCAGAGACATGATGTCACAAGAGATTTTCGAAGTCTCCACGAGAGAACAGTGTAGAGACTCTGGTATCAATGAGAAATTGTATCTCCTAGGAGGTAAATAGTATTCAAAGAGAGTTGGAAGAATTTTTGCTCTCTTGGTATGTGTCCACGTACTCGATCAGCCATTCCGCGTCTGTGTGTCATTCCAGTGTGGTCTGTGGACTTCTCTTCTTTGGGGGAAATTGTATACTGGGGAATTATAAATAAAAATTACTAAGAACTTTATGTATCTCCTGTGGTCAAAACTGTAGATTCAAAGGAAGTCTCTATCCACAAGAAATACATTTCCACATTGCTGTATCTTGCTTTTTAATTGCTTGAGATATTTTTCTTAATAAAAAAATGTAATTCCTTCTGGAGTTACACATAAGAATTTTTTGCACATATCTTTATCCTCTTCTTCCATTTCCCTTTTAATAGTAATTATTATGATTATATTATTATTATTTCCTATAATAAATAAAAACTCCACATATTAATTAATTGTGGAATTTTATTATATAAAACTTATGTCAGGCCTTCTCTTTCATACGCCTGCCCTGTATGCAATTGCCCTAATGCAATTGCAATTGCAATTCAATATTTTTAAAAAATTCTCTTCTAGCAAAAAGGTTCAGCTCTTCTTCAACATGGCAACATTGTCTGTTGCTTGAAGTGTCTCAATCCCATAGTCAATCAATCTTAATTTGTTGTTCTCTATAAAGAGGAATTTGTTTTGCTTCTGTTATTTCTAACCCAACTTAAATTGATGTCAGCTGGATTGTGAGCAATAGCACAGACATTTTTAATCAAGTTTCCTACATCCCTTATGGATGTGCATGGATTCAGTGCAGTAGCTAATTTTATGTTAGAGAAGATCAAATATTGCTGAATGTGGTGATCTGCAATTGATGTAAATGATGTTGGAGCTTGACATTGACAAATTGTTCAAACTCCACCCGTCTCGACCATCCCATTAATATTTTATTTATTAATAATAATTTTAATGTACATTTGGTTGTCATTTTATTAATTTTTACATTGACTTTTAATAGATAAATACATTAGATAGAGATAATAAGCAAAAATATCTTGATATTTCATATAAAAGTAAATGTTTCAGACTACTAACAGTTTCATGGTCCAAGAATCCCCCCCCCCCCTTCTGCAGGGGGCGGTGGTCCAGAAAGGGTTGGAATCTCTGATTTAGAACAAAAGCATGGCTTATAATTGGAAGTTAATTTGAAAAATGTCAATTGTACGAAAAGGTTCATGGAGCATAAACTAAACCACTTGAAAGGATTACTATAGTAATAGTGAAAGGAAGCTGTAACATTGTCCCCAACATTTTTTAAAATAAATTTTGATATTAGTATAATTCATTTCTCTATTACAAGAAACCATACTGCTACTGGAAAATGAGTCAGATTGAACAGAAATGGAAATTAAAATTCATTAACAACCCAACATTGGATTTATCTCAATTATATTAATTTTGTCACTTCAAAGATCTTAACAATTCTATTCAATACCTCAACTGCAGAACGTCGCCTCTTCCGACATTTAACATGCAAGGTTGGAGTAGGAAGATCCAATGTAAAATCTCCCTGACGCATAGGTTTTCTGTTGCTGCTATCTCGCCTCAGAGTCTGCCTGCTCTCGTGATACTACGAACAAATTTAATTTTTGGCAAAGACATCCACCTGAATATTCATTCACTTCACAAATAGAATAAATAAAACCATTATTATCAAGCCTATGCACCCCACCAAACAAACAAAAATTCCATGTTCAAGCTCACACTATGTCCGCATACATATTAACCATTGATTTTACATAGCAAAAATAAAAATAGGAATCAAATGAAAACAGGAAACTTAAAAAATTAAATTGCTACTCCAAAAACTTTAACTACTGTCCACAAAGCAAGCATTATTTTGCTAGTATGTATTACTTTAATGTACTTCTTTCTAGAAGCAAGTCTATTTTTTTTTTAAAGTAAATCAAGAGCTAAAAGTTAAAATATATCAAAAGGAACATTTATTAACTTTCTGATATTATACACATTTATTATCACTTTTGTAAATACCACAAACAATTCACAGGATACCTATTCCATACCTGCTTAACAGCAGCAGTGAGAGCTGTTACCCAACCTTGGGTGTCTTCCAAACTTGCAGAGTAAAGCAGAAGGGTCTCACCCTGACATGCAACCTTGAACATGCCTTTACCTATGACATCGTCAACACGACACTTTTTAAGAGGCAAGACACAGCAGCAGCGCAACAAACGTGGCCGATGGGCAGCTGGCCTCACTACTTTGCAGTACATCAGCAAATCATTGAACAGAACAAAATAACGGCAGTGAGCCCGCTTGCCATGAGGAGATACCTGAATGAGTATAAATATATTAAATTTACATTATTTATGAGAACAAATCTTCTGTCTAGTTAACTGATTTAATCTTACAAAACAAAATATTTGTGAAATTACCTTCATAAGGAGCCCTTCTTTCAAAAGTCGGCGACCTGGGACAACAATACTTGGTCTTCCATTCTGTAAACTACGTTGCAATTCCACCATTTGTTGCATGCTTTCCTGTTCCTGAACTAAGTTGTTTATGTGAGATGCTGTACGTTCCACCTCCAGAAGGGATCCTAATTTCAAACAATTGTAAATGAAAAATATTACAAGTGGTGAGTCATCTCTCAGCGCCTATGGCACCCACTAGGGTTTCCCGCAATACCTACTGCTACCCTGGGAACAATTCTCAGAGCACTATTTTGTGTTCCCTTAACATCACACCAAGGTAGCCCTTAGGACCATCAAAATCCTGTACCAGATGCCAGTTCAATTAAGCACAATGACAGACTGCACACAGATCTTCCATGTAGCTGCCAGGTAGGGCAAGAGATTATGGAAGGATTAAGGTACAGATGTGACACACAAGGGACTGAGAATGCCCCCTATGCTACACATCTGAAAACATTCATATCTCATGTACGTTTTGAACCCACATCCTTAGTACCTGCATACTTAGGACACCTGTCCCCATACTCTGGCCAACGACATTGACTTATCTGTACTACAGTCGACTCTGGTTATAGTAAACTCGGATATAGTAATCCCTCAGGTATAGTGAACTTAAGACACTGGTCCTGTTTTACTTACATTACAAATAAGAATAAGAAGATTCAGTTATAGTGAACATAGGAAATACAATGGATCCTGGAAATTAATTCACCCTTCTGGAAAATAATATATTGCCTCAATGTCACAAATTCCAACACTAGGTAGCGTGAAAAAAGTGCTGTTGGCCAAACCTTACTAATGACCTTAAGCCACTCAGCTTCATGGAAACACAGAACACCACTCCGCATGGAAACAAAGGCAGTGTCCTACGTGGACCGCAACTGGCAGCTGCGACACATGATTGCTTGCTTCAGTTTCAATTCAAGCTTGGTATTACTCGATACTTCCCAGGACAAAGCGAGTTGAATACTATGTAGGCGACAGGAAGCACATGACTGCCACAGCCTGGCAATATCTGCTGTGCCGCGGGGAAAAGCGATCAGTTTCATTAGCTGCTTGCGCCAGTCCACTACCAAAAGCATCTTATGTGTTATTAGGCGAATAAAAGGGCCTTCGGAGAGTGGGATGGTGTTCAACAGAGCAAGAGGAATTGAAGGGTGGCAAGACTGCATTATGATATATAGAGGGCATTGCAGAATCAAGTATGGAGAGAACACAAACTCTGAAGAAGGATCTAAAGAAATCACAAATGAAAAACATACAAAGCAAACAATTGAAAATAATTGACTTTTTAAGGACAAATAAAGATATTGAAATTTCCAGTTTGTATTGTTAATGTATTCTGCTGTATCTCTGTAGTAATAAAATCAATCTTTATGGAGAAATTCTACTTAATTTTGGCATCATCAGATATAGTGAACCAAAAAGCTTAGTCCCTAGAAGTTCACCCGAGTATAACCCAAGTCGACTGTATTTGTAAATGTGTTCCAGACATGTAAAATAATAAATTCATAAAATTAATAGAAGTTTTGACAGCCTATAATGTATTTTGCAACATTGAACCTTATTATATCAAAGAAATTTGTTGCCATATCAATGACAATGAAGATCATTTGTCTTTAAAAGCTTTCAGAAGCATTCCCATTTATGAATTATATAAAAATTAATATATGTGCAATAAATGTACAATTTAAAAGTTACAGATTACCTCAATTATCACAATGGATTGGTTTTCTTTCCTTCAATATTTAACATTTCCTTAAATATTTCTTAATTATTTTAAACTTTACCTTAAATATCTATTAATTTTATTGTAGAAATAGTGTTTTACGAAAAATCATAGAATTGTTCACATTTTCACAATATTTTGATCCCCTAATAGCTTAAACAGAATATCATAGAAGAACAGAACATTCTTATATTGAAATTTTCTGGAAAAATTTGGAGCTTATTTTGAGAAAATATAGTTTGAGTTTTTCTGAAAAATGGTAATTTTGAACTCATTTATACATGAAAAATGTTGCAGTTTCAGGAAAAACTTGATTAGATTGATGTCTTGTTCTCACAAATGCATTAAATTTTAAAATATATATATGTAGTATATTACCAGTATAAAATAATTCAAATCTGATGATGCTACAACAGCACATACTTTCTTATATTACTGGTAACAGTAGCACAATATTATATTGTACATTCTATACTACTAACACTTCAGCCATTACTTGAAAACTGCAAACAAAATAACTCTATATTACTCAAAAACTACTCATATTTTTAAAAAGGCTGAAAGTATTAGGTTGCATTATATAAAAATTCGATCAATATTTCAAGTGAAGAACAGATTTGAAAAATCAATTCAACTTTTTGAAATTCCAGAGTTTTCAATGGAAATTGAACTTATGCTTTATTATTAAGTACTCTGTTTGAAAACCAAAGTTGAAGAAAAAAATTTGGAGCCATTTTGAAGAAAATTTTGCTTATGTAATTTTCAAAAGTTTCCAATTTCATTCAAAATTATGCAAAAACTACTTGCATCTTATAACATCATAGAAAATATTAATTTAAGATCTAATTTTCATAAATAGATTTTGTATCATTGTATAAAAAATTCTCCATCTTCAATGACATAGTTGTAGGTGGATGTCCAAAAAATGTTTAACTTTTGCAGGTTTTGAAAATTCAGATATTTCAATGGAAAATGGACTTGCACAATTTTGATAAGCATACGTTGCTCTTATTTGAGAAAAAAAAAATTAAAGAAGAAATTTGGAGCTATTTTTGACATTTGTTTAAAAAACCTGCAAAAATTAAAATAAGAACTTTTGTAAAAATCAATCTACATAAATTCAAAAAGGTGGAGAAAGAAGGTAGGGTGGTAGGTCACTCTCAATACTAATTTTACATGAAGAGGAAGCAATAAAAGAGGTTAAATAAAAGTTTGAAACAAACACTAAGTTCTAGAAGAGAAAGTGATAGTGTTTAGATTTGCCAATTATAAAGTTTAGTTGGTAGAAGGGACAAGGCAATTGAAAGAGATATTGAAAAGTTAAAAGAGGTCATTAAAAGAATTTGGATTAAAAATAAATATTGGCAATAATTCATTGAAGTATAAATGAAATTTCAATTTACTGAAAACCCAAATTTGGAGGGTAGAAAAAGATTTTTGTTTCTTTGAGACGAAAGCCATGAAGGGTGGAAGAAAAACTATACCTCAGGCTAATGCAAGCAAACAGCTTATACAGAACAGGTGCAAAAACCCAAGGAAAATTAATAGTACCAAATAGATTTTTCTATCATGGTTATTTTGCTGCATTATAAGTTTTATCAAATGGAATGATAATGGAAAAAACAAAGGCACAAAGCTAAAGCATTAAAGTAGAGCCATGAAGAAATGTCGAAAATTTAGTGGACAGAAATTTTAGTTATCCTCCATTGATCATACTCATATTTCAATGAATCTTGTATTCAAAAGGTGCTACTACATTGTTCCTATAATTTTAGATGGCCTAGTCAATTACATCACGAAATATATAGACAGTTCATTATCTCTATTATGTTAGAGTTTTAAAATTGAAGAAAGATTGCAAATGCATAGTATGTAATACTATTTTCATTTACCTAATTTCTCTATTTCCTTTACACAACTCAACATGAATAACAATTAACAATACTGAATTGCAACTTTATATTTTTGTAATGTGTAAAATTAAATCAGTATAAAGATCTGTTAATCAATTATTAGACATAATATGCGGATGACAGTCTCCGTTATAAATAAGTTGTCTCAGATGCTTACTAATATTTGCAGCATGCCTGCTGATTGAACACTCATTTTAGTTGTTTTATTGAGTAAATTTAAAAACATTTGGTAATAAAATACACTTGTATCTTCTACCGCAAATATTTTTATGCCATATTTTGCTAGTTTTGACAGTTGATTACATTGCATGAATCCTCACCTTCCACAGAAGGCAAGTTTTTCATCATGGCTCCAAGAGAATAGTTTTCCACAACCAACAAAAATACCTCTTAGATTGTTGCCAAGTTTTCTCTCTTTGCACTCCGTTGACAGAGTTATCAAAATGGAGGCAACGAAAACTTGAAGAGTCTGAAATTCTTTTGAAGGTGAAATTTTTCACCCGTTATCATCTGGCACCATAGATCTTCAAGAATCATTCTATTTGGTATGAAGTGTGCCAACAAACAGTAAAGTCCTACTCAAGTCTTTATCAGAATATTACTGATAAATTTAGCATCTCTTTCCAATTCAAAGTTTTAGTCTTTATTTTATTTGTAATGGTTAGTGTAACTGACCATAATATTCGACAAATCAGTTTCAAATGTTTTCAAACTTGCATATAACCTTGATACACCAGGCTGCACCAATAACTTTTGATGATTTGGATACTGAAATATGTGTTTTACTCCTCCAACAACTGGAATCAAAATATTTTCTCAATCTTGTGATTTTATCCTTTCCAAAGTATAGCAGAGTATCCCTGAAGACCCCTCAGAATGCTTTTTTTTTTTTTTATTTGTTGCGCCTGTCTCATGGTGCAACGCGTCTCATAACCCCCATTGGGCATTGAGCACCTCCGTTACTTATCATAGGCATTGTCTTTAGAAGTAATCCTCCATTACATATTCCGTCAGTTGTCAAGAGTGCCACCAGGTAGCATCTCCATCTATGTGCCTCTCTTGCACACTCCTGTGTCACTACCCAGCAACCAGAAAGGCGAGCGACTTCGCTCGAGAGACATGAGACTCTGGTCTTCCCTTATCTCAAGCAGATCATTGACATCAGTATCATTAGTTTTCAATTCCTTCTTACAGGTGGCCTTCCATTTCTTCATGCCCTAAATTTAAAACTAGTTCGAAGTCTAGTATTATCCTATTAATAACATTAATCATTGGTTAGCAATAACATTAATAACATTATCAGTGGGTAGTGAAACAGGCAATTTTGAATTTCGCTCAAAGACATCTTTTAGGTTTGAGGATCTTTTACATGCAGTAACTCTACAATGTGGGACAGTCAGCTTTACACCCCCTCCGAAGAACAGGAGACAAACGATTTTTTCACCCTTAAAAATCCACAGCTTCAATCAGTTTTGAAATTGCAAACTTGGGTATAACAGCCCGATATGCTACCTGTTATACCACCAAAGCCATAGGAGGGTTAAAAAGAAAGTTTAAGAGTTTTTGATGGAATAGAACAAAGGAATTTATAGACAACTGTTGTCAATAGCGAATGTCAATTTGAAATATCTGCCAGCATTATTACTTGAACATTAGCTCACACAAGTAAATCAAAATTTCTCCAAGACAGTGTCATGGTGAACACATGCCCAAACTTGAGGGAGAACGTTTTAACAATAGGATACTTGACAATCACGGCCAAACCAGCTCATAGAACAAACCCATACTCACACAAGTCTTCCATCTATTAGAATATCGGCAGAGCATAGCGTAAAACGTGATTAATAATCATGTGACCAGTGGCATGTGAGGTGTAATACATTGCAAGAGTAAAGCAGTGCCAGGTCCACTAGTCTCAAATAGATTACGAAGTAGCTATGAAAAATATAACTATCAAATAAAGTTCAGCCTTAAGAAAAAATAAAGGAGAAAACTTAAACCAACCAGTTGATCATGAAAAGAGAAGAGAAATTCATATGAAGTCCTCCAAAATAATTATAATCTTAAGTACAACAAAATAGTAGGCAATCAACTATTACAATAGCAACAAATGCTGCTAGAACCACTTCTCATATGTCAATGTAATTTAATTTTAAAATGAATATTTATTTCTACAATTATCACTTATCAATGTACCACAGCATCTACAACATAAACTCTAACATACTTATCACCTTCAGGCCTGATCACACTTCCTTTTGACAATCAATTCCAGAGTTTTAGCGAATGTGTAGTGTGGCTTCTGGAACCCAAAGCAACACTGCACATACACTCGTGTACATTAGATCTAAGGGATTAATAATTTTAATTTAAAGATTGATCACTATCAGTTATATACATCTTTCAAATCTTTCTTCTTTTAAAGGATCTCAGAAGTGACAATGCACATGCACACGTTATCTAAAACTTCACAACAGTTTGTCAAAAGGAAGTGTGAACATTGGTTCTAAGCATTTAATAATTTCTATTTGAAGATTTATCATAATCAATTATACACATCTTCCAAACCTTTGTTCTTTTAAAGACTTACGCTGAAGTATAGAATAATCTGGATGAGTAGAAGGTGTTAGAGAGAGCACTTCTTGCAACAACAATCTATAGCGAGGTACTCGTTGAATTGGTGTAATAAGCAAAGCAGGTAATGATGTTCCAACTTCAGGAAGAGTTTCTTGTTGATGTATAAATTCTTTTAGTTGTGGGTTGTTGCTCTGCATATCCTAAAAGAAAAAGTGCATATGGAAACAAAACAAAATCACTCATAACCACAAATTGAACCCTTCAGTGAGCATGTAACCAACAGTCGCAGTTACTATACTCTGAGACTATGAACGATATTATTAAGCATTAAGATTAAGAACATTACCACAATACTCAATATCCGCTACATTGGTTTCCACTAATAGATTTACTTTTTCCATAATTACTAAATATTATAAGCACTTTTGATATCATATTTGCAATGTTTTTCACTATGTCCCCTCTAATGTAGCAAGAATAGAACCAAACAAGTATCTGAGACGAAGAGAAAAAGCCTTATTTTTCCAGAAGTTCCATTCGCAGTGTGAGCTTTTTAAGCTAACTTCACAAGTGTTCAAGTTATTTAATTTTATTAAATCATTATTTACAACAGGTCATGAACTTGGATTAAATTAATTAAACTTCACTTCATTAAATAAATGAAACTTTAATTTTGAGTGCAAAAAGGAAAAAAGTTAATTAATGCTTTAATTGAAATGGGGAAGCAGCACTAAGTTGCCAAATCCACAATTTTATAAAGTTTGTTGCATACAATAAAAACAAAAATCACAAGGGAACTGACCAAAATATAAAAATCTACTCAAAAACCTTTATCTCACAACTACGAATCGCCCAGAAAATTAATGGAAACACATTTCCTTAAGTTAATAATCAAGTGGACCATAATGTACTCCTGAACAAATTACTTCCCACTTCCTATAAAGCTATAAATTTAATAATAAAATGTGAATTATAACTGTATGGTCATGTCATAGGCAGCTTTCATGGAGAAATTCATAAAGCAAATTCCACACATTTGAATAAAATGCCCATGCCACCTTAAACTAATGTAATAATGTTAGATCAAATAACCATCATCATACCTGTAAAAGTTTTAAAACATTCTTGTAGTCATAAGCATAAACAGAATATAATTTGAAGAATGGAGCAAGTTTTAAAAACACTTCACCGATGTTATTTGGGTTTTTTTTCATTTCATTTAAGAGTTCCCCGTTCACTTTATATATGGTGTCCAAATGGCCAAAAAGAGTCATATATTCAACTGAAGAAATACAAGGCATTGCCTTCAGAGGCTCCATAAAATACTAGAACAAAATAAGAAAACATAAGACAATAATATTGAGAAAGCCATGATCCATTTCAAATTATAGGATGTTGAAAATGATGACTAGATTAGTCCAAAGAAAAAACAGGCATTAATGACTAACTAAAGTTCCATAAAATGTTCAGTTCAATTAGATACACTTAATTTTGAGACCAGTATGCAGCACACTACACACAAAATATTGAAAAGCAAAATTTACACAATAAATTGGACATTGAAAATTTCACATTTATAGAAATTTGGGCATTAAATCAAAATTATTTAAATATTCTCAAAATAATAATTGGCATTTGAAAGCAGGAAACACTTATACAGAGCATTGTTCATAGCAGTTGTATAATTAGAGTCACAGCTCTCTTAACATATAGAATTCACAAGATGAACGTGAAAGTGAATCTCGTGCAACAGGAAGCACTGAAGATACAATGTTTTAAAGATTGGTATCAAAATTATGTTCTCAACTAATAATGTGTACGAGCAGCACAGTAGTAGTTAGTATAAATGACACTAGGAACTTCAGGATGAAGTGAGAGATTGTTTAATAAACATGTGATACCTGTGTTAGGAGCTCTAGCTGATGCAAATAACTGACTTCAGAAGTAAGTATTTCTTGAATAGTTTTATCGCGACGACTCATTTGACTCTCTTCATTAGAATGTCTGGTAATACCGTCCAACTCTGATAAAACTGCAAGAAAAGTAGGGTTTGTAATATTAAAATTGAAAATTATAAGTACTCTTTTTTTTCAGGATATATTTACCTTTCATCCTTGTTCTTGTAGTAAGAATATTTCGTTCGTGAATAACCTTCCTCAGCTCAGCACTCAAAGTCAATTGACTTTGAGGCGTTTGACACATTACCGTTGAATCCATTTTGCGTTCAAGAATGTTGTGATAATAATTAGATTGACATGTCAAAATACGTAAAGAACTTCAAGAATTAAGGAGCTGTCAGCTTTAGTGAAAATTCACATAATTAATCAACGTCTGGAACATCCAATATGTAAAAAGAAATTGCCCCGATCATGATACAAATATTACATCAGTTACTGAGAAACTTTAACATGAATTGTGCGAAAACATTCTTGAAACATAGACAATATCTTTTGTATACCACTGAAATGTATTTCATAGGATCATTCAGTCAGAAAAATATTCTAATGACCGAAGATCTGTAACGTATTTTAATTTTACTCGAAATGTTCACCGCCATCTAACACAATCATATTAGCAGGGCTACCAACACAATGACACAAAGCTAAATCCAGTTCTCCAAACTTCGTATAAAAAAAGTTGATATTCTATTATTAACATTCCAGTTATAAGTTTAAATTCTCATTTTAATGCAAAGGGACTAGAAAACTAATATTTTTCGCATTATCGTTTTTAGCAACGAACTAGTAAACAATAAAGTTGTATGAGCGCCGTGGGCGTTACTAGTACTTGATGTTTTGGCCCCTCTCAGGCGATTTCCATCCCACAGTCAACTGGTATTTCCACCATGGGCCAGAGGCTCTCGTGTTTGGAAGTCGAATTCAGGGCAAAAACATCTATTTAATGCCATAGAACATAATTATTACGTTCCTTATGTACTACCTAATTCCGTGATGGATGCAATATTTATCGAAGAAAAAAGAAAAGTGTTACAAACAAGGTCTTCATCCGAATCATTTATTGTCACAATCTGACACATTTGTTCTCTGAGTTATATAGCATCATCTACTGCACAATTCTTCTACATGTGGTCCCCGCCCACCTCCCCATTGCGCCCTCTTTGGCACTTTCAACACATACTTGGGTTTTCGTAACGTGACGCGTGAGGACTAGCCTTCACGTTGGAATACGGCACGGCTTTTTGCGTATTTCTCGATCGTGCCGCCAGATATCGCATGATCGCGACCATATCAAGCAGTGCCGCAGATCAAGCGACATCTAGCAACACGACTGAGAAAGACCCGAAAAGCCGTTCCATATTCCATCGTGAAGACAAGTCCCTCGCGCCACGTTACGAAAACCCAAGTATAGGTATCGACAAGAAATTCAGGATTGAGTGAACGTGTCAAATTCTCCACCAAAATTGGACAGAAGTGTAGGCCCAGAGAGAATGGGTAGCCCAAGATCTGAGCCCCCTACCCCACCCCTACGTACCCTGTACCCATCGACATATAATACCAAATGTCTATGCCTATACCCAACCCCTACTAGTGCAGAGCCGCTCAAGTGGGCGGTTCACCTGGCGTGCCCCGGCTCAGCACCCTCAGGGTGGCTCGTTGCTTGTCGAGTCAGCCAGAGCTCTCAGGAATACTCCTAAAGGGCACTGAGTCTGCTCGATGGGAGGCGAGGCGCTCGAGCGCAATCGGCTCTAATCTAATATCATATCTTTATAACTTTTAGTGCTACACCATTGGTATGTTACTACATTATACTACTACAGCGCTCCAAAGCGCCACCGATTGGTTATAGGAGCATTTTTTAGTAATAATCAATTTTACTAACAAAAAATGCTCTATCTTTAAAGATAGTCGATGCTGTACTCAAGGACATTCGAACATTATATTTTGAAGGTAATATTTTAAAAGAATTCGAACTCATTTAATATCCCGTAACAAAAGTTACTAAATTATTTTATAAAAATAAATTCCTACTAGAAATATGTGCTTTATAAATGAAAGATATTAAGGAAGCTAAAATAATTTACACTTTAAACTCCCTTATGCATGGTGTAAAACAAGCTCAACCAAAAATTAAACAAAATTAACTAACACAATGTAAGCACTGTCAAAGATTGTTACCTCTATACTGACGCAACGTGTCTCCTAGCCTCTAAACGAGCGTTGAGCACTTGTACGGTGGAGCTATCCTCCTTCCAAGGACTTTCAGGTAGCATCGCGTACGCGCCTCCTACCATGCGCTCCTGTGTCGCTACCCAGCGGCCAGAATTGGGAAGGAAATGGGATACACGTAGGGTTTGGTCAGCGCCCTCTGGAATACATTCTAGAGGGCACTGGTTTAGTACACTTCACAGAGGTTGGACTAGCCCTTATGAAGCAGACAGACTCGTTTCCTTGGAACAAATTTCACATGAGATCGACGGAAATCGAACCTGGACCTCAGTGATGAAAGGCTAGAGACTTCGCTATGAGCCACGAGCGAGCTTTTTTATAGTCATTTTTATAATCAATAATTTATAATAATCATTATAAAAAAGCACTGTCAAAGGTATGGGCAGTCGTAAGGAACACTTCTATGTACGTAAGATTAAAATATTCTCACTCTATTCGCAATGTTCAAAGTGAATGGCAGGTGGTGCGCCAACAGACTGGAGGTTGCACATTCATCGAATGATCGAAATGTCATTTCCAAAATTCAAAGCATTGATATATAATAAATTGTAAGCAATTAATGTAAATTAATTAAAAATAATATAAATAAAAGTCTATACTGAAATATTACTTGCATAATTTTATGTGCAGTGACGTGTCAGCTATAAACACCTTCCGCGCACGTGCTTCTGACTTTGAATTACACTGTAATCTTAAGACTATTGAATTAGCTATGCATGGATACATTTGGCGATAATAAAATTCATACAAAACAAAAAAGAACTTGGTTTCTAAAATACGGTGATCGCCCTTTGCAACAAGTACTGTTGCTCGGACATGTTTTTCACAAATTAATTTTATTTCGAAAATTTCACTACCCTGGTATATCTTGTAATAAAGGTATTCCATGCACACAACATCGCTCACAGATGGTAACTCTGCTGTAACCGCAGCCGAAAATACGCGCCCACCGTGAGACGGAAAGGAACTTCCTTCGTAAATGGCCAACAGTACATAACGGAGTTATAATCAAATGAGCATTTTGAATCAAAAACCGAACTTCAAAAGAAAATGAATTCACCATACATCATAAATAATGCATTCAATAATATCAATTATTGACTGAACTTCTGTCCTTTCAATAACACTCGAAATTCATTTAATTATGTTACAGCTAGTGT
This sequence comes from Teleogryllus occipitalis, assembly GCA_011170035.1. NCBI lineage: Eukaryota > Metazoa > Arthropoda > Insecta > Orthoptera > Gryllidae > Teleogryllus > Teleogryllus occipitalis. The sequence goes on from BLKR01000417.1 coordinate 435,240, forward strand.
CAGACGAAGACAAAATTGGGATTCTCTCGAGACACTGCGCAGCGCTTGGAGAGACTTCCCGACCTATTGGTTGCGTAATCCAAGGCGCATATTAACGCGTGTTGAAGCGTAGGGCCAAAGAATAAATCAGTAATGGAGGCAAGGGCCAAAAGCGTAGTGCAATACCTGAGACCTAAAATACCTAGACCTGACGCCAGAGAGAGCGCCAGTTGAGCGTTCTTTGGTTTCAAAATGATTACATATATTCAATATTGCTGCAATATTTTGAATATTGAATGTCATGAAAACGAGAATGTGTATTCCTAACATATTATGAAATATTTTTCGATTATCTGAGAGTTGTATAAGCGAGCAACCTAAGCACGAATCGCCACTGCTCAAAGCAAAAAAGTCTAGTTGCGGCGTAAAACACGTAGCACATTACAAAGGCTGACTTGTTTTTGAGGAAGCTCATAAAGCTCGTCCTAACAGTCCTACTAAAGGGTCACAGCAGCGACTAGCGCAGAACAACCATGACACGCGTGTCAAGAGGACTAGAAACGAGGACTCTTATTCTAGCCCACTTGCTTCAATGCTGGGTCTTGATCAGCGCGTCAGCGCTCTTGGACGTGCACCCGTTCGCGAATCAACTCGGCGGGATCGGAGAACGAAAGCCAAGAACGATAGACGGGAGCATTCGAATAGACGAGGACATTCTTATTCCATTGTTTGAATGTGCATGCTTGAACTTAGTGTTTAATTTCGCGATAATAATATCATTTATACTTGGGTTTCTCTAACGTGGCATCGGATATGTTCTTCAAAATGGAATATGGCACGACTTTTTGTGTCTTTCGTGGTCCTGCCGCCAGAGTCGCTTGATCTACAGCACTGCTTGATACGGTCGCGATCATGCGACATCTTGCGGCAGGACTGAGAAAGACTCAAAAGGTCGTGCCGAATTCCATCTTGGAGATACTACTCTCAACCGTCACGTTAGAAAAACCCAAGTATTATTTTCGACGAAAATGAGACCAGCACTATTATTTTTTACCGACCATTGCTATATGTGGAGAAAAAAATAAAAGAAAAAATTGGAGCCGTTTTTGAAAAAATAGTTGTTTAAAAATTGCCTAAATTTCACGTGAAATTACGAGAAAATTACTCACATATTCGAATAATCTTACAATAGCTTATTTCAAGTTGTCTTTAAACAGATTTCATTACAGAAAAAACACTGTCTCTAATATTGTAGTTGTAGGAAGTCGCCGAAAAAATTTAAACATTTATATTTTTTGAGAAATCTGTAAAAGTGAGACATTCTGAAACAAGCGTTTTTCACGTTATCTGAAGGCAAAGTTTAATCAAAAAACTTGGAACCATTTTTGTGAAAATTTTGCAAGTGTTGAGGCTTCATATAAGTATCCCCATAAATCAAAATATCCGTTTGAAACTTGTAGGGCCACAAATTCGTTCACGTCGACTAATCGTCGAACGATTTAGGTGCTAGTTTTGACTACCGACGGACGAACATTTTGCCGTCGATTTTTCGGTACAAAGGTCCCACAAAACGCGGATTCTGACCACACAATTTTCTATATGCTACATTAAATAGCATACACTTCTCACTTAAAGTCGGGGTAACTAGGTAAATCCTAGGCATTTTCGGATCCCCTGGGTTCCCTAGACTTCCCCACGGTACCAAGAAGTTAATTTTCTGCATTTACTACCAGCAATGCTAAATTACTCCATCGGAATTTACAAATTGTGTGTAGAGCTTAATAGAGCTTCTGAGAGAAATTTACGAGATAGTCGGTAGATCGCCTCGATACATGATCCCCAACGTCTTGGGGGCACTGACTGTTGATCGTGGCATAGCCTCAGAGGTTCCAACAACCACTGGCAGGATTCTGGCGTTGCCAACTCCATGAAGTTGGGCTGCCAGGGTTGGTACTTAACCACTTTTTCCTCCCCTGCTTTGAGAAGGCTAGACTCATCCTCGTGGCGGACAGTCACATCGACCATATGGACCCCTCCCGGCTTTTTACTACCAGGTCAAGTTTGAGTCTAATCCCTTCGGCAACGGAGAAAGTGGCTTCCGTGGACACCACAGTGCCTAATTTTCGGAGCATCTTCCCCTCTATAAAGTTCTTTAAAGAGGTTTCGTATTAGAAGAAGTAATTTACTACATATAGGAACGTGATTTATCCACATATTAGTTCACCTTTTTTGCGAGACTGGGTAAATCGTATCGTGTTCGAAAACACAATGATAAGTCTGATGGTGAGATTAAAAGTTTGCATTCATCAAAATAATATCGTAAAAGTAATTTTTGTAGATGTGCTTAAGCAAGTGCCATTAAACAATTAAAATCGATACATAAGTTTACGTACAAAGTAAAATGTTTTTAACTGCATTACTGTTTCTATATAATTAGAAACTACACTGATCATCAAAAAGAAAAATAATGTTTTCTTTACAGTGATATATATTGCGTTAGTTGTCATTTGTATTGTATATTTTTTAATGACTTATTATGCGTGTAACAAGTAATGTACTTCAGATTCCGTATCAAAGAACCCCATCTCTATCTGATTTTTTTTTCAGTTTCCTTGAGCCATTGAGGAAATGCTGAGATGGCCCCTTGTTTTGCTTTTGGACATAAGTGAAGCTTCACTATGCGCACGTTTTGTTGAGCTCTCCTTTTGCTTGTAGTGGTAGTAGTAGTGCCAGAGGTGTGTTAATATCTTGTTAGCAATGCAAAACAATCAAATCTGCAATTCGTTTACCAATGCAAATAAGTTTTATATAACTCTGGAGCGAAAATATCTAATTTTTTCAGGTGTTGCTAATATTGGGCTTTTAAAAGTTGTTGTTTATTTATTTATTTATTTTTATTTATTTTTATTTTACGTCAAAAAACAGTTAAAAACTGCGTATGACGTGCTATGGGGAAAAGTGAATTGTGTGCACATTTTCAAAATTCTGTGATTCCTACACTATGTCATATACTACTTAAATTTTGAATTTTTGAAAGGGAGAAAAAAAAACAAAAAAAACCTCCCATGTAATAAAATCTATTTTCAAGGATAAACAAGCAATAAATTTTGAATTTTGAAAGGGAGAAAAAAAAACAAAAAAACTCCCATGTAAAAAATCAATTTTCAAGGGTAAATAAGCAATAAATTTTGAATTTTGAAAGGGAGAAAAAAACAAAAAAAAAAACTCCCATGTAATAAAATCTATTTTCAAGATAAATAAGCAATAAATTTTGGCTCTTATTACTTCCTGCCGCGACATTTATGTCCAGAAGCAAAACAAGGGCCATCTCAGCATTTGCTCAATGGATCAGGGAAACTGGACGAAAAACCTGATCGAGATGGGGGTCATTGACCCGGAAGCTGTAGTACAATAGTTGTTACAGGTTGTTTATACTCATTTATACAGTCCAAATGGTAAATAATGCATTATGTATCATTGTTAAAAATAATGTTACTTTTCTTGTGATGCTCAGTATAGTCTCTAATTGTATAGAAACAGTTATGCAGCAGAAACGATTTCACTTGGGATTTAAACTTTTCTATTGAATTTAATCGTTTAATGTCATCTGGCAAAGTGTTGTAAAATAATGTACATGTATTGTATGTGAATTTTTTGTAATGAGCTGTTGATACTGTCACCTGATGAATATGATTTCTACGTCGAGTGTTATAGTAATAGACTTCGGCATTTTCTGAAAAAATATTCCCGCCCTTGAGCAAGTCATTTTTTACAAAAACTACTGATTCGTAAATAAAAAGACACGGCAATGGTAGAATTCCTAGATTAATGAAGAGAGGCTTACATGAATCACGTGGGTGGGATTTGGTTATTATTCGTACAATTCGTTTTTGTAATCTAAAAGTCTGGGAGCTATAAGATGTATTTCCCCAGAATATTATGCCATATCTCAGGCGGGAATGAACATTCGCGAAGTATACACAACGAGCAGTATGAAGGCTGACTGAATTTGCAAGAATTCTGAACGCGTAGCATAATGAACTTAATTTTGTGTTCAATTCATTTAAATGGACGTTCCATTTAAGGTTTGACTGAATTGAGAGACCTAAAAATTTTGTTGCCTTAACATCAGTTAATGGTACACTGTTCATTTCAATGGAGCACAGAATTGTTTATTTGATAAGGAAAATGTTATTGTTATTATGGTTATTATTATTATTATTCCATTTTTGGAAAATTCATATTATGAAATGTACAGATTGACAAACTCAAAGCACAATCAAAATACAATGTAACTATCACATGAAACTTGCTTGCCCAGAAATTTCCGCATTATTCTTGTCGTTGCTTTCATCACTGTTTTCTGCATAAGTTTGTACAGTCGACTCCAGTTATATTGAACTTCTGGGCACTAACATTTTTGTACACTATATCCGAGGTCCATTATATCCGATTATGTGAAAATTAAATAGAATTTATCCTTAACGATCGATTTTATTAATATAGATATACAGCAAAATACATTAACAGCACGAATTGAAAATTTCAGTATTTTTATTTGTCCTTAAAAAATCAATTATTTTCAATTGTTTGCTTCGTACGTTTTCGTTAGTAATTTCTCTAGATCCTCTCCGGAGTTCGTGTTCTCTCCATACTTAATTCTGCATTGTCCTCTGTTTCAAAATGTTGTAATGCTGTCTTGTGCTCTTGCACTGTTGGAACACCGTTCCACTCCCAGACAGGGCCGTTTCTAGAACCTCCGAAGCTCCCGGCGGATTCGAAAATGAGGCCCCCTACAGAAAAACACACATACACACATGCGCGCGCGTGCGCGTGCGAATGTACACCATTCAGTCATAAATACACCTCCACAAATTATAGCTGCATTACTATCAATAAATAAGGGATTTCAATGCCGAGCCAAGAAAGTAGATACCCCAGGCTAATGCTTTATTATTATTATTATTATTATTATTATTATTATTATTATTATTATTATTATTATTATTATTATTATTATTATTATTATTATTATTATTATTATTATTGCTCGCGAATAGGCCATCTTCGATCACGCAGAACATGCACTTGCACGGGCTCAGTATCATTTTTATCACGTTGCAAGTCTTGCATGTAACTAATCAGGGGGATCAGCATAACGCTGAATCCGATTTTTATACCCCAGGGTTGTTATTCCTGGGGGATGGAAGATGGAATGATGATAATGAAGGATGAATGGATGGCACATACAAATGGACGAACATAAATCCAACCATGTCGAAGGCGGGACTCGAACTTTGTCTTCAAGTTCAAAGACCCACTCCTGCAGTCTTTCTTTCATAATATTTAGTATTCTACATTTCTCTAGAACAAACTTCTTCTTGATATCTCTCGAAATTATTCCACAATTTTCAGTAGATGTTCAAGTTGACATTTCGTCGACCCAAATATCTTAAGGTCATCCATATACGTACAAAATATGGTTTAGGTGGTACATCACAGTTGTTCTTACTTTAATTCCATTGCCCTAATTTGTGGAACTCAATAGATTTGATAATTCATGCAGAGGACAAACCAGAGAGGGCTGAGTGAGTCTCCCAGGAAAATACCTCTTCACATGTTAATAGTTTATGTTTTGATATAATTAACGGGTGTACTCCGGATAAATTTTGTTCTCCAATTCAACATCACATGCTTCAAGAACGAAATAAATTTTGGATTTACGTCGTAGATCTTACGTATTTCTATCAGCCATGTATGTAGCACTGAGTGAAATGCTTTCTTATAATCAATATATTCCATGTGTAGATTTGCGGTGTTTTAGATAAGCTTTACGACATACCACTGAGTCAATAATCAATATTGGTCTTCACATCCAAAAGAGCCTTTGCTACAGCCTTTCTGTTGCACTGCAATGATATCATTGTTACTACAGTGAGAGGATATGCGTTGTGAAAGTATCGTAACAATGTGATTTTTGGCAATTACGAGATAGGGCGGTATTTTGCTGGGTCTTCTTGGTTTTGGAAGTCATTCGGTACTAAATATGTAACACCCCGAGAAATAAATTCTCACATATTATCTGGATACTGAAGAACATCATTAATCAGTTCAGTTAGTCTTTAGTGGGTGCACTAGAACCTCTTATACCAGAAATTATATATTTTATCTCGCCCTGGTGCTTTCCAATTTATTTATTTATTTTACGTCAAAAAAAACCAGTTAAAAACTGCGTATGACGTGCTATGGGGAAAAGTGAATTGTGTGCACATTTTCAAAATTCTGTGATCCCTACACTAAGTCATATACTACTTAAATTTTGAAATTTTGAAAGGGAGAAAAACAAAACAAAAAACTCCCATGTAATAAAATCTATTTTCAAGGATAAACAAGCAATAAATTTTGAATTTTGAAAGGGAGAAAAAAAAACTCCCATGTAAAAAAATCTATTTTCAAGGGTAAATAAGCAATAAATTTTGAAAGGGAGAAAAAAACAACAAAAGAAACTCCCATGTAATAAAATCTATTTTCAAAGATAAATAAGCAATAAATTTTGGCTCTTATTACTTCCTGCCGCGACAACATGGAAACGATAATTTGAATAATTGTATTTCCCATTGAATTCTAGAAGACGTGCACAGAAAATGAAGTTACATTTATGCCCAGAAGCAAAACAAGGGGCCATCTCAGCATTTGCTCAATGGATCAGGGAAACTGGACGAAAAACCTGATCGAGATGGGGGTCATTGACTCGGAAGCTGTGTTACAATAGTTGTTACATGTTGTTTATACTCATTTATACAGTCCAAATGGTAATTAATGCATTATGTATCATTGTTAAAATTAATGTTACTTTTTCTTGTGATGCTCAGTATAGTCTCTAATTGTATAGAAACAGTTATGCAGCAGAAACGATTTCACTTGGGATTTAAACTTTTCTATTGAATTTAATCGTTTAATGTCATCTGGCAAAGTGTTGTAAAATAATGTACATGTATTGTATGTGAATTTTTTGTAATGAGCTGTTGATACTGTCACCTGATGAATATGATTTCTACGTCGAGTGTTATAGTAATAGATATCGGCGTTTTCTGAAAAAATATTCCCGCCCTTGTGCAAGTCATTTTTTACAGAAACCACTGATTCGTAAATAAAAAGGCACGGTAATGGTAGAATTCCTAGATTAATGAAGATAGGCTTACATGAATCACGTGGGTGGGATTTGGTTATTATTCGTACAATTCGTTTTTGTAATCTAAAAGTCTGGGAGCTGTAAGGTGTATTTCCCCAGAATATTATGCCATATCTCAGGCGGGAATGAACATTCGCGAAGTATACACAACGAGCGGTATGAAGGCTGACTGAATTTGCAAGAATTCTGAACGCGTAGCATAATGAACTTAATTTTGTGTTCAATTGATTTAAATGGACGTTCCATTTAAGGTTTGACTGAATTGAGAGACCTAAAAATTTTGTTGCCTTAACATCAGTCAATGGTACACTGTTCATTTTCAATGGAGCATAGAATTGTTTATTTGAAATGGAAAACTGCATTAAAACCGTTTTCTTTTCGTTTACTATTAATTTGTTATTTCGGAACCAATTTGAAACATCTGATATTGTCCTATTTACGGTTTCTTTATTGCAAAGGATGTTCGTATCATCCGCAAAGAGAACCGTTCTTCCGTTTGGAATCGTCGAGGGCATATCGTTTACGTAAAGTAGGAACAGAATAGGGCCTAAAATCGATCCTTGAGGAACTCCACATGCAATGGGCAAAGAGTCGGAAAGGTGCGTACGTAATGCTCCATCATTCCAGTAAGGTATTTCAACTCTCTGAGATCGTTGTTTAAGGTACGAACATAACCAATCTAGAGCAATACCACGAATTCCATATGAAGGTAATTTGAAAGTAAAATGTCATGATCAATGACGTCAAAAGCTTTTGAGAGATCTAAAAATAATCCAATAGGTGCCTCGTTTTGATCCAATGATGAGGCGACATCTTTAAGAAAAGAAAATATAGCTTTTTCCGTTGATTTTGATTTTCTAAATCCATGTTGGCAATCTGAAAGCGCGTCGTGTTTAGTGAGAAAGGTTTAAAAGAAATTAATTAAGTTCATTAATTAATTAATTAATTAAGAAAGAAATTAAGTAAGTTCTTGATTACTTCACTAACCTCTTCGTTAATAAATTCTTGGAGTTGCCTACCTGTAAGGTTCTCGCAGGGTTTATTTTCTTCTCCAAGCCAGTTCACCCTCAATTCGCCTTCATATCAAATGGACAACTGATTATTCCAAAAATCACTCACCTGCTGCTGTGTTGGGTACAATCTCTCGTAATTGTCTTCCTATTTTTTCCTATTTTTCGATAAAATTTATTTTCAGATCTTTCAAACAAAACATGATCTCTGTCCCTATCTCTCCTTGTTCTGTATCTAGACAGCTTTTTGACAGCACTGATAGCCTCTGTTTCAGTGTATCTATACACTGTTGTACTGTCTCATTAAGCTCATCGTGATGAAAGTGGGTTCTTGTTCTGTCCATATTACAGTTTACTAGCTATTCCAGTTTTGTTGATAGAATACCATCAGCATAACTAATCATACGGGCAATATCACATCTCAGTATTTCAATGCTTCCAACAAGGCGTCTCTCCCAAGATGGCATCAACCGACTTCTTTGCTGTCTTCTTGTCGATTGTTCTCAGTATATGCCCAACTCTTTGACTTCTGTTATTGCAACACAGTAGATGACAAAATGGAAAGTTTGCAAATCCTGCTCCACTACAACTTCTTCTGGCAAAACCTCGCGGTTCATGATATCCAGAATTCGTGCCATTCATCTTGACGTGTTGATCTTAGGTATCACTGGTCTCGTAATGGATCTGGTTCCCTCGAATTGGAACACAGCTTTTTCATTCCATTTTTTAGTATTAGTCTATCATCACAGGTTGATAGAACGTTTTCATGGATCTCTGGGTGAATCTGCGGTTTGGGTGCCGAATCTTCCCTTTCCTTAATTGGCTGCTCTCATGTGACTTCCACTTTTATTGTCTGGAGACGTACCTCAGGGATCAACCTGTTACGTAATATCACACGATACTGATCGGCTACTCTCTGTTCAGTTTCAGAAAAGTCAAAGAAACTCCACAGGAACTCTTTGTATAACTTCTGCCTGTATCCGGTCATATCTGTTTCAATTTTCGTGACCCGGTAATATATGCGCATTATTATTTCGTTATACTGCGGTTTTTACAGAGCTAGACCTCAAGGTCACTGAAGGCCCGTCACCACGGTCGCATTTACGCACGGTTTTTCGCGTCTTTTTCAGTAGTGCCGCTAGGTGTCTCATACTCACGACCGTATCAAGCAGTGCCACAGATGAAGCGACTCTAGTGGCACTACTGAAAAAGACACGAAAAACCGTGCCTAAATGCTACCGTAGTGACGGACCTTCAGTGACCTTGAGGTCCAGCTCTGTAAAACCGCAGTATAACTGCTGTTGACCATTTCCTGCGCTGTGTCGGCAGTCCTGCTTAGGTGATGGATAGTTGGAGCATTCTGCTCAAAAGGGTGAGTGCTTTACAAAACCATAGAGGGCTTAGGCTGTCTCTTGAAAGATTCCACAACGAATTGCAATATCTTCCGTCACGTCAGGTTCCCTTCGTAATCTGCAAATGAGTTTTTCATTCCGACATGGTTCTTCAAAAAACCGATCAGTCTTCGATCGATTTTATACAATTCGAGTACTCTTAGAAGTCATGAGAGAGGAACCGGATCAAAGGCTTTTTATAATCTATCCAGCCTACAGAAAGATTGCGCTGGTTCTTCCCTACTTGCTGCGTAATTACATTATGAATTAATAATTCCTTGCATCCCATATTTCCCTTGCGACAGCCATTCTGTTCAGCAGCCAAAATGTGCTGTTCGACAAAATGGCTGTTAATTCTTGAAGAGATTATGGAAGTCAAAATTTTATATAGTGTTGGCAGGCAAGTGCTCGGTCGATAATTTCTTGGCTGGTATCTATCACTAGCTTTGGACACCATGAAGATGCCTTTCAACAAGTACTTTGGGAATATAGTTTTGAATTCATGAAGATGCCTTTCAACAGCCGAGACACGCATAAGTGAATGGCCGTGAAATACTTCCACCATATATTTTGGATACCATCTGGACGTGGCGACTTCCAAGTCTGTGTTCTCTGTACTGCTGTTTTGATATCAGCAAGGGAAATTTCAAAGGGAGGCATTTCGTCGATGTTACGACAAGCTTCTATTTCCTCCTGCAGCCAGTAGGCTCCTTCATGTTGTTTTGGTTTAGCCCAGATATCAGTCCAATACTGAACCAGGGATTCCCTTCTTCGGAAATTGCCCTTGATGGTTTTCATTGTCATTCTGCAGCTGTCTATAAAATTTCTTCTGGTCGAAAGCGAAGGCTGACTGTTGTTGGCGTCTCTTTTCTGTTTCATCATAACGCTGAATTCTCGCACCGAGCGAATTCTTGCGCCGATTATTATTATTATTATTATTATTATTATTATTATTATTTACTCATTCACAGTTCACTGGTACATAGATTGTAGTCATACAGATACAATACATCAAAGCATGACAACAATAAAAATCAACAGTATGTAATTCTAGAAGTTATAGACTAATACAAAATTTAACATTTATAATATTCATAATTAAAGTAGCAACTAAACACTCTCATTACTTCCCAAGAATTTTCGGACCAATGTGCATGTACAAAGTATGACACATTTCTGGATATTGATTATGGCATTTTTATTTATTTTCAGCGTTTCTAGTGAATTCTTTAAAGTCTTCGGGATGACGCCCGTTGCTGAAAGAACCACGGGGACGGTTTTGATTTCCGAGATGTTCCATTGCTCCTTCACGACATGTGCCAATTCTTTGTACTTCTGGATCTTCGTATGATATGCTGTAGCGAGATTGCTGGTGTCCACAACTGCCATGTCTACAAACCATACTTTCTTCTCATTTTTATTCCAGAGTGTTATATCCGGTCTGTTATGGTGTACTGTACGGTCCGTCAAAATACTACGATCCCAGTACAATTTATAGTTATTGTTTTCAAGTACATTATTAGGGATATACTTGTAGTATGGTGTATCATGGCATGGTGCTAAACCACAGATCTTGGCGAGTTGGGCGTGAATAATTCGACCCACCATATCATGCCTGTTCTTATACTCCGTTGGGGCGAGTACACTGCATCCTGCTGTAATATGTTGAATTGTCTCGCCGCGTTGGCCACAGGCCCGGCAGTTATCAGAGGTCATCTCTGGATCTTTGATGACATATTTGAGATAGTTTCTGGTTGCAATGACTTGATCTTGAATGGCAACCATGAACCCCTCAGTCTCTGGGTAGAGATATCCAATGCTGAGCCATTTGTACGACATGTCTACGTCTACATTTGGATTGGCTATTTCAGCTGGGTATCTCCCATGGATTGCTTTGTGCTTCCAGAGATCTATCTCTTGTTGGAAAGAGGGCTGTTGAAGTTCTATATTAGCTTGATTGAGACTCAGAGGTGTATAATTGTAGTCCGCTTCAAGTACCACTTTGTGTAGATGAGAAGATAACGCTTTCTTCCTGAAGTATTCTCTCATACTGGAAATCTGTTTGAAATGGAGATTACTTATTTTCAGGATACCACGACCTCCCATCTTCCTTGGAAGCGTTACCCTCTGAATTGAGCTTTTGGGGTGGTGGTATTGGGAACGGCTCATTTGGACCCTAATAAGCCTTTCCAAGGATTCAATATCCGTCCTGGACCATTTAATGATGCCCAGTGAGAAAGTTATTACTGGTATTACATACATGTTAACCGCTGCAGTTAGGTTTCGTGAATTGAGGAAGGTTTTGAATAAACTTTTCATTCTCTTCTCGAATTCCACCTGCAGCTTTTCTTTAATTTCACTGTGGATTATCAGCTTGTTTTGCTGAATTCCCAGGTATTTATAAAGTTCATTTTCTTCTAGGGCTGTTATAGTCTCCCCTGTCAGCGTTTCATGTTCTACTTCGCTGATGAGTTTACCCTTCCTTATACTTTGGATTTTGCATTTTTCGATACCAAATTGCATTCCTATGTCGGTTGAGAACCTTTCGGTGACATGAAGGAGCTTCTTTAGTCCCTGTAAGGTTCCTGAGTACAGTTTGATATCGTCAATGTATGCTAGATGGCTCACATCATGTTTGCTCTGGCCTTTCAGCTCATATCCAACTCCCATGCTTTCTAGCAAGGAGGAAAGGGGGTTCATAGCAAGGCAGAACCAGTAAGGGCTGAGACTATCGCCTTGGAATATACATCTGCGAATTTTCAGTGTCTTAGTGACAATTCTTTCACTACTTGAGGACATATGTATTGTTGTTTGCCAGTGATTCATTACGTTCATAAGAAATCTTACGATTGCATGGTTAACACGATATAGCTTTAGAACATAGATCAGCCAGTCATGCGGGACCATGTCAAATGCCTTCTTGTAGTCGATGAAACAAGTATACAGATCTCGTTTTTTGTTGGATGCCTGAGACATGATGACACTGTCGATTACAAGCTGTTCTTTGCACCCCAATGAACCCTTGCAACAGCCTTTCTGGTACTCTGAAATAATATTGTTTTGTTCACAATGTTGTTCTATCACTGTTTTTAAACAACTAGTGATGATTTTATATAGCCCGTTGAGGCATGTGATGGGTCGGAATTGTCCGGGATCTGTGGCATTGTTAGATTTCGGCTTCATGAAAGTGATCCCCTCGCACAGGGCCGTCGGTAGTTCTTCAGGGTGTTTCAGAAAATGATTAATGAGAGTCAGAATTATTTCATGTATACAGGTGAATCTTTTAAACCAGAAGTTGTGAAGTCCATCTGGTCCCGGGCATTTCCAATTTTTAAGTTTGTTAATAGCTGTCTTTAGAACATCCATTGATATATCGGAAACTTCCATTTCCCTGGTCTTGCTTGATACGCCCGACACTTCTGTCAGCCATAATGCGTGGGACTGGAAATGACTTTCTGTTGACCATATCGTGGTCCAGTGATCTTCCACAGTTGATTTCTCCGGTAACTTTCCTGAATGGACTTCTCTTTTCAGATTCTCATAGAACCTCTTCTGGTTTTTAATAAAATCCTGATTGTCTTTTTTCCTTTTCAAGCTTCTGGTGTAGCGTCGTATTCTTTGCGAATAGACACTGAGTTGTTGTTTGAGAGTATCTATTACTTCAAATGTATTATTATTATTATTATTATTATTATTATTATTATTATTATTATTATTATTATTATTATTATTACCATTATCATTATTATTATTATTATTACTAGCTGGTGTACCCGGCGTTGCTCGGGTTTATAGTAAATTATTAGACAGGGAGAGGAATTCCATTTTTTCATACTCTGCGGTGGGGCCTACTATCTCTTCTGTTGTATCCCTTCTCCGCCCTGCTTCTCCCTGACATGCTCTGCAAGGCCACGCTTCGTTAGCCCTGTCTTCTCTTTACCCCCATTTGAAAATTTCCGGCTTGCATTTGCATCCCTCCTTGCAGTATTATTTTCAATAGTGCGAGTGAGTACTTTAGCAAGTCGCACTTCTCTTAATAGCCGATTCAAAACGTTTATAGACTGCCCATCTATTCGCACTTGTATAGTCTGTTTGACAACTTGACACACGCATTGTTTCAAGAAATTCAATGTTTACAAATTTCTGTAAAAGGAGAGGTTGTTTAGAATGTATATGATATCCATATATAATACATTGTAGATTACTGTATATTCTGTACTATATATTATTGTACATTGCACTGTCTCAACCTACCTCAATTTCTGTACAAATTTAAACTCCAATGTTTTATAGCCACTTTGTACATACCACGGATAATGGAACCTTGTCATCTTTACCACTTTAGTTATTGATTTCTTCCAAATATTCCACCAATGTTCAGAACTAACAAATCACCACCGTTCATACAGGGACATTACATAACCTTATTCAAAGTCCAATGAATCTCGTAATAATTGTGGACATTGATGAAACCAGTAGTAGATCTCAGACGTCATCCTCTGGTGGCGCACAGCTAAACTATTGACATTGATGCGCTCTTGAATCTGTGATGTAAAGCTATGCCAAAAATGTCGAGAAAAGTAATTATTTTGTAAATATATTACGGTTTATGGTTGTAAATCATAGCCTATAGTACTCCAGACCTTTAAAGGAAGTTAGCACAAAAGTTTCATCGGCATTGGTTCAGTAGATTCAGAGATTACCGCGTTGGAAGAGAACGCACTTCTGTCTTTATATATTAGTATAGATATAGATTATTATTATTATTATTACTATTATTATTATTATTATTATTATTATTATTAATTAAAAAAACTCTTATTGTTTCAACTATTTGTAGTTAAATTGTTAGGAATGGATTCTGGAGCTCACGAAAACGTGCGCAGATGGTACCCTTCCCTCTTACGTCACATACAGTTTTGCTGTTCTTTGGCTATATAAATTGGATCGTCACATTACATCGAATACAATCTTTTTCTAATGAATCTCTCCGGAAGCGGCGTTCCAGGGTAGCCTACCAGGACAATGGTGTCGAGGTGTGAATGCCCTCCTCCCAGCCGTGGAGAAGGTGGGTGCAGAGCACTCGCCAAACAGATGAGCGACTCAGGAAGAAGACCCGCCGAGCCACGGTCAGTGCGTCAGAATTCATTTCACTGGCACCTGTCGATACATCAAGCCACAGGCAAAGTCACTGACATTGGATCGCGTCTCTGACAGTCGTTGAAGATACGTATCACTGTCGCGTTGGACTCTTGGGTATCACGCAGGTACTTTTTGGTATCACAATAAAGTTGGTATTTTGTCAGGCGGAAACCTTGCGACTTAGTGTAAATCTACAACTAAGTCATCTCATATACTCCTTCTCTCAGAGGCGTCAGTTCTCTTTGGAATGAAGTAACGTAATTTCTAGAATTCCGTCACCATCTCTTGGCCCCTCAAGCTCTATCAAAGATGTTTGTTTTGTCATTTCGCAATTCTATTGGTCCGTCTTCGCTACTGTGGCAGATAATCCCAGATGTCTCTGAAGGTCACCTGCGTGAGCTTTCTACTGAACTTTTCCATAGTTGTGTTTGTCCGTTGCGTAAAAGTCGCAGCTGTCCGGATCAACTTACGTTCGGAGGGGTCCTTTCAATGGGGCGATAATCCGGCAACCAGTGATTCTAAGACACATAGTTTTCGACGAAATATCTTGCTTTTACATTGGTATGAAATTGAGGCAGTGTCGCTGATGTGTCAATTTGATGGTGACATATCAATTTTGGTATAGATATGGCTATGTACTAGTCGCGCGACTTTTCTTGACGTCTCACAGTGCGGTTACGGAGAGAGGTGGCTTCTGTCTACGTCACATCAGACTATGTTGCCAACTGTAACACTCATACTATTCGCGCCTCTTTCGCTCTTAATATAACAGGTCATTATAGGCAATAAATTACAACAAATAATCAGGTAATTAATAACAACCACAAATGAAACTAATTAGTGAATGATAAAATTGCTTATTAATGAGATTTGTTATTAGTGTACGTATTTATTTGTCATCTTCTGAATAATTAGAATCAAAGCTTGGATTCTCAGTAATACTTATTGTGATTTCATCCACTGCAATTTCCACTACCTCATCTTTTTTCTGTACTCTTCTGTTTTTTTACGTGGTATAGCAGATAAAAATCCACCGCACAGTAAGGATCAGCAAAAACGTGAGAAATGAATTCATTCAGAAGCAACGGTAGGCAACCCTGATAATTTTCCCGTGCTGTTCCGAGTGAGACCAAAGTGCGTGCCGAGTGGTGCTGGTTGAGCTCTAGTGAACTCAAGGTCAGACGTCAAGAAAAGTCGCGCGACTAGTACATAGGTGTGTGCAGCCTAAAACAAGAGGAGGGTCCAACTACATTTCTGGGACCCTCTGTCCCCCACAAGGACCCCTTTTCTATTAAACTTTTTTATTTAGAGATGATTTATTTTACTAGCAAATAAATAAAAATATAAAACTAGGAGAATGAAATATTTTTAATGATTCTATTAATAAATATAATTGGTTTAGGTTTACAGGTTTCCAGATGGTTTGGAGAGCCTCTTTCCCAAATCGTGAGCTTGAAAAGGGATAAAATCAGGAAATGATCATATTTACAGAAATAAAATGTTTTATAACGTTCGACTGTGGAGCCACTCTCAAAATGTTCGGGAAGGCCACGGCCCCCCTGGCCTTCTGTCCCCTCTTGTGCACACGCCTATGTAGATACAGATATAGATGAAATATAATTTTCAACACTTTTTTCAAAACTCTTTATTTCATTAATGTCATATTCAACAAAATGTAATTCCATCCACCAGGTAGATTCAATGCAAAATAAAAGGAAAATATCACGGAATAAGACTTGTTCCTTTGAAAAATCCCTAATAAAATAATTTAACCTAATTTTAACGAAACGAATTGAACTAAACCTGAAATGAAAAGATACACATATCAGAAAGTAATGCAAAGTAGTCTACACTAAATTGCAAAGCGTAGAAAAACATAACATAAATGTTGGTCGATCTTAGCGCTTCGAGCGGTTTAAGCGCGTAAGTGTCCATTTCAAGCGGATCACCTATACTTGTTTGAAGTGGCAACGTTGCTATTTGTACTTTGGCACACAAAAAATATATTAATTAGGTTGTAATATTTTTGTACCAATCATAATAAATAATTTAATCTTTGGTACTCCTTGCTAACGCTATTTACGTATTTAACGACATAATTGCAATTGCTTTCTGCTGATTATTTACTCTTTGTTTTGCTTAATTTCTTCTCGATCCTGAGTGCTGGAAGCGCATGCGTTGACGCATATACTCTCTGCGTTGACGTTGTCGAAAGGAACACGGAGAACGATAAGTGACCCAGTGGCTTGTGGTATTTGTAGTTGTAATTTTGGAGTGTCTGTATTATTGCTTATAGCAATATACGGATGCGTATTCTAGAATGGCGGAAAGAGGTTTTGAGCTGGAGTTAAATAAAGAAAATTCCTCATTACCGATTTTCATCGCATCATGATCGCAATAAGTATTAAACATGTGTTCGAATTGCTAGCGTCTCCATATTTTTAAACAATTTATGCGTAATGGTTGGTTCCCGAATATTCAGTCGTCTTCATAGAAATACATTTATCATGTACATATTCTGTTTAAAAGAACATTATTGGATGTAAAGAGACACCAAAGCAAACAGTCTGTCGTGGCGGAATGGTGGCTGTAAACGTGATGACGCCTACAATGTTATATCAATTATAATTCATTATATTTCCTTCCCAGGGTCCTCTGTTGCTTAAATTATTAAATCTAAAACTTTCATCATGTTGCAAGGCGTTCAGTTCAATCAGCCTCCCCCGGCTATTCCTAACCTTAGTGTCCCACCGCCTATGGCTCCTCATCATTTTCAACAACATAGATTCCACGCCGATCGTGGTGGACACAGAGGGCATTATTTCCAACCTTTCCGTCCTTACCCTCGTCCGGGGCCAGGAGGACCTGACAGTGAATTCGATGGGAAGCGGTTAAGGAAATCTGTTATGAGAAAAACTGTTGACTACAATTCTGCGATTATTAAGATGTTGGAGGTGAGTAGTCCCAGTATCTATGCAAGAAGAAGATATATGTATATTGCTGAGAGGGAGATGTTCTTTTCATGAGAGCATCTTTACAGTTGCTGTGTAATTTGATACACGTTGAGCCCCTAAGCATGAATTGCATTTTGCTATGATTTTATGATTGCTGGATGTTATGATTTCAGTTTGAAATCTGTGGAAGGTTTGTTAAATTAAAATGTGTGCGTGTTAAAACGATTGATTTTTGCAGTGTCGAGTATGGCAAAGGGACTTCAGGGACAGACGTGCGCTCCAGCCTGATGTTTTATACTATCCTGATCTCATGCCTCCACCAAGCTATGAAGACAATCCTATCAATTCAGTTACGACTCGTTTTGTGAAGACTGCTACTAATAAGATGAGGTGTCCTATCTTCTGCATGGCATGGACACCTGAAGGGCGACGCCTTGTTACAGGTGCTTCAAGCGGTGAATTTACATTATGGAATGGTTTAACTTTCAACTTTGAAACAATTCTGCAGGTGAGTTTTTTACTCTTTAAAATTTGTGTTATTTACCATACCCAAATTATAACAAATTAATTGATTGAAAAATTGTATTGAAAAATGTATTGTGGTAGATGGTATTTTCAGGGGAAAGGTGTTAGGAACTTGACGACAAAAAGGGCACAACCTCATTCTGGTCATTTTATATGGGTAGTGATTCGGATTACAGTGTATTTCTCTCTCTCTCTTCTTTTTTTCTGCTTACTGTCTCTTTCACTCACACTTAATCTCTCTCATATTTTATTTTATTTTTTCAAAGTTGCTGATTGATAGGCTATGTGTCTGTCATTAGAAAAGATCTATTGAGATATTGATTCTTGTGTAACAAAATTTTAATTTGTTTGTTTCAGGCTCATGACAGCCCTGTGAGGACAATGGTATGGTCTCATAATGATGTGTGGATGGTGACAGGTGATCATGCAGGGTACGTCAAGTACTGGCAAAGCAACATGAATAATGTGAAGATGTTCCAGGCACACAAGGAAGCCATTCGGGGCCTCAGGTACTCCCTCCAACTGCCTCAGTGCAGCATCCTTTGTCTGCCATATCTATTCTTTCTCTTATTCATTTTTTCTTGTTAGATGAATAGTTAGACTGAAATAGATAGGAACTTCATGCAGTTTAAATATGCTGATTATTCCAGGGGTTTAAGTGCTATCAAAGGGAACCAATAGAGACTAGGGGTAACCTGTCAGTTATAGAACGATTTTCCTAAGGATGAGCCAAAGTGACAGTTCGTGAAAACAAGTGAACATCACATATGTTTCGGAGAAGTATCCCTCCGCCACGACAGCTGTTCAGCCACGCCTCTTCGTAAAGTGCTAATGGCTCCTGTGAAAACATCCCTATGTAGAAGTCTTAAGAGTTTCGCTGAGGTATATGCATGTACGCGATTCCGGGAAATATTTAAATTTAATTACATATGTGGAAAATCTCTTAACATGCTCTCACAATCAGTGAAAGAAAACTGCCATGAATGTAAATAGAAAGAAAAATGGTTTTAAGCCAGAAACATGTTCACCGGTACGCATCTCGCCTTCAACTCTCAGTTTTAAAATAAACATAATATTTATCTCACAAAAAGTGAATTTAATGTAATGTTTATATAAAAAGGAATTTTTACAGAAGAGCACACTGCACTTCCTAATATCAATTATTTCTTGCGCTGCACTATATTTTTGTCGGACAAGGACACCACAAAAGGCAGTGTCGAAGCAATTTACAAGTTAGCCAACTGCAAACAAACGAATGCGGGAAGGGAGTCTAATGGGCTCAAGGGCACAACAACCACAGAACCTTCAGTTATGTTGCCAGCACTAACTGTCACTTTGGCTCATCCTTAGGAAAATCGCTCTATATTACAGGACAAAATCAAACTCTTAAATTAATCATTCATTGTAGCAAATAGTAGGACATAATTCAGTTTCTTTTATATTATAATTAAGGTTTTCCGTTTCAAACACCTTTGGTATCAGAAACCAAGGTCAACAGATTCTAACCTTGATTCTCTAGGAGAATTAATTTTAGGGAGATCCTGAAGGGGCCACCTGGTGAAATATTGTGCTATTGGTTGCTGCATCTTGTGAAGGAATCAAATGTAGTTTTCTCTAATATTTGTTGTAGCTATTTAAACACTGCATTGTCGTGGAACCTGACAATGTGTGTATGTAGAAGACTAGGTCCACTATGTTCCCAGAAATCGCATGTATATATGTGCGACTTGCCCATAGGGGCATCCCATAGTTTTCTGTCTTTAGGGTTGTCCTCTCCTGTAGGTCATATTTTTGTATTTTATATCCTTTCCTAATTTTCTCATTTAAAAAAATAATTTTGTACATTGTTGTGGGTTCTTTGTAATAAATCAATATTGTTGATTTATTTCTCTATATGATAGTGGGTGTAGTTGAATCTGACAATGCCTTTACAATTGAGCTGTAGCTTTTCTTGAATTACCAACATTGCACATTCATAGTTGGCATTCCCGATTGCTACCCTTCCAGTCACTAAAACGACAAAACCAAACCGCTCTTGGTGAAAGCTACTAAATTGTACGATCAGTTGGTGTTCCAGTGGGACTATGTTGTGCAGCAACCTGGTATTTACTTTCTTGTATATGTATGATATTGGAAGTAATATACTTAGTATAGAGAAAGATATGTACTGCAGCGGCAAAAAACGACAATTTTTGTCAGAAAAACTTGCATTTTGGAACGCTGATGAGGAAAGAGGGGATAAATCCTATTTTTGATATGTATTAAAACACTCCCTCTAACTTGCTATGTAACTACCTCAGATTTCATGAATAGTGAGCCCTTGATACCGAAAGTGTTTTTTCCAAAACATCCATGTGTCGTCTGTCTGTGAACAACACTAGATGATTTTTTCCAAATTGAATACCCCCCGGTCAATCTAGCCTCTCCAAGCTGAAGCTTCTTTGATTTTGAGGGGAACTTTACATGAAGCCCCTGGAAACATTTTCAGAATTTTCTCATAAATGGCTCCAAATTTTTTCTTTAAATTTCTTGTAAGACTAGAATGAAATCCACTCATAAAGGTGGAATAGATCTGATTTTCATTGTTAACTCTAAATTTCAAAAATTGCAAAAGTTTGAAATTTTTTCTGCTCTACAAAATTGAAGCTGAAGATTTTTCCTTCAAATTAATTTAATTAGTTTATTTATTTTTATTTATTTTATTTTACGTCAAAAGAACAGTTAAAACTGTATGACGTTCATTCAAATTCTTTGAATTACTTTATTGAAATTAATTGTTCTCCATACTTAGTTCTTTCATTAATGTCATGTGTATTGTTTTGAAAATTTTGTTTTCATGCAATATATTCTGAATTATATGCAATATTAAAAAATATCATAAACAAGAATTTCTCAAAATGGACCCAATTTTCTTTAAACTTTTGGTGGGGTTAGTGTTGAACATACCGTAAAAGACATAAAAACGAATTTGTTCCATTCTTTTTTCCCCCCCAAATATTACGCACTTGTAATTATTTTTGACATTCTCTTGCATCCTTAATATTTACATTAGCAGCGATTTATTCACATTATTCCATTTACAAGTATTTGTGCTTCAAATGAGTCTCATGAAGTTTCTTGAAAACTCAATTTTTCTGTGAAAATGAGTTTAAAATCCCACATTTTCAGAATTGTTTAAAACGTCTTTTTCTTAAAAACTGCTCCAAATTTTTTCTTCAAAATTTTTTTAATGGTAGGTGAATTAACATGACATCAATTCCACTGTGATGTACTCTTCAAAAATTCCACAAATGTATTTTTTTTTTTTTTAATATCTCTCATACTGTTAATATTTATATTACCAGTAATTTGTACATTTTTTAAAAAATGGCTCCAAATATTTCAACCATAAATTTCCATATAAGGTGAGGTTTTACTCTTCTTAAAGTTATGTATCAGTTCTAGTATAGGGGACAGAAAAATTGAGAAAATGTGAAAAAATGTATCTTGGGTGGCAATAGATGGCAGCTGGGAAGAGGGTGATGCAGAGTCGGAAAGTTAGCCCTGACCAACTAAATTAGTAAAGTAACTAGTGTGAGAAAGACTGTGTCTTTCTATTGCGCCACTAGTGAATTTTTTATTACTTACGGAAACATTCTATCAGGAAAATCTTTTTTGACCACATATCCTTAAATCATAAGTATTAAGATTCAAAAACTCCAAATTTTTATCTTCAGTTGTGCAAATTGTCTTCACGATACAAACTTGGGGATGCAGGAAATTGATGTAGATAGGTAGAAATGATAAATCAGATTTATGAATGTGGATCAGATATTAGTATCCATTTGTGAAGATTGAAAGTTCATAAAAGCAATTATATTCTTTTATGAAGCAAATACTTTTTCTTGTTAATTTATGTAATTTTTTTATGCAGATTTGAATGGTTTTTTAAAACCATTTTATTATTTATTTTATTTATTATTTCAGTGGAAGAGGGAAACAAATTTTGGAAATTTTAGTCTGGAGCAAATTCTCAGTTGCTTATAAGAACATTGCAACAAATTAAATGAATTTTATTTTGAGCATCTTTTTTCAAAGAGATGTCAGATGCCGAAACATCATTCTTCCATAAACATGCTTCCATAATATGAATTAAAAATAAATAAAGTTGCTTCCCATTAATGGCAAATTTCCCAAATTCTCGTTTATAGTGGCTAGCGTGTGGTCTCGTGTTCAAAATCATGCTTGATTTTTTTAAACATGAGCTTTCTGATTCATAGGGTGGTCGACAATTGGGGAAATTCAGGGAGTCTATAGTATTTAGTGGAAATATCATGAGAATTGTAATCAGTGTAATTGTCAGGGAAATCTTATTGAATGTCATGGTTAATCTATTTGTGTTCATAGTTTTATTTGCATTGTCCTCTATTGGACCTGATTGGCAAGGCTTTTAAAAAGCAAAAATGAAGCCTTAGCCTTGTGCAAGCTTTTTCGGAAGTTCATTTCATTTTAAATTCTATGAAGAACGAAACATTTCTCCCCATGTAAGGAGCTACATAATAGCCCCGTCATAAAGAAACCTCAATCTTCAATTTGTTTAAGTCAAATATGTAGCAGTACTTATAGCTAAATGAAGTTTGACTTCTAGGATTGGGTGTAATAATTAGAGTTCAGACATGCAGGCACTAAAAAGGTCAAAATAGGCAGACAAGTTGGCACATAAAACCTTCAAAATAGGAAGGGAAATGAGCATTATAGTTTAATAATATTAAAATTTATACATACTACATAAAGCATGAACATAATTCTATAAAAACAAATTGAATTTCTTCAATTGTCAAAACATATTGTGGAGTTAGATAATATTTCCTAAGAGTTGACTCTTGTGGAATTTTATATTTTGTTGGTTAAATTGGTTAAATGTTGGATTTTCAAGTTTTAAAAATGGAATGTTTGTGGCATGGCACAAGTCAGTTTTGAAATTCTTTCTTGTCTTCATCTTTTGACTGCACTTGCTGAAGTTTTGAATATTTTCTTTTTTCGCATTTTTTGCACGAGTAGCAATGTTTTTATGTTGTAAGAAGTATTTTTTCCACAGTTTACCACCCATTCACAACACAGGCAAAAAAATAATTTTCAGTCCACTGTGAATCTTTTCCATTAATCCACTCTTTTTAGCAATGCACTTCTTGAAATTTTCTCTTTTGGCATTGTAACAAGCATGCTTAACAGGATCAGTAAATTTACTGATCTAGCATGCACGAAACTTCAAAACCAATTCAATATTATCGACGAAAACTCCCCCTATCATGTGAAATTCTACCTTCTAAAAGCAAATGATGTCGGGAGTGCTATTTTTGAAGAGAGTTGTGTTCTTTGTAATGAATAGATAGGTCACTAATCTTCACGAAGATTGGAAAGATGAGAGCAATTTCCTGTTCTCTGAAGTGTTCTGATGGGCTTCGGGTAGTAGATAAGGTCACCCGCACAGTGTCAACTTGTCATACATCTCTAAGCGGTGTCCTTGCTCGATGCGTTGCAGGCAAGAACACACTGGACATAGAGCTTCTTGTTCAGAGAACACCTTGGCAGATTTTACATGGTTGTTACTTATTTGGTTAAAAATTACCCATCAGTTATTTCTCAAAAAAATATTGTAGAAAACAAAATATAGTAAACAAAAAATGTTAAAAATGCGGAAAATTCAATATAGGAACTTTTAGGCTCTTAACGCTCGATTAGGCATTTATAGGCAGTATAAAAATCCTTGCAAAAACCATTCCTAAGGTAAACATTGATAATGGGGTAAGTTGCCTAAAAATACATTTAAAGAAATAAAAGAGGCAAAAAGGGCATTGTTCGGGCTCTAGTAATAATACACAGATGGATGATTTGGATGGAAATGACTGAACACCACAGAACCCCAATCTATGAATTAACCAGCCACCTTGTTCAGATTTATTATGACTCCTCTGCTCTCACGATGCCTGTTGCAGTGATGAAGGAACCACTGCAATTGACATCATCAAACAAGAGCCTGTTGTAGAAGTTGAACTTGAGACAAACACACTAAAATAATATTTGGAGAAGAATTTTCAATCATACAAAGTAATTGTATGTAAAATTTTCTCTAAATTCGGCAGAAAGGTGGATAACTTACAATTCATGTTTTTCTAATGATGTGTAATGACACAGCTGCGTAAGCTGTTAACAATAGAAACATGATTTGATCTTTCTTTGGACACAGTACAAAAAGTACTTTTTCTTATATTGAACATAATGCTGCAGGAAAAAGTGCCAATATTTCGATGGAAATACATTGTTTTGTGGGTCCCTGGTACTGATAGTGATATATTATCTTTCTGAAATTTGTGAAAATTCTTTAAAATTAACAGATTGAGGATATTCTTAAAAAGTTCTGAAAAAATATTTTTTCTCAAAACATCTGTGTGTGTGTCAGTGAGCTGTGC
Organism: Teleogryllus occipitalis; assembly: GCA_011170035.1. Classification (NCBI taxonomy): domain Eukaryota; kingdom Metazoa; phylum Arthropoda; class Insecta; order Orthoptera; family Gryllidae; genus Teleogryllus; species Teleogryllus occipitalis. The sequence continues at coordinate 459,882 of BLKR01000417.1, forward strand.
TAGTATCTAAACTGTACTCAGGAATTTCATCAAACTGAACATTCTGTGATTGATCTGGGTGATGTTATGGCTTATTGAAATTCAAACTGATCTTTTAATTTTGGAGGATACTTAACTTGAACTTTACAGGGCTGTTTTGAAATTTTCTCAAAAATGACTCAATATTTTTTCTTTCAATTTTTTGCTCAAGTAGACCTAAGAATGTTTATAAAAATGTGCAAATCTAGTATCTTTGACGTATTCACTATTTTTTAAGATATGTTTTTGTGTGATTTTGAGTAAAAACATGATTGTTAAAAAAAAAAGTACACCAAGATTTTCTTAAAAACTGCTCCAAATTTGTTCTTTAATTTTTTTGTTGAAAGAGGGCAATACTTTCTTAATAATATAGCATAGGTGTGATTGTCATCAAAACCTGAAATGTGATTATATCTTTTTCGTAAATATGATGTAGTTGTCACTTGGGATAGATATAACAAAAAAGTACATTAGTAAACCATCTTGGGAAATAAAAATGTAAAATGAGTGGATTTAACAGAAAGTAAAATTATTAATTTTGCAGATTCATTAATTTGAGAAAATTATAAAGTTTTAGTTTTTCAGTATAATTGTATTGCATTTCTTTTTTGAAAGCCATAAAAGTTGCTGAAACGTTTATTCTCCAAACCAAATAACTAAAGAATTGATACATGTTTTGTGACAAACTTTTTAGTCAGTTTGAGCTCTGTAAAAGAGGATTCCCATGGAAATGCCTTAGTGTCAAATGCCAATGGTTAACTCTCACCATAAAAGATAAATAAAGAGGGGAAAAAAAACTTCTTAATATAAAAAATGTACATATGTGGGTATGTGAATGTATGGGAATATATTTGTGGGTGTTTGTCTCACAGTAACTTTTCAATCAGTGGAACAATTCCTCTCAAAGTTTGCATGGACACTGTTGAAGAGCCAAGAAAAACACAAAAGGGTTTGTGATCCTCAAATGGTAACCCGAATATTACAATTAGAAATGATGCAATTAGTGCCTCTGTACAGTATTGTTGGTGAGTGTTGCCAGACATGGGCGAGGCAGAACATTCAGGGTGGACAGAGTGAGTAGTGCAGGCTGAGAGAGGTGGATGGGGCTGCTTAATAGATTGAGATTAATTACAATTCAAGGCATGTTAATCACCTAGTACACCATTGTATGATCTAGATTCTAAATAACATACCCAATTGAAAATATTGGAATTAAAAATTCTTGCTTAAAGATTTATCCTTGATTTTAAGCATTGTGTGCTTTTTAACTTTCTTGCTACTGCCTATGCAGTAGAGAGAAAGTTGTGTAATGCTGGGCCAAAAAAAAACACACGTCACACGTCTGACACACGTCAGAAAAACTCTTATTACAGGGCCCTGGTTTCGAAAAAGTGGATAAATATTACTAATTTTAGGGGGAAAAATCCTCTAGCATGTGGTGCCAGAATCCATGTTTTGTGGAACCTTAATACCAAAAAATTGAATGACTACAAAATGTCTGTGAACAACACTAGCAGTTAAACCATATAGCTGATTTTCTCCAAAATTGATATTCCCCAACTGATCTGGCTGGCTGGTGTCTAGGCCCCTTGAATTTGAAACCAATATTTTAATTTTGGGGGAGATTTTACACAAAGCCTCTGGGACATTTTCAAAATTGTCAATCAAAATTAAAATTATTTTTGGCATGTTCCTACAACCACAATTATGAAGATAGAGATTGTTTCCTTAATGAAATCTGTTCCTTAAAGATAGATTGTGAAATAAGATCATGTCCATTTTTTAAAAAATTTGAGTACTTTTCTCATAATTTTACGTGAAAGTATGGGTGAGAAAATATGTGCCGTTATAGCACCACTAGGTTTGTTAGTGAAAATGATTTATATAGAATTAAAACTTATGGATATTTGTATTTCAGTCCAAATGTCAAGCTTCTGATCAAGTTTTTACTATAGGTTTTTTTCACAACAAACATTCCACAGTAAATATAGATTTAAAGTCAGCTCTATTTACAACAGCAGCTTTCAGATCTATTAGAGAAATTTTAACTCCCTGTGAGGTGTAAAACCATTGTAAAATTACGTGGAAAGTCCTTTTTGAAGATATGAAATCAATATTTTTATCAACTATACTCAATTTCTTGTAAATGATTCATTCAGAACCATATTACCTGATGATCAATAATTCAGGTGTTCTCTTGAAATGATTAGATTTCTTGAAGGTTAGGGAATTATCCCTGAAATTATTCAAGAAACTTTTTCACAGAATCATTTTACCAGATTTACCTCGATTATTTGTGTGTTTATCAAATTTGTTATGGGAAACATTGTAGGTTTTTATTCCTTTCATTTCTAGATTCATTTCAGTTTTCCCTTAATAACATTGAAGATATTTTTATGCAGTACTGTATTTATTTTTCATTGGCTTTAATGCACATCTTTTAATAATTCTCAATTTGTGACTTTATCCTGTGACTTATTTTGGAGTAATTTCATATAATGAAGTACTAGGTGCATATTATGTTTTTCCCGGATGGATGGATGGATGGATGGATGGATGGATGATTGGATGTTCAGATGATATTAGTTTATGCTCAACATATTAACTGCCATCATACTATCATCTTATTTCAAATGAAGTCATTGTAGTGTTATGATTAAAACATACTTTTTGCCATGGGTTGATGTTCTGTGGGTTGATCTTTTTTTTTTTTTTTGTTTGTTTGTGTGCGTGCATGTGTGTAAATGAATACTATATAACCCAGTATCTGACAAAATTGTTTTTGAGAAAACAGTTGTTTTTTGTTTTTTTTACTCTGAATCAACAACACGTATCCTGCAAATTACCAATTGTGGATCTGAAACATTTGCTTAAAATTCTGAAAACTTTGAGTTTTGTGGCCTTAATACTGAAGTGTGATGGTCATTAACATTTATATTAATATTATTGAAGTGAAATGAAATTACAATTTTTTAACAAAGTAGCTGTTTCTTGTTAATGTACTCCTGTATAAGTGAAATAGATTCACACTAAACTTCAAAATGAAATTTTATGGTTTTTAAATTATTGTAACTGGAGAGATTGGGATACTTTGCCAGATTATTTAGAACAGTGATATCTAGAGTTTCTAATATTTGTTTCAAATTACTACATAATGTTATTGAATGGCAGTTGAAGGAATTAAATATGAAAGGTAGCATTGTATCTCATTATTCTGATACATTTCATCTCATTATTCTGATTGAATTGCCTTGCACTTTTATTATTTGAGTTTTTTAATTTTATTTATTGTATGGCTCATTTTATGCAATGACCTTCCAAAATCATTGTTCTGTATTGAAGATTGATAAAAGAAATAATCTTAATGCATGTTGATTAGGGGACTGTGGTACAGTGCAAGGCAGGGAAATGGGGGAACTTTCAGAAAACTTCCTAACCCTTTTTGTCCACCACAAATTGCACATGGACACACCAAGATTTGAATCCTGGTACGCAAATGTAGGCAAGAGGTCTTACTACTACACAAGTCGCCCATTATTTGAGTTGTACATTTAGACTAAGACAATTTTAAGAATTTATTTCAGACAGATTTAGCCTTTTTGGCTTAAATGGTTCAAGTTTTTTAACAGCACTTTCAACATGTCTTATGGAACTAAGTTTGTATGAATTTCTAGGAACATTAATGGTTTTGAGTACAATTAATATTTTGCTTCTTTGATCAATCTTATTGTTATTTTTCTCATTCCCTTATCTGCTGATTCCAAGGTTACTTGTGCAAAGAACATTTTTGACTTGCTTCTTTTTAGGAGTTAAGCAAGTTCAGTGTAAATTAAAGTGTTCACAAAACTGTGATGGAAGATTATTTCTGATATATTTTCTATAACTATAAATAATATGGTAAGTGTGGGAATAGATATGGCAGTCCTGTATAAATCTCGCCTTGCATAGAATGTTATGGTTTTCAGTATTCAGTCATTTGCTGATAATGAGTGTGCAGAGGCAGAGCACACAGAAACACACAATAAATTGCTGTTTTAAAAAAAGGAAAGTTATAAGCAAGCAGCCATTTTAAGTCACAATTTAAAAGTCTTGGAATGGATGCATTATCCATTGAAAGCTGGCATTGCTATCTAAATTGCTTAATTAAGCTCCATGAAGTGACAGAAATAAAGCCACTTAAGACATCATGGGTTTGTGGATGGGTGACCGACTGAGAACTCTGGGGATTTAATGGTATTGAGCCCCTGGCCGAAGGGATTAAAGGCAATGACTGTCTATGACATATTGTTTATTCTTGGAAGAAATAGGATATTCACAATTTAGGAACATAATTATATTACTTTTATTATTTTTTTCTTATATGTTCGTTGATATTACTAGATTGAGTGGTTTGTTTTGTGTATAATTACTTTATCACAGCATTTCACGTATAAATAAAATTTTCTTCTAATTAGATGCAAGTTGGGAAATGTGACTTTTTTCATACAGAATTTCATATAGAACCTATCATTCGTAATGTATACATTTCAAATATATACGATTGAATAACATTGCATGAAATTATTATTAGGCTTGACATGAGTTTATTGTAGTGCTCATCGCCCATGAAAAATATAATTTTCATATTTTGAAAGAAAAGCATTTTAATATGGGTCTAGTTATTGAAAAATGTTTTTGTCTGATTCTAAAAAAGTTTTAATCTTAACTTTACCAAACACTATAAAAATAAAAATCTAAGATATATCTTTTATTTTGTGCATGTATTCTGCAGTAGATAAAGAACTCTTACAACAGATGAAGCAAAACTTTCAGTTACTTGCCTAATTTTATGTCCTGTATAGAACTGTTTCTGTTATCTTTTAGCTTTTATCTACTGAAGGAAATTTCTATAAATGCATTGTATTATGAATGCAATCTATGACTAACAGTATGGTAGTTCTTTGACTACAAGTGAGCAGTTTCTATATTTAATTCATTATCTTGGGTTGTGTATTATTTTGATAGTTTCACGCTTTCAAAAACTTAATTTCCCAACGAAAAGTAGAGATAGCCCTTCATGGGCAACCTTATTCTGGTAATTTCTGATTATTTTTCTAAAACTTCTACCATTTATCCTATAAGGTGCGAGTATTTTGTAATTTATCTTCTAGTTATTTCTCTAAGATTTTTTACAATTCTGAAGTGGGTATTCTTCTTTACTTCTGATGTTGCTTATTAAATTTCTGTGAACTTTACAGACCTAACTTTTTTCCTCATGATTAAAATGACTGATTTTTGGAAATTACTGACTTGTATGTTTAGAAAGGGAGTTTTTTCCCCTGATGTGGCTGAGTTCATTAACATTCAGCAATTTACTGATCTTCATGCTGAAATTTTTATGTGAAATGTAGTAAACCATCAGACTAACGTCCTTAAAAATTAGATCTGCCTTTCTAAAAATTACAAATGTTAAAAAACATGTACATGCTTTTTTTTAACTTCTTGGCTCAGCATGTTTAGCTGTACAAATTCTTTAAAATTATTTTCTTATTTTGACCCCAAACCATCAATTCTAATTGTAATACAAGTATATTTTCCCCATTCCTAAACGGGACCAAAATCTTTCTGGGTTTGGTTAAATTAGGGCATACATGTGGTTATATCCTAGTGCTATTAACAGAGCCCTAAACCTTGTAGATTCTTTAAGAAACTTTTGGAGTAATTTAACTCTTGTCAATTGGTGCCAGATGAAGATAAATATAAAATGATACATTTAAAAAAATAAAAGAATGCAGGACTTAATTACATAGACCAAATGGAGGAAAATTAGTCCTTTTGGGTGCTAATTTTATTTATTAAAATTTGAAACTGGTGTTGAATTGCAAAGGACTACAAGAATTAACATAAAATTGATATTTGATTATTCATGAGGTCCGTGGAACTAATTCCATCTCAGTTTTCAGAGAAGTTATCAGGAATGTCTTTAAGAAGGATGTTGAGAACTTATTTTTGCATAATTAAAAGGGTAATTGAAAAAATATGAAATTAAATAGGTACAAGAATTTAAAAAATTAAGAATAAGAGAAGAAAGGTAATTGGTTGAAGTGATAGACAAGAAAAGCATATTCGGTGCATGTTTTGCACCCAAATTGTTTGCATAAAACATTAATAAATGGAAAGGAGGAAGAAGGAGAAGAAAGATCCGAATACTTGATATAAGAATACTAGAAGTGCTAACCAAATGAATGAAGAAGCAAAGTATAGAACAATATGGAGAACATCCAGTTGAAACCTCACAACACAGATACCCAAAGAAAAAGAAAATATTTTCAGTATTCAGGAGAAGCAAAAAGCCTTCATTTTGTATTAGTGTTTTTTTGAATTTGGAAAGGATGTACTTTTGTAAATGGATTTGGAAAATAAAGTGTTCACTATTTTCAAAATGAATAAATGGAAATACAGCACGGACATTACTTTGAGTTTTTTAGCATGAAATTGATTTTTTCATCATTGAAATTGATTTGTTCATCATTCCAATTGTTTCTACAGAACACCTTCACCCTTGACAAATGATTATCCGAAAAGTGAAACTTGTATTCCACTAGAGTTGCTCAATTAGGTTACCACAGAAATTAATTTCCCTATTTTTCTATCCCAAGAATGGATTCCCAAATAAACCTAATCCTTACAGCAATACAATTTAAGTGTTCTATTTGTTGTCTTAGATCGTGTGTCATAGAGCTGCTTGCAATAGAATCCAGTTGTATTCCTCACACATTGCAAACAGAAATTGTGTAATTGCAAGTAAATATGACATTTTTTGTTGCATATTCCTTCCAGTGTAAATAAAGTGTTAATAAAATCCACTTAAAATGGAAGCTTAAACAAAACAATATTGAATTTGAGAGAAACAAACAAATAATTTTAACTCTGTAAATAATTCTTTTCCATATTGTACAATTGCTCATACATATCAAATATACACAAAGTACCTTTGTAATGCAAAAGGTTTAGGTTTGATCATTAAGGGATTATTGGTCACAGGGATTAGTGGTGATGTTTTCTTTCCTCTTTTTGTACCCTTTATGTAAATGTGTGTATACATGAGTTGTAATGTTATGCATTACAGCATCGTATTTTTTTTTAGAAAACCTTCATTATGTCATTGTGTAATCTTCGTGTTCAGGGGATTCTTGATACGATGTCAATGTGTGTGCATGTGTGTGCTTGTGATATCATCTTATTTGCTTTCATTAGAATGTGATGATCATTTCTTCACCGTTTATCTTAAGATGAATTTTTTTTTTTTAAATTCTGATTTGCGAATTTCAAGTTACACAATGATCTGTTAAAATTAAACATGTTTAAAGAAAATTTATTGCTTAAGCAATGTACTGAAGTACCGACTATATGTACATATGGTTTGTGTGTTTCTGTGTCCTGAACATCAAATGGAATTATTGTTAGTGTTATGGATATGATCTCATGAGGTAAAGACCTCTTTGTACTGATAATAAAATCAAAACCTCCTTCCGTCCTGATCATTGTATTTTTAATAAAGTTTATCAATCCTTCTGCTATTTTTTGACAGTTGCTTAGATGTTCCCTTTCATAATAAAGCCGGGCTATTGAATATATACCGAAAAGATGCATATTAAAGCTCATTGATTGTGATATTATGCTATATATATATATAGACATAGAGATATATTTATTTATTCCTGTTGATATTATAACTTTAAAGTATAAAAATGAACTTTATATTCGAAACTGTAATGTTAATTATGACAGTTTTGCAACGCCAATAAAGGTAATTTTTTTGCATATGGCATTTCCAAGAATTTCCTGCCATTCCTGTCTGCTGTTAATGCACAAATAAAAAGCAATCTATAGTACAAAGTTTTTCTGCTGTAAAAATGATTATATAAAACAGGACTGACAGGTATTGCCTTGGAAACTGTTTTTATTTCAATACAATCATCATCCACTATAACTTCTGCTTGGCAGAATCTCATTTGATCAGTAGTTTGGTTTGAAGAAGATAAAAAACTGAATGGATGTACTTATATCGACATTTTTAACAGAATATCCTCCCAACCTCTGGTTTGCAGAAATAAAGGATTTCCCTGCTGTTTCCTTTCTTTCCCATTATTCTGATTATTTTTGTTTAATAGAAGAAAAGGTTTTTACCATTCTCTCCATTCTACTTACTCAAAGTACTAGCACTTTGGAAATGTATGATAAGAATAAAATCTTTAACATCATAATATTTGAGTAACATAGCAGAGAAAGCAAATTAAAGCACACTCATGTCATCTCGATTCTTTTTTTCCCTCCTGAGATTATTCAGTAAATCCTTTATTAGAATACAGGAATATGGAAGATTCATCGCAAAATACTGACTCAGTTGTGTTTACAGGATTGCTTGATGGTGGAATCTGTATATTGTATTATAATAAAGTTTTACTAAAGCTGCTTTTATGAAATTTTTGTATTTAGTTAGTTGCAAAGAGATGTTTTTGTAATGCCATGCTCTATAGTTCGATTGAATCAATTAGGTTGTTGTTGCTCAATACTGCACCATCATTTCTGAACTAACTGGCTTAAAATTTATGGCTGCAGTGATTTAAGATTAATTTACAAAAATACTATATTTACAAAATGTCAATTCTTATCTTTCTGTGTACATTTAAAGTAGTCTGCTGTAAAAGTAATTGTAAAATGTTTATAACAGTTTCTTGTTTTAAAAAAATTAAACTTGATATATTAATTTTTTTATAGTGAAATTTCCCTGAATTATGCTTTGTCCATTGTCGAGTAATCATGTTTGTCCTTTTCCCTTTATTTGAAGTGTGCGAAACAAGTTTTGAAGTGAATAATTTCTGCATTACCTGTTACAATGCCTTTTATGGCATGCAGAAAGTTTTTAAGCTGGAGAGCAGCCAGTGGAGTTCACCCAAGTGCTGATATCAGATGGATGTTGTTAACTTAGAGATTTTTTGTTTATTTTTGAAAGCCTTTATTGACATTGTGACCTATCCATTCCTAGCTTCAGCCCCACTGACCACAAGTTTGTGACATGTTCGGACGATGGCACTCTGAGAATTTGGGACTTTCTTCGCTGCCATGAAGAAAGAATATTGCGAGGTAGGTGGTAATTATTGTGAAAACTTCTGAAAAGCACCTAGTACTGGTAAAAAATGCTTCAAATGCATGAAAATGCTTTGCTGTCAATAAAGTTGATGTATTAGATGAACTCTTTATAATATGAATAAAGTTCTATCTTTGTAACATGAGAACAGTCAATAACTTCGCATCAAATTATATAAAATTCCTTAATATTTTTTTCATTTTATCTGGAACTGTGTGACTTACATTTCGCTTTTGGAGTTTGATCTGGGGTCTCCAGGTTGTGGATTATGTACTTCTTTCAAATTAAAATTCAGTTTGATTTTATATAGAAGTGATGCATTTTCATTAATTGACTCAAATGTTATAAATAAATAGGGAAAATTTAATTATGAAGGTATAAATTCTCAAAAAGAAGGTAAATTTTAATCTCGAATTCCCTATTTGCACACATTTTTGTGCGCTGTTGGATCACAGTCTAATTTGGAATTTAATTCAGTATTATACTTCAATTAAAACATTAAGTCTGTTTACCCTTGGTCAGCTGTGATCCAATTCGGAGCTTGAATGTCACCATAGTTGTTTCTAGTCTCTATTGTTTTAATTGATGTGTATATACAGAAATTGAACTGCAAAATTAAGTTATTTTCCAATATTAAACTTAGAATAAATATCACTTAGTAGTTCCTAAGAAGTATATAATTTTAATGGTGTTTTAATTTCTTAAAATTAGTATTATTAATCTGCATTAAAAATAGTAGTTGAATTAGGTTTATTGAGTAGACTGCAAATATTGTGTTGGAGCTCATTGATTAAAGGAATGTGCATAAAAGAAAGTTGAATATGTACCAAGTAAAATGTTCTTATGATTGTTTTTCAAATTTAGAAGGAAATTTTCATATTGGAAGTCTAATCCAAAAATCTTTGGTTTGGCTAATAACAACCAATATTGAATTAATTAAGGTATGTATTTGGAATGTTAAACTTTTCATGATGACAGGTGTTTGTGACAAATACTCACTCAATGAGATATTATATTTGGCATTTGAAATAAAAAATGCTAATGCAGAAATTCATGAAAGTAATCAGTTTTTTAATTGGAAGTATAAAATATGATTATTTTATAGGTCACGGAGCAGATGTTAAATGTGTCCATTGGCATCCACAGAAAGGATTGATTGTGTCTGGAAGTAAAGATAATCAACAGCCTGTTAAATTATGGGATCCCAAAACTGGCCAGTCACTTGCAACTTTGTAAGATAGTTTTTATAAAAACTTATCATTCATGAATTTATGATTTTACATTTATCTTATTAGCGGAGATAAGTTGTTGTGATCCAATTTTGAGAATTCATTTTCAAATTCACATTTATATCACAAGTTATGATTTGTCATAAAATTTACTTTTTCTTTTCTTCCTTTTACAGTCATTATGCATTATTTGTGTAATCTTGTTTTTATGTTTTATAATGTTTTCTTGACCTCTTCAAGAAAAAGAAATTCCCAGAGCATTATATTTATATGTGTAATATTGCTATCTTAAAATGTTATAGTTTTAGTTTTCAAATATAATTTTGTTTAGGCATGCTCATAAGAGTACAGTGATGGACATCAAATGGAATAACAATGGCAATTGGTTAGTGACTGCATCGCGAGACCATCTTTTAAAGTTGTTTGATCTGCGGAATTTGTCTCAAGAAGTTCAAACTTTTCGAGGTCATAAAAAAGAAGCAAGTAGTGTGGCTTGGCATCCATATCATGAAGGTTTATTTTGCAGTGGAGGTTCTGATGGAGCAATCCTTTTCTGGCATGTTGGGTGAGTTTTTAATATAGTGCCTCAGAAAAAAAGTGAGAATACTTTCAAGTGTTTTGATGTCTCTTCTCAGATTGGAATTTTAAATAAAATATGTTTAAAAATTTACTGTTGAATTTTCATAATAATTGTGCAATAGGGCTGATAAGGAAGTTGGCGGCATTGAACAAGCTCACGACAGTATAGTATGGACTTTAGCTTGGCATCCATTGGGTCATATTCTCTGTTCCGGTTCTAATGACCATACTAGCAAATTTTGGACACGTAACAGACCAGGAGATCTTATGCGTGACAAGTATAATCTCAATACATTACCAGGAGGTTTACCTGGCATTGATGATCAAGACATAGGTACGTTTTACAAACACTTTGTATTATACATGATGTTGATGTGAATAATTTGCATGAATAGTTACATGAATATTTGGTGGTGAAAAAGTAAATATTTCTTGACTTCTTAATTAGTGCATTGATTAAAAGTGAAAATTAAACAAAAAAAAAATACCATGAATACTTTCAGGCAACTGTTCTGATGCCTCCATTATAATAATACTCGGATAGAGAGTACTCACTGAAGTAATCTGGTGTTGCCCAGATTTTTATTTATCTCGCTCACCTTTTAAACAGGAAAAGTAGTTAATTCTATGAAGTGTAAAGTGGAAGCAAAATCCTGCTTTGCCCCAACCTTTCTGCTGTACTCTGTCCTGCCTCTCAATCTCCTCTCTGCCTTGCCCAGAATCGCCATCTCCTCTCTACTCTGCCCCACCCCTCTTCTCTCTGCCTTGCCCTGCTCAGTCTTTCTACTTTCTGTTCTGCCCCACCCCATTCTGCCACTCTCCTTTCTGCTGTGCCTCGTCTTGACCCCCTGCCCAGCCCAGTCCAGCCCAGTCCAGCCCAGTCCAGCCCTGCCCCGCATTAAACCCAAAAAATCCTCTTTCATTCCTTCATAGAATTAAATTTGAAAAATTTGATCTTCATTGCATACATCTTAATAGGAATATACATCCCAAATGTCATGTTTATAGTTTAGGTAGTATTGGCTCTGCATTGATATGCATATCAGTCAGTTTCTTCTTCTATTATAGATTTAACAAAATATTATAAAATCCAAAAATTTGATCTTGAGATTTGAAATAAATGCCAGTTTGGGGGATTCTTTATTTCAATAAAATTAAGTCTGTTTTTGCCCAAAATATTTTGAAAATCATTATGGAACTATAGAGAGATTTGAAATGCATTCATAGAGATAACTGTACTGTAGATTTGAAATATGTTTATAAAACTGTAAAAATGCCACATTTGAAAGATCGTATAAGAGTATTTGGAAGATATTTTGATGAATTTTGGGTCTAGCTGTTTGTCACAGCAAAAATGTATGTGCATTGTGGTCATGAGAACATATTTAGGTGAATGCCTCTCAAATGAATTGATACATTGGTGAGAAACAGGTATTTTTTGTTACAAAAAATTAACGTTTCCTAGAAAAATTGGATTTTGGATTGGAGTTAGTATTTTGTTTGTGCACAGAAGGAATTTTGGTTGCCAACGCTTTTATTCTTTTGATATATCATGTAAATAACATATGAACAGCGCAAGCTTTATCACTGCATTAATAACAGGCATAAATAATAAATCTACTTTAAAGTTACAATATATGATACAAAATTACAAAATTTATGACTCTTTTAACATGAATTTCAATTTTATTTTCATTTAAAATATTACTTTTTTTAGATGAACCTGCTGTAATTCCTGGCATGGGTCCTGATGATAAAGTAGAAGTAGCTGCTACACCAGCTATAGCACAAATTCCAGGACTGGATTTCGAGGGAGTTGAAGATCGGCATAAGCCTTTTCACAAGAAGGTTCTGTGTATTTTGAGTTTATAATTTTGATAGTATTTTTGTAGTTGCTGAATCTTATCATAACTTACTGTAAAATATTTTACAGGTTCCTTATTCAAAACCTATTCCTCGTAATTTCCAAGCTCAGTGGAATGAAACAGGTCGTGCAAATCATGAAGATGGAAGAGGTATTTGATCTATTGCATGTATATTAGTGAGTGATTACGTGAAATATTGTGACTGAAAAATTTAATTTTAATTTTCAGTTGATTCAAACACTACTTGTAATTATGATTGGCATCATTTTGAAATCTATCATTGCACCGTCATCCTGACCAAATTGTTTAATAGAATCCAATGGGTGGGTTTGTCATTTCAAGACAAACTTCATTTGGACGTTCCTTAATTCCCTTCATCCTTCTTACTCTTGCCATCCTGCTGCAAATCTTGATGTCCCAATATCTTCCTGAAACTACCCATATATGTTCTCATCATATTGAAATCACTTTCTCAGAGGAGCATTCTGCTTGTTTCTGTGTTTGTTGACAGATGATGATAGTGATGATGAAGAATCGTGGCGAACTCGACGGCAAGCCTTCATTAAGGATCCAATTACAGAAGTCATAACTCAACTTATTGAAACAAATCCTCCTCCTGGAGTTCTCCCATTGAGTCAGTTGCAACCTCAGGCTATTATTGTATATGGCAAACTTCTCCCTGTTGAAGGTCAGACATTCTTTGAGATAATTGTTATGACCCTGTTCCAGAACCAGATATTCAATCCTTGATCCTTCAGTCTTCGTTGATTCTTCTTCTGGAGATCTCAATTTCCATGACAACCCTCAATGTCATTCCCTATGACCTATCATTTTTTGTGGCCTTATTTTTTGTTGATTTTGTTTTTGTCTTGAAATTTATATACACTATATTTTTTGTTTGGTGAATTTGTTAGATCTGTGTGCATTTTCTTCAATTTTTGTTCATTAGAATAATAAGTATCACTTTTGTATTTGCTATCATAAAATTGTTATTTTTACAGGTAATCCAGTATTGGCACAAGCTATATCAGATGGTCCTGAAGCTTTACAGCGTCTAATTAATTCAGGAGAAATCGAGGAACTGCATGATGTCATGCCTCACATTGATGATGAAGAATATGAGTACAAAGATGACGACATGGATCTTGAAACTATGTCTGACATTGAACTACCAGCACCTCTTCCCTCTTCTGTTTTTGCAAAGAAAAATTCTGCTGGTGGCTCTACTCCAAATTCAGGAAATGGTGGAAGCTCAAGCACAAATAATGCTAGTGTGGGAAATTCTGTAGAACGTCAGCGTAAGTCACGTTTTAGCGATTTACATGATACCCCTCCCATACAAAATGATAACCCACAGTACACTTCTGGAAATGTGGCCCCAGGAACTACAGGTCTTGAGGACAAAGACATGCGAATGCTTCAAATTCGAGGACCTTTGTTTCCTACTCCTGGAGGACCATCAGATCAAGATATGAGATTTGGTCATGGTGACATGGACCTTAGACAACATGCTCATCCTACCATGCCTCCTTCTGACCAAGATTTCCGTCGCCTATCAGCAGATAGTGATATGCGGCCAATGAGCAGTGGCCGTCTTCCTATGGACGAAGACATGAGACTAACTGTGGATCAAGATCTGCGCGGAGCTCCAATGTCACAACCATTACTACCTCGTCCAAATCAGGGTTCTCCTGTTGGTAGATCCCGAGATATAGATTCTCGAAATCCACACTATGAAATGAGTGGTCAGTTTCAAGGTGGACATCGCAATTTGCCTTTACTGGATCATGAAGGTGGTTGGAATGGTCCAAGAAAACGGCGGTGGGGTGAGACAAATCAGGAAGAGGAGGGAATGCAACTTGGAAACAGTTCTGGCCAAGGAAGTGCCACACCTTATAATCGTGGTGGATTTGGAAGTAGTAGAGGAAATTATTTACCTGGTCGAGGAAACAGCCCTGGTGGAACATTTGGCCCTGGTAGGGGAAGTCCAGGCAGTAATTTTGGTCCTGGCCGAATGGCTAGTCCTAACAGAAACTTTGGGCCTGATAGAATAAATTATGGATCTGGTGATGCCAGGGGTGCTGGCACTGAGAATACTTTCGGTCCTCGAGGAGGAAATGAGAATTATGGTCCTACGGATGATGTAGAAAGTTTACGTGGTGGCAGTTTTGGAATGGGAGGTATGAGAGGTGGTAACTTTGGACCAGGTATGGGGGATGATAGAGGAGACAATTATGGCTCAGAAGAAGAAATAGATAACGAAGATCTTGAATCTGGGAGAGGAAATGGAGATTGGGGTAACTCTTATTCACACCAAGGACAAGGAGGAATGTACCAAGGTCATCATCCAGATTCCAGTTTCAGGGGTCGTGGAGGGCGAGGAGTGTTTCACAGGGGAGGAAGAATGGGCAGTTTCGATAATCATAGAGGTGTGATGAGGGGAGGACCACGAGGTAGATATGGTGGTGGCAGAAGTCGTGGTGGTCGAGGACAAAAACGAAGTAAAGAACGTGGAAAATTTTGATTGCCAGAACATTATGTGAAGTGTGGCAATTAAAACTTTATTGAGAGAGAAGTTGATTAGTTTTTAAGTTTAGTGAATATCACAATAAAAAAAATGAAGTAACATGAAATGAAAATTTATGTTGGTAATTTATATAGACTGTTCAAGTTGAATGTCTTCAAGAATGGTCAAAAGCTCTTCCCCAATTGTGTGTTTATTTTTTTTCTACATTTTCCAGTTTTTTCCTGCAATGAAAATATTTTCCTGTTTTATTTGAGATTTTCTCTTTATACTCCTTTTGAATTTTCCTTAAGATTTATTTGTAAGTGATTACTAAAATATGAAACAGGCTAATGTTTTAACAAGACTAAGAAATTCACACGCTTTCTATTGTTTTTACCGTCACTTAATCTATTATTGTAAATGAGTTACTTCTTATGGACAGTGAAGTGCGCTATTTTGAGTTCAGATATTCAAACAATACATATTACATACATACAAATGTGCATGGGTGTGTATGTGTGTGTGATATATATACATACATATATGAATGCATGTGTACTGTACATACTATACATATATACTGTCATATACACCAACACATTATTATTCAATCATACTTGGTATTGCCTTGAGTAAATTGAGAAACATCACACACCTTCATATGTTGGGTATACATCTAGAATGGTAAACTGAAATTTTGCATCAAAATGTCAACAATGAAATGGTGAATGTATTTTAGAGCATATTAATTCTACACAGTAACTATGTGAGGTTTTGTTCAGTGTGACTTGTGGAGTGAGTGAATGAATAAATGGATGAATGATTGAGTGAATAAAAAGAATGAATTTATGTACCTATGTATGTGTGAGTGTGTCAGGATCTCTTATCTGCATTTTCAGAAATGGTAGGGATTTTTGGAATTGGTATTGCTTGATTCATGAAGAGTTTTGTTATTTTTCTCTAATTATATGTACATAGTATATATATAAAATACTGTGATATATAAATGTGGTAATATGTAAAGTTCAAATGCGTTTCATTCTTTTACAAAAAGGTTTATGAAAGTAACTTCATAAATAATTTTTGTATTGTGTGCAGAGGCTTATAAAATTGATAGTCTTTATTAATTTAATTGTAATAAATTGCACATAATCAGAAATAATACTGATAAAATTCTAAACATTTTCTTTGGTGATTTTTTAAAACCAAAAAAAAAAAAAAATATTGACTGTTTACATCAGTTCTTCCAATAAATGCCCTGCTTATGTGCAATTCTGGCATATGAATAGCTACAATCATTGGTTTAACAGAGAATTGAACTATTATCATTGCTTGCTTTTCTGTTAGAATGGAACATTTCAATCTGGTCTGCTTTGTAGGCCATGAGTTTTTAGAGTGTAAGATTATTGTTTAAAAAAAGTTTTGCAAAAATAAAATTGTAAAAACTGTTTTTTATGTATTGAAGACATGCAAGGGTGATTTGAGTACATCAGACGTTTGTGTAAAATTAATTATTCCTGTTGTTGCATTCTCATTTTTCATTGGATATTGAAATGTTGCTCAGGAAATCTTTGGTTTTACCAACTTAACAGGATAGTTTGCCTTCTAAAAATGGTGAACAACATTGTACCACACTTTTTTATTTCCCCTCTCCTTAAATATTAATGAAATGTTGGTAGATGACAAAATGTACTGTAGCAGAATATTTTGCGGTTCACTTATTGAATTTGTAAGTGGCACATGCTGTAGAATGAATTACCATCAGTAAACACGATTAACAGGGCAAATAAAATTTTTCTGTATTGTATTTGGAATTAAGCAATGCAAATTGGGGTCACTACCCAGTACGGACTACATTTTTTTAATTTGTTATTAATCTGCCGTAATATTGAATTCCAATTAATGTAAATTTACAATAACTATTCTAATTGTTTCTTCATGTGTTTGCTTGCAAACGATGTGTGCGGATATACGGAGCATTTTGTAAAAGAGACGCGAGGCATTCGTCAAGAAACCCACTTCCGTAAACTGAATCGAGTAATATTTCGGGATTTGGCGTTGTGAATATGCTATTTTTAAGCGACAGTTGATACAAACTATGATCCACCTTTCACAAGAGTCGGAAGATAATTTTGTCATTGGAAAAATCGCGAGATTCAAGGTAAGTGGGACACATTCTGTATTACCTTCCACAAAGACTGATTAAATTATGAGTCGACAATTTTGGTTTTTAATTCCTTAATCTGAAGACCGCGCATATTCATGCCCCGGCCCTACCCTGCAGAGTGTTTCAGAGAAGTACATATAATGAACACCGAACTTTAGTCGTAATTTACAGATTTCAGATCATTTTTGAGAGAGTCAATATAATTAAAAGTAAACGTCAATGATATTGGAATTAATGAAATATTAGGCGTATGGCGTTTGCTATTATTATGATCTGTACAGTGAAGTGCAAGCATGACAGCTTGTGACAGTTGACAGTCACTTTCGGAAGAGAATCGTAATTCGTAATTTTCGTAATCAGCGACATACATAAGTCCGAGTGTAACTGAAATACTTGTGAATTAAGCGTGTGTTTAAAGTTATCGTTGTAGAGATTTTTTAATTTTACGCTATGAAACAAGTATTGTGTTCCTTAATGTAGTGGAAACATCTCGTACATTCCGATGGTCGTGTTTTATATCTAATAATATACATATCGCGTGCTGATGGAGTGACGTTGTGTTTGGATGCTGATGTACATATGTTCACGTCTTATTAAATACTCCGTGCCAAGTGTTTCCCGTTTGTTTTCCGAGTGACAAGCTAGTTTTTAGCGAGTAATATTAAAATCTAGTCTCTGAATGATGCCATTATAGTTCGTAGACGTAAGTAATGAGTTGTGTAGTTCTTGAATGATTGTACTGTAAGTCCTGCTACTACTTCTACAAGTTGTTCTTTCTAATATTTATGTTGTGCGATTTTTTTTTGTGTTAGGAGATATGTCGGCTACCAAAGGGCCAGGACTGTATGAATTTTTGATTGAAGCAGAGTTACAACAGTATTATGCAGGCATCAAGAATGACCTGAAAGTGAGTTCATGTTACGCCTCGCGCTCTCCAAAACAGTGTTGATAAACCTTAATATTGAAATGAACTGTGAGACGTTGTCAAATACTTGTAACGCCCAGTAATTTTGTGTTACTGTATAACATTAATTGTTGTGTATTGTTGTGAATTAACCTCCACAATTAAGTTATTCATTCAAATTAGGGTGTAAATTTCATTAAACATTTTTTAAGTTATTCTACTAATGTATGAATTAATGTGTTTTTAGGTCTCCAACGTTCCTCAGTTAAAATATGTGACTGATGATGATTTACATCACATTGGCATGTCAAAACCAGAAATGAGACGATTAAGAAAGTTCTTTCAGAAGCATTTTCCTCAGAATTACTTACTGAAATTTAAAAAAGTAAGTTCAACTGTGTAGATCTGAGCATATCCAGACTTATTTTTTGCCCAAAAAATCCATAAATTCATTTACTTCAAAATAAGCCTTTTTTTTTCTATTAATGTGTCAAATTTAGCAAACTTGTATCATTGCTATTTAGACCAAATATTTTTATTTGTTCAATCATCTCTGCGTTGGAATTGATTTGTTTTGGCCTCTTCTTAATTTTATGAGTTTTCCCATGTAGAGTATAAACCCTTTAAGAGTTCTTTTCAATTTCTATTATTATTTGCAATTTCGCCTCTTCCTTGTGTTTGAAAATGCAAACCTCTGCCGATGGATAGTCATCCTCTGCTTCAGATTTCGTGGGCATACAAGGGACAACATTTAATAGTTTTTAAGCCCTACGTCTGAGAATCTAAAATCAAAAAAATCAGCCTCTCCAACTAATTTTATGGCTTCAGTTTCCTGTGTTTATAAGGGGAGATCCATAAACCAATGCAACATTTTTTGTATGTTGTTGTTTTCTCTGTATGAAAATGTGTTCTGTGCATTGAAATCTACCTATTCCATCTCGTAAAATTCTTAGAAGTGCATTAACTCCCTCATTGTAAGATATCAGAGATATAGAACAGGGCCTAAAGGAAACTTTCCAATTCCATGGAAGACGACAATGTTAGGGTTGCCAGATATTCAATATTTGAGTGAATTATTCACTATTTCAATTTCTGATTCACTAATTAGGAAATGAGAGTAGTGAACATGTAAAAAGATATTTTTGTAAACTTGATTAGAGCTGACTTGCCCTATTGGGAATCCTGGGTATTACACAGTTCTGGGTAGTTGTCGTCTTAGTTTTGGTCCCAAATCTACTGAAATTGTTTCAGTATTGTGCACCAGATCCAGACTCCAATGCTGTCATTGAAATTTCACTATTTCATTGTCAATTTCACTGTCATTGAAATTTCACTGTCAAAAAAAAAATTTCACTGTTTTGAAAAACTTTCGGTTTTACAAACGCAACAGAATGGAGGTTGAGTTGGTTGTACGTTTTTTTAATGTTCCTTGTGAAAGTAAGGAAGTTCAATAATAATTCAAGAAGATTTATAACCTTGTAAAAGCTACTCAATCAAGCAAAAAGTATTGTCGAAAATAGTTACTCGATTGTATAATAATAAGTCAAATCCAAAGAATGATATCCAAAGATAATTGTAGCAAAGGAGGGAATTGTGAAATTAATATGTTTAATTATAAATTATTGACTACTATATCATTCTTCAAAGATCATATAATATTAAAGCAGATGATTGTTATATTAATATATAAAAATGTCATTGTTCAAAAAATATCTGTCTTATCTTACTATTCCTTCCTCCCCTTGGTACACTTTTTTCTGAAGACATATCTGGCAACCCTTACAAAGCAAATTTTTTTGTTTGTTGAGCCAAAAAGCAATAAATGAAGTTGCATTTTACTTCTTTACTTGAAGCCCTTGCCAAAATGAAATATGTGTATTATAAGTTTTCCATGGCAACACTGCAGTGGTTTGTTTTCTTCTGTGGTTGTGGCGTTTAGCATCGCAGTCCATTGTTAACAATGAATTAGTTCATTAAAGTGGTGTACATTACTGTTTTATTTTCATAATGGTTTTATATGGTGATAATGACTGAAGCTACAGGAGGTACTTTGAACTTTGGCAAAAGGGAGTGTGCCCTTGTATAAAGAACTGATACCAAACGTGAAAAATGCAAAAACGTGTAGGTTCCTTTTATTATTTTTTCTTTTGTTAAACATCACATATATATAGTTCATGCATGTATTCATTCATGCATTTAGTAATGAAGTTTCAGATTCATTGATAAGGACCTGTTGGACCCCTGGACCTGGATAGGCCCCCTGTAAGGTCCTGGACCCCTTTGAGTCAACAAAGCAATAACAACGATGAGTTGCTTGAAATGTGCCAAACTAATTATTTCGAAATTGTTTGTAGTTATGAAGAAAAGGGAAAAGTTGCTGAAGATAAATACATGATCAGATTTGTAGCTCCTTACGTATCTGAACAACTTAAGCATGCGCCAGAAATCAAGAAAAGACGTTTTGAAGAAGTTTTCATTTTCATGGGTTTCAAAAAAAATAAATAAATAAATAAAAAATAAAACAACACACACGCACGCACACACACCGCACACAACACACACACCGCACACAACACACACAACACACACAACACACACAACGCACACCACGCACACCACGCACGCATTGATAAAATTTAAAAATATTCTAGTTTTATCAAATCTAACTTTTGAACCTCATAAATATGAATTAGTGAAAGCATTTGTGTTTTTATTTCCATAAAAAAAATGATAGACTCCTACAGAATATTTAATTGCTAATACAAATCAGAGACAATTCCAAACAAGTTGAATCAAAATGCAGTATTTCCAGAGAGTTAGTTTCGAAGTACAGTTAAGCATATTAATGTTCTGATGGATCAAAATGAAAACTATCCAAATTAATCATGTAATTATT
The DNA here is from genome assembly GCA_011170035.1 of Teleogryllus occipitalis. NCBI lineage: Eukaryota > Metazoa > Arthropoda > Insecta > Orthoptera > Gryllidae > Teleogryllus > Teleogryllus occipitalis. Next base: position 481,176 of record BLKR01000417.1, read on the forward strand.
TTCCAAATTTATCATCAGATAGGCAGATTTTTTTCTGATTCTCATATTCTCTTATTATTGCATGTATTCTGTAAGAGATGCTGCATAAAAAGACATTCTTGAGATGTATTAAGTTTTTCTCAATTATCCAAAAATGTGTTGTAGTGGGAATATTTCTTTTAGTTACTGACCTGCTCTTATTTTGTCAATGAATTTCTCTCATTAGGTTTTCTATTCTGTGAAGTAACAACTATGATCACAATTTTTGTAAATACAGTTCATTAATATGAAGGTAATATAAATATCCTGGTAGAATTAATTGTCTTTTCTGAATTTGGTAAACTGAGATAAATTAAACTTGATATTATTTAATAGGTTATAGGGAAGAAAACTATTATCTGTTAAATTACTTCTACTATTATATGAAGCCTTGTGTTTTTTCATCTGTAGATGATATTACCTCGCCGTGAAGAGCATGTAGCATCTATGATGGCAATGCTACCTGATGAGGGCCCTGAGAAACCACCCATTAAGGTTCCTAACAAGCACATTATTCCTGCTGAAGCTATCATTGTCAACAAAGAGCTTGGAACTGGAGAATTTGGTGTAGTTCAACAGGGTGTTTGGACAAATGATGGAGAAAGAGTATGTAATTTTTTAAAATGATTATCTTTAGAGTAGAAAGGATGATTTAAAATGGCCTTCAAAACTCACCTAATCGTCTGTGTTACAATATCCTGTTCTTGTGAAATTGTTAGTGTATTTCCTCCAGCAAAGAATAAAGACATGCTCCATGGTGACAAAACATTAAATATACATGATCGGAGTTAATCACATCAGTACTACAAAGGAAGTACTTTTCCTGAATTAAAGTAATGATCCCAGAGAAATGTTGTAAGTGATGTCTTAGGACAGTGACTGCATGCCACTGTTTCATAATTTTTTGTGCATTACCATGTGATTGGAGCATGTTTATCGTATGTTGCACCATAAGCATACATTATCACATACATACATATCACGTGTAAACAAAAGTTAAGCACATTGTTGTAGACAGCACCTTCTATCATAAGGCATTGTTTTGGAAGTCTCTTTCCTCTCATATTGGCAGAATTATCTTTCTTTAACAATTTGAAAACTACCGTGATTTTCAAATTTCTTCTTGCAGAAAAGAAATGGTCATGGAAAATGGCAGTCCCCCATTTTCCAGGTCCGAAGGCAATTTTGAATCACAGTTAATAGTTTTAGTCGGGGAGAATAAATACCAAATAAACCAATAAAAATATTACTTCAAAATAAACTACAAACTTAAGCTGTCTGACACGTGTTTCAATTGCTAGTTTCATAACTGCACTATTATTTGTTATAAAGTTGTTTTTGCATACAAACAACTGCAATTTCAGAGTAACTAAATGTTTCCTTGACTTTGTACATTCATAATGTTATCTATATTGGCTAATTTCCATTGCACACAGAAATTGAAAGAAAATGATGCAGCCTTTGGCCATGTGAGAGGTGTTTATGGTTTTGTAAAATTCGCAGGAATTTGATGGGAGAGGGGGGGGAGTTTTGTTTTTGATTGGAAAATGCAAATATTATTCTGCCTATATTGCATTATTCTGCCTATTTTCATAATGTCCACCAACTGAATTATCAAACTCAATTTGTCCCTGGTCTGGCTGGTGGTGGGCCAAGGTCATCAAGCCATGAGTGCAGTGGTGAGCTCAGTTCGTCGAATTGTGGGTTTGAGTCTCGTGGTGGCATGGTTGGGGATTTTCCAAACCACCCTATATTGTGTAATAATAGAAATCTCTTTCCAACTCTTCCCACCAACTGAATTAACCTCAGAGCCAGCATTGCTGCTGCCTCTGCAGTGATTCTGACCTGATCTGAGAATGCAAATATTATTGAGTCCCAATGGCTTATGTTCAACACTAGTGACATTGCTAGGTTGAATTCGGATGCTGAAGGAGAAATCTAGAGGTCAGCTGCTCTTGACTGGTAGTTTTTCATGATTCCTCCTATCAACTCCAGGTGTATGCCAGAGCAGTACCCTAACTAACGGGTTATGAACAACATATTCTTTCCTTCCTCTTCCTTGACCTATCCTCCCCCTTACTTATTTCATACACTTAAACTTATACTTACATGCACTACATTACCACACATGTCACAAGCTTCAACCTTAACCCCGCTGAGGTGGTGCCCTATTGGGGGAGATATCTGGAGGAGGAAATTCTTCACCAACCAATGTGTAGGGCTGCCACCTCCTCCTATGAAATGTTGACTACACTCACGAATGATCATATCTGTTGGCATACCTAGAAACATCAATCAATGTTTCAATCAATCGCTGTCCCTTTCCCCACTCTAGTTAGGAGTTGGTAGGGTGATTTGGTGTCTGAACACTGGGAGTAATGCATTTTCAATAGGACTACAGTCCATGATATGCACACCACCTGTCTACCACCTTTCCTCCCCAAATACTCACAATTCCAAATGTTGCTACAGGCTGATGGGTCACAGGCGGCTGTGTATGCAGAGTCGTTATGGAACTAAGGACCTCAGCAGTGTGAAGGAGTGGCTGTCTGATGCATCAGGGAGTTGAATAGCAGTGATAGAAATGAAGGGAGGGGACGTTGGTGTATCTTAAAGAATGAAGAAATGATAAAGCCCAGTGGTGGTGATGACAATTTTCGGTGCGTCATTGCTTATATTGCAACGGATGTTAGGTGTTAGCAAGGCTGCAAGGAAGAGGTGGCCCACCATTAAATATTTTCCATATGCGTGTGCTTTATGGAATAGCAACTTTTCTTGATATTCTTGGCATGTAAAGAATTGTTGAACTGAATACTATGCTATTGCTGTATTTGTGAATTTTTTTTGTTAAAATATTTAGCATAATTTATTGCAGTGTTATAACACTAGTATTTTACTAGAGAGTATTTTATTTGGTTCTTGAGCAGCGTGGATGCTCCATTTTAGAAAACCATTATGAATGGTTTTGCTTGGCAACATTTTTTATGCCGAAGCCCACTAGCAATTGCTTGTCTTCATTGGTGGATGTCTTTAATGAAGAATCATCATTTAGGAGTCTAAAGAGGCTCTGAAAATATCAAAAATAAGGGAAAGAACTCACTGTAATATTTTTTAAATACTCTGAAATGGAAAATTATTGAATACTTTATTGTTCAAATTGATGTATTATTTACATTATTTTTTTTACAAATTAGGTATTTTAAATTATTTGGGATGTGATGTAACATTCAACATTCATCACAGATTGATGTAGATGAAAAATCCAAAAGTACCAAAATATGAGGATACATCTGACGAACTCAAGACAAAGCATGCAGAGATGCTGTAGTGAAGATATAAAATATAATGGCTGCCCCTTCTTCATTTTTTGGAAGTGAATGTTGGACTCAGAGAGAAAGATACAGCAGAGCTGAAATAAAATTTACGAGACCTGTAAAGAGGTGATGTGACTAGCTAGAATCAAAAAGGTACTGAATGTTCAAGCAATAAATTACAAAGTACAAAGGTCACTCCAAAAGTTTTGAGAATGAGCAACAATGAGTTACTCAGCAACAATGAAACTATTTCCATTGTTAGGTGGAACTTTTAGTAAGAATCTCGCGCAAGTTTGGACACTCTCGGGTCATTTATTAACTTAGTAGGGCTATTTGTGTTCTATTAGTTGTTGTTCCTCTGCCAGTAACGATGGACCTAAAGAGAGAGCATTTCAGAGCTTTGATTTTGTATGACTTTAAGGTTGGCTTAGATAAGAAATCATGCCTCGAGAGATTACAACGTGCGTTTGGCAATGGTTGCCCTTCACAAGCCACTGTCTATTGATGGTTTGCCGAATTCAAGAGGGGCAGGAACTCTCTGGAAGATGAAGACCGTTCTGGCAGGCCCAATGTAGCAACAACGGATGAAAATGTGCTGAAAGTGGAACATTTGCTAAGGGAAGACCCTTGTACATATGCTCAGATTCAGGAAGCTTTAAATATTGGATCAGCAGCAGTGAGACAGATCCTGAAAGAAAAGCTTCACGTTAGGAAGCTGTGCTGTCGCTGGATCCCTCATAATCTGTCAAATGAACAAAAAAGGGCGCGAGTGGATTGGTGTTGTGAGACCCTGGATAAGTTCAATGGAGGAAGATCAAAAAACATTTTTAACATCGTGAGGGGTGATGAAAGCTGGATTTATCAATTTGATCCAGAAATGAAACGGCAGTCGTCAGTGTGGGTCTTCCCAGATGAAAATCCTCCAATGCAAGTTAGAAAACCCAGAAGCGTTGGCAAAATTATGATTTGTTCTCTCTTCTCTGCCAGTGGCCATATTGTGACAGTGCCACTCGAGGAAAAAAAGACAGTCACTGCAAGATGGTACACTACAATTTGCTTGCCCAGGTTGTTTGAAGAGCTGAGAAAGAACCGTCTAAAATCAGGTTTGCGTGGAATCCTGCTCCACCATGACAACGCCTCATCCCACACAGCCAGAGCAACAACTGAATTTCTGACAGAATCAAGGGTTAAAACACTGTCTCATCCACCCTACAGTCCAGACCTGGCCCCGTGTGACGTTTTTCTTTTCCCTTATGTGAAAGAAAAAAATTCGAGGTCATCGTTTCGAGTCAGCTCAGGCTGCAGTGACTGCATATGAACAGATTCGCAGTATCTCTAAAGAAGTGTGGTGATCGTCATTTGATAATTGGTTTAATCAGATGAAACGTTGCATAGAGTGTGGTGGAGAGTACTTAGAGAAGATGTGAAGGTAAGAACTTGTTATCTCGACTTTAAATACAGTATTCTCAAAACTTTTGGAGTGACCCTCGTATAATATTACAGACAGGAATGGTAACATATTGAAAGAATGGAACAGATGCACATTCCATCCAAAGCATGTGCCGTTTAGATAGGAGAGTAGAAGTGACCCAGGGAGATTGTTGAAAAGATGGATTTCTGAGAAGCCAGAATAGGTCATAAATCTATCTGTCCAGTGGAGGAGGAGAAGACAGAATTGTTTTTCAAGCTTTATTGCTACAAAATATATACTTATAGTAAGCAGAATAAGAGTATGGAAGAAAGAGTGACCTCTATGGAAAGTCTTCATGATACAACTAAATTTCAAATATTAACTTCCACTCTAATGGTTTTTGTTTTTCTTATTTGGTAGCTTTTGTAATCTTATGGTTTTAGGTCGACCCACCCATCCTGGCTGTCTGTAAACGTCCTGTCCTCCGCAGGGTCCATGAACGTTCCACTTCGCCGCCTTTTACATAATTTTCTTTATTTAATTCTTTACGATTTCGGGTTGGGACTCTTCTCCTCTTTGCCTGCCAAAGGTGGGTCGTAGGCCCATCTATGCTGCGTGTAGTCGGTTCTGGAAGAGTATCTATATCTGGAATTATAAAGAAGGGGATGGAGGATGGGTGAGTCTCGCATTGACACAACACACGTCTGGCTATTCCAACTCACCTGCTTGTGGACTCTCAGGCCGAGTTCTGTCATCATACCTTGCTGGTGTCTGGCGAAAATCAAAGCCTTCTGGCCGCGAATTGGCGTACAAAATATGCCCCAAAAGTAATGCGTCGCATTTTTAAAAACAAATTTATTAATCAGATAGGTACAGTGACTTAAAATTCTTCGAAGTATGATCCTTGCGCGTCGATACGTTTTTGCCAGCGTGATTTCGTTGCGTCGCATGCCCCCAGGAAGTCCTCGATGTCCTTTGGGGCCATCGTCGTACTTGTTTCGTTATTGTCTTGAATTTTTTTTTTCCCCTGACCATTTTCGGCCAAGGGAAGAAAAGGAAGTCCGCCAGAGCAAGGTTGGGTCTGTAGGGCGGTTGTGGAAGCGTTGCCACATCGATGCGGGTCAGATAGTCCCCGACAACAAAGGCGGTGTGGGCCGGCGCGCTGTGTTGATGTTTTCAGGAAGCGCCGATCTCCTTTCGGACGCGGATGTCTCCGTCGTTGAGCCCCTGGAGCCCTTGTTTGTAGATTTTGCCGTTTACGGTGTGTCCAGAAGGTACGAACTCACTGTGCACTGTGTCAAAAACAATGAGCATGACTTCAATGCGCAATTTGCTCACGCGAATCTTCTTGGAGTGCGGTGTGACGCTGCGCTCTGCCCCTTTGTTTCTGGGTCGTACTCGAAGTTCCACGTCTCATTCCCGGTGTTAAATGTCCAAAAATTAGGACGAAACATCTCAAAAGTTCCCACCGACGTCTTGTTCAGATTCGTTATTTTTGGGACAGACCTTGTATTAAATGTCGCAGAAAACAAAAACAGGTAGCGATGAGGTTGGAGAGCGGAGGGAATACCGGAGCTAAGAAATAAAGTTTCCAGTCTTATAGAAAACCTATAATTCAATTCACAATAATTTTTTTTAATGTGAGTCTTGACATGTCTTTCTTTAGTAGAGAAGCTGTATCTGGTGTCAGCCCGGAGACTGTTTCGATACGTAGAATACTCTTCAATGTTTGGCCCAGACGTTGGATTCATCTTACTTTCTCGTATACATATATATACGGGACTATTACACGTAGTATAAAGAAAGTTATGTAAGGGCGGAAAATTGTCGGTCGGTCTGTCCGTCAGTCGGTCTGTCCGTCAGTCGGTCGTTGTTCACAGACGGACAGACGTTTGGCTGTCATTCGATTTTTCAGTATATAGGACCCACAAAACATGGATTCTGGCTATACCACGTGATAGAGGATTTTCCTCCAAGTTTAGCAGCTGGATTTATCCACTTTTTTGTTACCAGGGCCCTGTAAGAAGAGTTTTTCTTCCGAAAATTCGCCGTTTTTCCGCGTAACAGTACACAACTTTCTCTCTATCCGTAGCGAAAAAATAATAATGGATCTACATATCATATCCATATACATATGGACTTCTGCAAATCTCTGGAATTGCACGGGCGATGGCAAGGTATCAGGTGACGCAGAGAAGGCGGTATTAAATATAATGAAATCGCACTATAGGTATCTAGATTAAACATTTTAATTTAATTTTCGGTCACAATATTGTGTAATCTTGAAGAGGAAGACTAGAGTTTCATGTGCTAGGTTTCGAACACCTCGAAGAACGAACCAGGAGACATCGGCAGAAGCGAGATGAACGGAAAATGTCAAATCACCACTTAAAAGCGGTCTTAATTGAAAAACCTGTTTTCCCTAAAGGAATTTACCTTGCCGCGCATTTCAACAATCAGTTAGTCTTTTTCCTTAAAGAGTCATATTTAATTTGTTCGAATGTCTGTGTAATCGAGAAATGCTAATTCTGGCACCCATTTTGGCTTGTTAACGATACCTGTGCACCAGCTTTTGCTTCCTTAAAAAATGTCAGTTTCCTCATGGGTGGCAAAGAAAACATCCAAGAACTTTTCCTCTGCTATCGTACCGTGCAGTGATACGGAAGTCACCATACGCCGCTTCTAAATATCCCAAGAATCCTGTGAACTGTCTATTATTAGCTCCGTGGTGATGCACACAATTCACGCACAATATTACAACCTTCAAGACATGTTAAAGTTTTACTATTTGCGCGCAAAGCGCCTCCTGGTGAATGAAGCAATGAATAATTACTCATTACGTCCTTTCCGCACTCTTTTGATCTTCTGTATTAATCGAGAAACACGCATTGTTTTTTTGTTTTTGTTTTTTCAACAATTTTCGGCGCATTGTCTGGACCTTCTCCCAAGGAAAATTTGTTTTCAACAGTTCACAAAACACTTTATATATGTCACGTCCTGGAGCAATGTAGTTCTAACAGCTTTTCAGTTCTTTTTAATTTTGAATCGACATCTCGCACAAAATTTGCAAGCTGTGCGTTGTAAGTCGTGTGTTTCATCGAGTGCCAGAGAAAATATTACAAATGCTTGTTATCTTTGCTTTCGTTGAGTTTACATATCCGTTCTCAAATCATGAACTCGCCGAGAAAAAGATTTGTTTCGAGAGACCTACTCCTTCAAGTTTACCAACTTCCGCTGGGTATAAACATTCTGCAGTGGCAACCATACTTGATATAATGAAAAGACCCGGAGAGAAAAGCTCGCCACTTCATACTATGTATGTCACTTTATAGCTTCCTGCCTCACTTGCACTTTCGTCACAGTCAGTCCCTTCAAAAATAAGTGCGTACAAAAAACCCCGCCTAATTCTTATGGAAATGAGGTTTCGGTCAAATTGTCTGAAAATTTAGTATGTTGCTCCTTAGATCGTACTGATCAACAGTCGTTATGGCTGTTAAACAAAAAAGTTATTGATCTAATGAACATTTTAAAACGGAGATCATGCCGATTTGTCGGATGATAGAAAGGGACATATGTGCTCTTAAAGCGTATTCAAATGAAACAATCTCACTTATTTAGCCGGCCCGGTGGCCGAGATCGCTAAGGCAGCAGTAGTGTCGTAGTGATCTCGGACCGAAGGGTCGCGGGTTCGAGTCCCGCCTCGGGCATGGTTGTATTTGTGTTCGTCCTTTCACCCCTTATCATCAATCACCATATCGTTTCATCCACATACCGTTAACAGCAATAGTGGTCGCTAATGACCTAAGATGTTGATGCGACCTTAAATAAAAAAAAAAAAAAATCTCACTTATTTAGACTTGTGAATTATGACATTTAATTTTCTGAGAAACTAAACGATGATCGAATTCGATGAACGTGAGAGGCAAAGGGACTCACGATAGTCAAGCACCACGATAGTGAGAGGGAAAGGGACTCAAGATAATCAAACACCCCGGTAGTGAGAAGCTTACGGTGACTTACGGTATTGATTCACCCTACCGTATAGGGCAAGGAGACCTACGGTGTTGAAGAACCGCGACGTGGAAGGCAAGGGGGCTCACGGTAATGAAACACAGTGACACACGGAAAATGAAATAATATAATTCACAAGTCTAAACAAGCGAGGTTGTTTCATTTGAATATGCTTTGAGAGCGCATATGTGCCTTTGTATCCTCCGACAAATGGACATGATCTCCATTTTAAAATGTACATTAGATCAAAAAGAACGACTTTTTTTGTTTAACAGCCATAACGACTTTTGATCAGTATGATCTAAGGAACAACATACTAAATTTTCAGACAATTTGACAGACACCTCATTTCCATGAGAATTGTGCGGGGTTCTTTAGCATTGGTTTGAGGTTGACGCGTCAAACGTGTTAAATAGAAGTACGGTGTCAGGTAGTTACAACGTACATTCTGCTGCTTTCTCTCGTCAGCCTGTTAATAAGCAGCAGACATGCATCGCCGCCTAATTTGTCGTATTGTGCAGCTGAGCTGGGGGGGTGGGGTGATACGAGTATTGTCGTTGCTCGTTACATTTCTTTGCTAAATTTAGTTTCTTGTTACGACATGAACTGAGCAAGTCCATTATTTTCTGCAAAGAATTACTACTCTTTCCAATAAAGAAGAATTGTTAACGGCTTCTTCTGCCAGACATTGCATTTCTTATCTTGCTTTAATGAGAAGCAAAACGAAATCGTAGAGACGTAATCAGATACACAGCTCCACAGCCCGCAGAGCACTTTCCGCGGGCACACTTGCTATTGAAGACTGAGTTGTAATAGCCTTTTTTAATTTTTTTAAAAAAATGTGTTGCGTCTTACAAATTGACGCAACGCGTCTCCAAACCGCTTAAGGGGCGTTGCGCGCTATGCGCTGGGGAGTAATTCTCCATTAACTTGCGCGGGAGTAATCCTCCAGTACCTTTAAGTCATATCACGTCACGTCGCAGTCAGTTGTCAAGAGGACCGCCAGGTAGCATCTCCGCGTACGCGCCTCTTACTATGCGCTCCTGCGTCACTACACAGCGGCCAGAATTGGGAAGGAATAAGTGATAGGGTAGGGTTTAGGACACTTCACAGGGGTTGGACTGGCCCTTGTGAAGCAGCCAAACTCGTTTTGTTGGAACACATTTCACACGAGAATCGAACCCGGATCTCAGTGGTGAAAGGCTAGCGACTTCGCTATGTGCCACGAAAGCGGCACATAGCGAAGTCGTAACATAGCACATAGCACGTCGAAGTCTTCTACGTAAATGCGAGATTTGAACCCACAACCTTGATGTAACGCGAGAGCAGAAGTGCCCCAAGCTCCTGTCGCCCAGACCGTCTGGAAATGGCAGTAAGAGGGAAAGTAATATGGTGGGTGAGAGAGCTCCACCATGCGACAGCACTTAATGGCGCGGAAAATGGATATCGAGATTTCAACGGAAATACGCGTTTTGGGGTCCATGATACCGAAAAAGTGTTTTTTTCAAAACGTCCGTCCGTCTGTGAACACTACTAGCGCCTAAACCACACGTGCGATCTTTTCCAAATTGAAGAAACATCTGTCCATCTGGCTCTAGTTGAAGCTTTGAAATTTTGAAAAATATTTTTTAAAATTTGTGGGTACTTTACATGAAGGACATTTTCAAAATTTTATCAGAAACGGCTCCAAATTTTTTCTTTAAATTTATTGTAATTTGTTGTTATACTACACTTATAAAGGTAAAATAAGTCCGATTTTCACTGTTAACTGTGAATTTTCGAAAATTGCTAAAGTTTGGATTTTTTCGGCATCTTCCTACAACTATAAAATTGAAGAAAGAGATTTTTCCTTCAAATGGAATTTGTTGTTCATAAATAGTTCTTTCATTTAGGTCGTGTAGATTTTTTTGAAAATTTTAGAATTCTTGTGCAATAGTGTGTGCAATATTTGCTATTGTAAAAAATAACAAAAACAAGATTTTTTGAAAACCGGATCCAAATTTTTTCTTTAAATTTTTGGTAGGGTTAGTGCCCAACCAACCCTATCTGATGACATATACGTCACATTGCTCTATTCTTTTGTTTGTTCAAAAATTACAAAAAAAATTTTTTTACTTGTCTCTCACGTCGATAATATTTACTTTAGAGGCAATTTCTTCACACTATTGGATTTATGACTACACATGCTTTAAATAATGTCAATTAAAGTTTCTCAAAAATTCTACAGTTTTCTGTTAAAATTAGCTAAAAATTCGTCATTTTCAGAAACGCTGATGCCGTTTTCTCAAAAAATGGCTCCAAATTTTTTCATCAAACTTTTCGAATGTATAGTGCTAATTGCACTGTTTAATGTGACGTAAAGTTTATTTTGATGTATCCTTTAAAAAAAAAAAAATAATTTTTTTTTCCTTCCAAAAACTACACAAATGTAATTTTTTTAAAGATATCTCTCACATTGTTAATATGCACATTTCCATTGATTTGTATACATTATTACATTTGTGAGTGGAAGTGCTTCAAATGACTTCCTATGAAGATTTTCGAAAACAACAGATACCTGTGAAAAAGAGCTTCAAATTCTCATTCAGAGTAATGTTTGATCTTCATTTTCTTAAAAGAGGCTTCAAATATTTCAATTGAAATGGCCATTTAGGAAGAGGTTTGTCTCTTCTTTAGTATTCTTAAAATAATATTTCTGTTCCCCTATTAGAAACTGAAAAGTTAAGAAAATTTTAAAAAAATGTACTTTCTGCGACGATAGATGACAGCTAGCAAGAGGATGGGGCAAGTCCGTAAAGGCAATCAGCACCAAGGAAACTAGAAAACTTTACTACGAGAAATTCTGTGCCATTCTGTAGCACTTCTAGTTATTTTCTCATATACGTATGTATATATGGAGTAACATACGTGGTATAGACAAAGTTATGTAAAGCTGCGGAAAATCAATTTTGAGATTTCAACGGAGATGCATGTTTTGGGGTTCACTGATACCGAAAACCTTTGTTTCATAACGTCTGTCTGTGAATACCTCTAGAGCCTAAACCATTCGTAAGATTTTATCCCAAATGAATATTCCCAAGTTGATCTGGCTCAACTCGAGGCGCTGGAGTTTTGAAAAACTTATTTCAAAATTTGTTGGTACTTTACATGAAGCCCACCGGGCATCTGAAAAATTTTCTGAAAAACGGCTCCAAAGTTTTGCTTTAAATTTTTTGTAAGAATAGAGTTAAATACACTTATAAAGGTGGTGTAGGTCCGTTTTTCACGGTTAACTCTGAATTTTCGAAAATTGCAAAAATTTGAATTTTTTTCGGCATCTTCCTACGACGAAATTTAAGATAGAGATTTTTCCTTCAAATGAAATTTGATGTCTATAATTAGTTCTTTCATTAAGATCATGTACATTTTTGAAAATTTTAGACAATTCAGTTATGTTCAATATGTGCAGTATTAAAAAATTACAAAAATAAGATCTTTTCAAATGGCTCCAAATTTTCTCTTTAAACTTTTGGTTGGGACAGTGCTAAATGCACTATAAGATGACATAAATGCTATATTGCTCTCTTCTTTTGTTTTTTCAAAAATGACAAAAATGTAATGTTTTTAATTTGTCTTACATTTACATAATAAATTTTTTAATTTGTCTAATATTTACATTACCATCAATTTGTTTACCGGCACATTTTCAACGATTTGTAAACACTATTGCATTAGTGAGTTAAAGTACCTCAAATGACTTTGAATTAAGTTTCTCGAAAACTCAAAAATTTTCTACGAAAAAGGGCTTAAATTTTCTTATTTACAGTAACACATAAATGCCATTTTCTTAAAAACTGCTCCAAATTCTTCAATGAAAATTGCCATTTATGATGAGGTTTTACCTTTCTTTAATATTCTTAAAGTAATATTTCGTTTCTATTAGGAAACCAAAAAATTGAGAAAATGTCAAAAAAATGTACTTTGGGCAGTCATAAATGGCAGTTGGCAAGATGATTGGGCAAGACTGTAAAGCCAGTCCACACGAAGGAAATTAGGAAACTTTATTATGAGAAAGTCTGTGCTATTGTGTAGCACCACTAGTGATGATAGACTTAGTGTCATTACTCTTATGTCATTTGGTTACAGGGAACTTTCTACTATAATGTGCATGTGGTGGGGGGGACCCTTTGCACCCCCATAAAAGATCCGAAATCCTGCCTCTGCCACTGAACCAGGAGACACTCAATGCTGAGCTCATCCATTTGATTTTCCATGCTACTCTCTGTGAAGCCACCGATAATTTGTACTATTCTAAGTTTCAAATTTCTCTATATTTGGTGAGTTGGGAGAGGGTAAGCACGCACCTGTGGGGGGGGGGAGGTATTGGGGCCATGCTACTCATTTTCTTGAGTTTCCCAATTAGTGTGACTTCTGCAGAACAAAGTTTTTCAGCTCTGCGTTGGCTGAAATCGTGGCCCAGAAGTCCCAAGACCAAGACTTTTGTTAATGCATTTTCATCAAGATACGTGTTGTAAGTCACCTGAAAAATTAGTTTCGCAAAGTCAAAAAAATCAACGTAACATATTTATTTAACTATTGTTAACCACTGTTAACCAATTGGAAGCTTCAATTGTTGCCTTTTCGCTACTGCTTTTCAGGAAATATTGTAACGCTGAGGGATAAATGACGAATCTTTGACAGAAAAAAATCTTAATTGCCAGGCCCATGTAACGAACAAGTAGATAAATTTCTTCCCTATATATAGTACTTTACTTCCTCTAATACATTGTGTAGTCAGAAGAATATGGGTCTCAATTTTTTTATGTTAAATTCTGTAGTCTGATGGTGTAATGGCTGCTTAAGAGAATAGTGCAGATCTCATTTTTGATGAAATCTCTAATTTTTCAAAAATTGCAAATGTTCAATTTTTTTGGATATCTTAAAAAAAAATCCATAATGAAATCTGTTCTTTAACCTCTGCTACCCAAGTTCCTGGGACTTCTCCAACTTCGTGAAATTTCGGAAACCTACATTTATGCTTTATGTAAAACCTCAATTCTTCTTTTTCCTTTCCCTTCTACAGTTTTAAGAAGCGGCTCACGACACACATTACCAATCGTGTGACTTGAATTCTCATGTCGTCAGCTAAGGGTTTAAGACAGATTTTGAAATTAGGTCAGGTAAAATTTTTCAAAAATCTAAATACTTTTTTATTGATTTTGCATGGAATATGGGCAATTTTTAATATTTTTATGCAATTTTTTCTCAAAAAGGCACAAAATTATTTTAGTAAATTTTGACCCTTGATAGTGTAAAGCACTCTTAAAAGAATGGTGCAGCTCTCGCGCTTGTTGAAATCCCCAATTTTTCCAAAAGTGCAAAAATTCAAAATTGTTCAGTGTCTTCCTACAACTATGATTATAAAAATAAAATAGTTTTCTTAATGAAATTTGTTCATCAAAAACAGAACTACAGATAAGGGCTTGTTCAATGTTTTGAAAATGAGTATTTTTGGTTTAATTTTGCTTCAAACGGGCAATTTTTAAATTTTTAATCAATTATTTTCTCAGAAACTTCTCCAAATTTTTCCTTTAATTTTTTTCACATATGTACCAAAGGAAAGTATATTTATTTATTTATTTTATATCAAAAGCAACTTAAAACTGTGTGTAATGTGCTAAGGGGAGAAGTGAAGAATTATGTGCTCGTTTTCAAAATTCTGTGATCCCTACCCTAAGCCATATGCTACTTGAATTTTGAATACAGAAAAAAATGAGCATTTTTTGCAAGGATTGTTAACAAAAGTATTCGCTCTGATGTAATAAAATCTGTTTTGAAGGGTAAATCAGCAATACATTTGGACTCTTTGTTCGTCAAGGAATACTTCCTACTGCAAGCACATGGAGAACGATAATTTGAATAACTACATTTCCCACTGATTTCTAAAAGACATGCCCAGGTAATAAAGTTACATTTATGTCCAGAAGCAAAACAAGGGGCCATCTCAGCATTTGCATAAGGATCATTGACCCAGAGGCTGCAGTACAATACTTGTTACAAGTTGTTTAGAATTATTCAGTCCACATGGTAAATAATACATTAAATAATAAAATTAATGTTACTTTCCTTGTGATGCTCAGTATAGTCTCTAATTGTGTAGAAACAGTTATGCAGCAGAAACGATTTCACTTGGGATTTAAACTTTTCTATAGAACTTAATTGTTTAATGTCTTCTGGCAAAGTGTTTTTAAATAATGTACATGTATGGTATATGAATTTTTTGTTGTTAGCTGTTGATACTGTCGCCTGATGAATATGATTACTACGTTGAGTGTTATTGTTACAGATATCGGCTTTTTTGAAAATATATTCCTGCCCTTAAGCAAGTCATTTTTAACAAAATCCACTGATTCGTAAATCAACAGACGAAGTAATGGTAAAATTCATAGATTAATAAATAGAGGAATCAAATGGGTGAGATTTCCCAAAATATACACAACAAACAGTATGAAGGCTGACTGAATTTGAAAGAATTCTGAACGCTAGCCTAATGAACTTAATTTTGTGTTCAATTCGTTTAAATGGACGTTCCATTTGAGGTTTGATTGAATTGAGAGACCTAAACATTTTGTTGCCTTAACATTAGTCAATTATGAAAAATGCCATCCAGATGTTCCCTGCAAGCCTCTTTTCATTGAGCTTGGAATCTTACCATTACCCCTCCTATTTATTTACGAATATGTAATATGTGTCAAAACTGACTTACTTAACGGTGGGAACATATTTTCACGTAATACTGATATTTTTAATTACAATACATGTCATGGAATCAAGTGTCATCAAGTGTTCATCATGTGTCAGTATCAACAGCTCACTACAAGAAATCCACTTTCAATACATGTACATTATTTTACAATGCCTTGCCAGATGACAATTAAACAATTAAAATTGGTACACAAATTTAAGTTAAAAGTTAAATCTTTTCTGCTGCATAACTGTTTCTGTTCAATTAGAGACTATACTGATCATCAAAAAGAAAAATAATGTTTATTTTAACAAAACAATGATATAGTATAATGAATTAGTTTTCATTTATATTGTATAATTTAAAATTATTATTATTATTATTATTATTATTTTATTTATTTATTTAAAAAATATTTTTTCATCTTTCAACTATTAATAGTTAAATTTTTGGGAAGGGATTCTGAAACTCAAGAAAGCGTGCACAGATGATTTTTCTCTCCCATATGTCACATTCAGGTTTTTTACTGTTTTTGACTAAATAAATAAATCAAGAGCCTTTGTGTTTTAAGCACCTTTGTATTTTTAAAAGTCTTTGTAGTTGTAGGAGCCTTTTTTGAGGAGCCCTTCATTTTTGTTGCAGTTTTTAAAGAAAGTGGTGCTGGTCCCATTTTAGGCGCATTCTCTGTATGTTCGAAAAGTGGGAAAAAATTAGAAATGGTAAATTCAAATTTCCCATGCTTTGTTTGAGGTAGTGACATACTGCTCTCTGATTAGCAAGGAGAAAAAAAAATTTCAAAAGAAAAAATCAATAAAACTAGAAGTAATTCATTGAATGACTGATTATTTGGTGAGCTTGCCCAGGATTGTGGGCAATAGTGCAGAAATTTTTGATCTTATTTCCTTCATCCTATATGGCATTGCATGAGAACAGTGCAGTAATTAATTTACTGTCAAAGAAGAGAAAGACACATTATAGAATGTGACGATCTGCGATGTCATTGAAGTTGGAACCCGCCATTGACAAATTGTTAAAACGTCATCATCTCTTTAATTTTTTATCTTTTATTAATATTGTGTTTATCTTATTGTTTTTATTTCTAGTTAATTTTGTGTTTATAAAATGTTAATAAATAATTTTATTTTACATTTGGTTGTCGTTTTATCAACTTCTACTTCGATATTATGTAGATAAATAAATGGGGTACAGATAATATTTTATAATATTTTAAAAATATAAAAATATATTGTGTATTTTTTCAAAAGTCACAAGAATTCATCAAAATGGCGTTATGTCATGGTATTCAGTGCA
Source organism: Teleogryllus occipitalis (assembly GCA_011170035.1). NCBI lineage: Eukaryota > Metazoa > Arthropoda > Insecta > Orthoptera > Gryllidae > Teleogryllus > Teleogryllus occipitalis. The sequence continues at coordinate 497,965 of BLKR01000417.1, forward strand.
TTTACCACTACTTGTCTAAAAAGTTTAAAGAAATTAATTTATCAGTTTTTTGGGAAAATGTTATTTTTTTATTTTGCCAAAACTACTAAAATTTTCAAAAAACATGTACATAAAATTAACTAATTATGGAGAACAAGTTTCATTTGAAGAAGAAAATCTCTATCTGCAATATTGTAGTTTGAAATAAAAATTACAAATTTTTGTAATTTTCAAAAATTGAGAGTTAAGTGAAATTAGGATTTATGGCATCTTCTCTGTTCAGAGTGTATATCACTCTGCTCTTACAAGAAATTTAAAGAGAAAATTTGGTTTCATTTTGGAGAAAATTGTTAAAATGTCCCAAGAACTTTTTGTGAAGTATCCCCAAAATTCAAAGGATTCATTTGAAATTTGCAAGGCCTTGAGCCAGTCCACAAAGATCGAGGAATATTCATTTCTGTGAAGTTACAATGAATTGTTTAGACATTAGTGTTCACATGACAGATTGAGTGACAGACATTTTTCTGTTTACCAATTTTTCAGTATCAAGAACCAACAACGTATGGATTTTGACTGTACAAAGCGTTGAAGGAAGTAATTTATTACTCATTGGTAGATGATTTATCCCTTTTTCTGTATCAGGGACCTACAACAAAGAGTTTTTCTAGAGAAAAATCACTGGTTTTTTTTGCCACAGATTCATATAACTTTCTCTGTACTGTGTGTATAACTCCATATATGTGTTCACATACGAGAAAGTTAAAAGAAAGTACCTACTTCAATAAAATATATTGTTTCATTTTAAATATAAAACCTCGCTTATGTTTTGTGTTACTTTTGTGATTTTGTTTAGATTCAAGTTGCCATTAAGTGCTTGAGCAGAGAACGTATGCAGAATAACCCCATAGAATTTCTTAAAGAAGCAGCCATAATGCATGGAATTGATCATGAACACATTGTTCGATTGTATGGTGTAGTGTTGGACACAAATGCTTTTATGTTGGTGAGTAATAGACTTTTGCAAGCAAGTTACTTTTAGATCTTGCAGAATATTTAAATGACTTTGATTTTAAGTTCAGAGAAAATCAATTGTAAGCATGTGTGTGGGTGTGCACGTATTTGGCAGGGGAGGGAGGAAAATTTAAAGGGTCAAGACATCTTAAGTGATCACTCTTGTTTTGGTAATTTTTGTATGCCAGTTAAAATGGTTATTGCATGCATATTTGTATAGCTTTTGGATCATGATATTTAATTCTTCGGGGAAATTCTGGATCATTATTTTGGATGGGTGAAATATTACATTGGCCTAACTGGTTCAATTTTCGAATTGAAATGCTTATGCAATTCCTGCTTAAGCAATTCCTATTGCTATATTCTCAGATTAAAATTTCTCAGAACTTGGCAAGTGAGGGAGGAGGTACTTTTATCTGAGCAGGAGCTTCAATTTTTTACAAGAAAACTTCCAATTGGATAACAGTGCCCTCCTAACCTGCCAAGCATTGAAAAAATTGAATTGGAGAAAGGAACATTTTTTGTTGCTGGAAGCTCAAAGAATTTAATTCATGGAGAAATATAGCCAAAGAATTGGATTGTGAAGCTTGTATAAGCTTTTTTAAAATTTATTTATTTATTTATTTTTTTGTCCTGTGGTTTGTTTTCTGGAACAAGTTTAATTACTCTCTCATTTCCATAGTGGAAAAAAATCAATTCTATAGGCATTCCTTTTTCAACAAGTGTGTGTGTGTACGGGGTGTTTGGACACGTGTGTGCGTGCGTGTGGGTGGGTGGGTGCGTGTGTGGGGAAGCATGTGGACATATATGGGGGGGGGGGGGGGGACACACAGCAGATATGTGCATGTGGTTGCATTTTAGGAATATTTTGAATGAAATTTGATACAGATATTAATGTTTCCATATTCCTAAATTTTTGATTATACTATTTGCTTATTTTAATAGAATTTTTGTGAATTTCTTGTGTGACCTAACAATTTGTAGGTGACGGAGTTAGCGCCTCTAAGGTCATTACTGGAATGTCTCAAGGAACCATCTCTGCGCTCCAGTTTCAGTGTTCCTACGTTGTGTGATTTTGCAATTCAGATATGTGATGGGATGCAATATTTAGAGATAAAAAGACTAATTCATAGGTAATGCATATAATGTTTGTTATACTCTACTTCTGCAATAAATTGTTACTTTAAATTGCTATTTTAATTTTTTTTTTCTTTTTCTTTTTTTCCAGGGATTTGGCTGCTCGTAATATTCTGGTATTTTCAAAGAATAAGGTTAAGATCTCTGATTTTGGACTGTCTCGGGCTCTGGGTGTGGGAAAAGATTATTACCGGACAAATTTTAATGTGAATTTGAAATTACCAATAGCATGGTAGGTTTATTATCTCACTCTTTTATTCATTATGGTAACATCAAGAAGCTGTTGTATACATACTGTACATTATATTACATTTTATCGTGCATTTAATGAGGTAGAGTGTAAATTATTTGGTTGGTTGTATAACTTTTCATATTTATGTATTTAATGTATAAAACTATTTAATACATAAAACTAATCTAAATTCAAATAAATTCAAAATTTTGCTGCTAACATTTTAATACCATTAATTTGTGTGCAGTTATTGTGGTAGTATTAAACGAGCCTATCATCTTTACTTCAGCGTAATTTGCTGGAGGAGAGTTCCATGTATTGACAGCATGGTAGTGATCAAGTAGTATTGTGGCCCAGCTTTTGGTTCTTTACTTCTTGAGTTTCAAGGCGTGTCCTCGTATTTTAAATCATTTGTAACTAGTACTTCCAGGTCATTGTTGATTCTAGTGTATGTTTTCCAGTGTTATACATTCATGTTGGGATGTTCTCAACCAACAAACAACATATTTATTGTGCTTTAAAGAAACTTACCAGGTTTTCAACCAGATATCTACTATGTTGGGGTCATCTTATAACCACAATAGTTCGTGATAGGGTTTGCATGTAATTTGATGTCATCCACATAACAGTTTTGCCGTGATTGACTGTGTCACAGTTCACTAGTTTATAAAATGAATAGGATTGAACTGAATCTTGAGGCACTCCACTAGCCTTGGTGTAATGGTTACATTGATACTGTGAAGTGGTAACTTCGAATGTTCTGTCAGCGAGTTATTTTTTAATCCAACTAAGTAGGTTACTCTGTATACACAAGGAGAGGAGTTTGTGAATTAATTGTTCATGCGATAGTTTTGGAAAATCTAAGTAGATGTCATCAATGGTTGTCCTTTACCTTTTGCTCTTGTTCACTTGTCAAACGTACTAATCAGATATGTAGTTGTGGATAATGACTTTCCCAATGTTTCTGGTTAGACTTAAAAGACTAGATTTTTGGTGGCTGCTTGTAGTCTTCTTTTAAAATGGATGTTACCATGTGTTTTTTCCTCTCAGGGGGGCCAATAATTTGCATTTGGGGAAATTCTAAACATAGTATTCAGTATTGGAGCTAATTGATTGGTGCAATTTTGTGGTTGGATGGGACCTGTAGAGGAGAGCTATTTTAATTTTTGCAAAATTCAAATTGTTTCAGTATCATTAAACAGTATTCTTCTTAATGTCAACATTCCTTATAGCTGTTCTGGAGAGTAGGTAGTCGGGTTCCATCATCCATACTTCGAAGAAGGTGGCAAAGCATTCTGCAATTAAATCAGGATTTATCATAGTGGATTTTCCATCTTCAATGATTTGAGGTGGTCTGGTTTGACAGGCTGTCTGCTCATGTACGTAAGAGTACAATTGCGTATATCCATCAGTAACAATTTGCTTTTCATGTTTTTGCTTGCGCATTTGTATGTTGGAAGTGTTTGTTTCTAACAAACATGTTGATTGAAGTTCATGGTCCAAGCAAGTGATCTCTTATTAAACATCAACTGTAGTCAGCTATTGTGGAGATATCACATGGACCCAGGTTTTTCATTTCCATCTGTTTTATATCTTGATGAAACCTTTCTCTTTTTTCTTCACTGAGTACTTCTAAGATTTTGGGAAATTATTTAAGATGATATTGGAGAAAATGCAACTTCGAGTTCATGTTACATCCCAGTCGCTTGAATTTTTGGAGTACTGGTCTAATATTATGTATGTAATAAACATCTCCCAGACAATTGTTGATACCATCCTGGTTGATTCCCATGCTGGAAGTTCTGTCAATCATTGTCTTTTTAAAGTCAGCATCCTTAATTATTTAGTGAATCTATGGGCTATTGAAGAAGCCTTCTTTTACTTTTGTTTCTGACAGCAATGGAAACTTTTGAAGATAATGAAAACAAGAGCCAGTTTTGTCCAATGCAAATTGCTTCATTTATTCAAGCAAGGGGGTAGACAAAATTTTCTGCTAGTCAGAAAGTGAGTAATTTATTACTTTCTTTCCCACAGCTCAGTGGTCTTTAATCTGTAATTTCTCAGTGTATTTCTCTAGCTGTGGAATCTCATTCATGTAAGAAACCTTTTGTAAATCCTCCCATATTGCCCCACTACATTTTGGTCATTCGTTCCTGTCATTGATCCACATTTCACCACATTCCTGTCATTGATCATAATTACATTGCTGTTACATTGGTTCTGTGCATTCCTTCTTTACAGCCCTGCACATTTCTAATGGTATCAAATTTTTATGCAAACTTATTAATTATAAAATGAATGGCCCTATTTTGTTAAATACATAAAATTCAATTTTCTTAATGGAATTACAAGATCAAATGATATTTGTGTTACTGATAACTTTAGTTCAATCCATACGTTCAATAATTCATTAAATAGACTGTGGCTTAATTAACTGATTTAATGTTGAAATTTTGGTAAGCAAATATTGAAAATACGATGTGTATCTTTTCAAGTTTTGAATGAAGTTGTTACAATTTGTAAATATTTGTATCTTTGTTGTTGTTATTTTCTAAATATTATATTTACATTGAGCTGTCGTAGTTGCTACTGCTGTCTTGTGAAAGGAACCATTTTTATAATAATTGTTGTATTTGTAATGAACTCATGTCTGTCATTTAAAATAAATACAGCTTAAAATAGCATTATTATTTTGTGAAATTTGCTGATTATAAAAACAGATATTACAAATATTTATATTACAAATAAATTATATTAATTTATTTGTAATATAACAGCCTAAAAGAAACTATGTTTCTTAATGGTTTGGTTGATGTTATTTTGTAACAATTTAAATAATAAGTCTTTAATTGTTTACAGGTGTGCTCCTGAAAGCATAACTTTTTTACGTTTTACTTCATCATCAGATGTTTGGGCTTATGGTGTTACACTGTGGGAAATGTTTAGCTATGGTTTTCAGCCTTGGGCTGCCCTCACTGGTCAACAGATTCTGGATGCTATTGATGAACCCAATTTTCAGGTAGCATATAATTATTTTAAATTATATTGTTCATTTACAGTTCTAGTTTATTTAAAAATATTTTGAATCTTACTGTATGAAAGCTATTTGATGGGTACTTAATAGGAAATTTTTACACAAGTGGCAAAAGCTAGATTTTATGAAAAGAAAGGGTAGTTGATTTGGTGGCTGTATGAGCAGGTGTTACACTTTGTATTTCTTTACTAGTCCAAACAGACTTAAATATTGTAATTTAATTTTGTTTGGTTAATATTGTTCCAAATCATTTCTGTTTTTGAGTGCAGCTGTTTGTTATAAGCATGAATAAAAAATTACTAGTACGCAACTTGTGCATGACACACTCCTTTTTCCCTACTTGTTACATCAGTACTACTTCAAAATTTTCTAGGTATACAAATAATGTTATATCGTTGTATTAAGTGTGAATGGAAAATTCCCATTACGACATTGTAATGAACATGAATTTCAGATTCAATTAATTTTATTAGAGATGGAGATTCGACAATTGATACGTGTATTGTGATTTTCAGTTTTTCCTTAAAGTGATTGGGTCAAACATCTGTTAACAATTGTGATCACTTAAATTAATATTTTATTTGGAAAAATTTTAAAGATTCTAATTGCTTGTGTCAATTGTGAAGTTTTGTTTATTTTATTGTGTTTTTACTAATTTGAAATTCCCAGAATTGTGAATTATAAAAAATTGCCTTACAATTCCTCAAATTATCACAAATATTTGTTATTTGTACTTTTCAATTTTCATATGAAAGTGAAACATACAAATATACTGTATTTACCCAAATATAAGATGTTTTTTCCTAAACATCTCATTCAAAAAATATGGGTATGTCTTATATTCCCAGATTAAGCCTAGTTTGTTAGGATTTATGTTTTGACATTGGCTTACTTACTCTCTTGTATGGATTCGAAACATGGGAAACAACAAGGGAAAACAGGAGAATTAATGTAGAAGAAATGAGATTCCTGAGGTATGTGAAGGGATGCACATTAATGGACCATATCAGAAATGATATAAGAGAATTGGGAATTACTAGCTTTCAAGAAAAGATAGATAAATATAGAAAATACTGGATAGATCATTTACAAAGAATGAACAATGAGAGATGGTTCAAGCTGGCCTATTGCTATCTCCCAAGAGAGAGAGATGGTCTTCTCTAGATAACTTTGCTGGAACCGACTAGATCAGCTTAATCCATGCTGCTGCTGCTGACGATGATGACGATGACATTGCCTTTCCATCTCTTGAAACTCGTAAATGTTATCATAGTAATAAGCTAACAAAGAAGATAAAAGTATCACGCTTATCTGTAAACATACGCAATTATATTCACAGTCAAATTGTTGGCATCCTCTGCGACTTTTTTAATTTTTATTTTTAAATTTATTTATTGAAATAATGGTGGCTGCAAAAAGCTGTTATATACATATCTCACAAAGTTGTTCGTTTAAGTATCTCAAACCAGGTTCTATATTATATAAATCCGTAAATCTTGTATATAGCATCTATGTAATATACTTCTCAGTATATAACTCTGTAATTCAATTCATTGGCATGTGTTAATCACATTTCTAATTAGTTTATCACAGTTATCTCATGTTTGGATCGAGAACTTCACCTTGTCCACACTGTTTTCGAAGGCAATTTGCTGGGCAATTCAGACCAATATTTTTGAATGGGCCTGGAGAGAGAGAATCTGAACTGAATGGTATTGTATCAAGTGAAACGCAATATGAAAATGCATAAAAATTGTTGCCAAGATCTCTTTACATGAGGTGTGTTAAGGGATCGACCAGGCTGTGTGCACTCCCAGTTCAATGCCTGATGAGTGCGGATCTGTGTTTTTTAAGAGACAGAAATGAAAAATATTTATATTGATCGAAGTACATACACTTTCTACTTCCAAGCACAGAAAATAATGATAAATATTTTCTAAGCAAAAACTTTCCAACATCGAAAACTTGCTTCCATATCCAATGTTACGTGCGAAACATAGGAAGAGAGAAGAAGTTCACAGTTCACAACTCGATCACACAAACATTAAACAGTGTGAATTTTCAGTGTATTTGTTGGAGAATGTGAATGATTGTTAAAGAATCCGAGGCCAAGAATAAGAGCAGGTTGGGAAGAATATCTGAGACAGAAGGGAATGTTCTTAGCATATCATTTGAAATGCTATGAATGCAAATTCAACATACAAAGCTTTTAGAGGGCTCTAGAAAGTCATAGGTCATCACAGTGTGGGAGGAGGACCAAAAATAAACAACTGTACATGTAAAGATGAAGAGGGTAGTGATAAAACCATGATTATGATGATTTTAAGGAACAAGAAAATAGTGTTAGCTCTGGAGTAAGTTATACTGTTCTCAATTCCAAGACAACTTTCTAGTAAATTACACAGTTTGCAATATTATTTTGACTAGATAATAAGAATTAGTTAAAAATTTAAAAAATTCTCATGAGGCCTCTCAAAATTAGGGGGTACAATGTTAAGTAAAGGGTAATATAAGGGTAAAAAACTTTGGGGGTTATATTCAGGGGTCACTTATAAACACAGTAGATTGTTTACTTATTAATTAATAATTAGCGTGTAGAACAATTGGGTTATGAATTTTAGGGACTATTCCACTTGTGGAATTTAAACAGAGTTTTACTATACATTCCAAATGCCCCAATCAGGGCGGTGTATCTCAAAACATTTATCGCTTTTTCTTTCTGATTTTTCTTACCACTTCTCCCTACAGACCAAACATAAACTGTGACTTCTCTATCTTAGGAGTTGGTACACATTGATTGCTTTGTCAATGTCCAATTAACCGTGTATGTGCTAGAACATTACCTCTTTGATTTTAACATATTTTCGGTTATGTTCAATATTTGGAACATTTTGGAACTCTAATAGTCATAATTTCATTTGTGAAATAGTCCTATTAAATACCACTTGTGCTTTGGAAATTCTCAGATAAATCCCCTCCTCTCTTGAGTCAGGGATTTATCGACAATTTGCAAAGCACTTGGTGGTATTACCTAGGACAATTATTATTTAATATTTTCCTGTATTTGAGAAATAAATATACATTGAAATTATCTTTTGCACATCATAATTCTTTGTTTGTTGGAATATAATTTGTTTCAATACTGTGGTTCATCATTCTATTAGTGACTTGCTTTTCAGTGGAATGTATTTTTGTAACAGAATTTTTATTAGATTTACTAATAATTTGTTCTTTTCTTTCAGAGATTAGAACAGCCTGAATGTGCCCCAAAAGAGTACTATGGTATTATGTTGAAATGTTGGCAACATGATCCCAACAAGAGACCTAGGTTTGCTGATTTACTGAATTTACTGCCTGAGGTATGATAATTTATTAAATCTCTGCAGACATGAGCCATAGCTTTGTTATTTCATAACATGATTGTTAAAATGGATTTCTTTGAACTCATTTCCAAATTTCATGTTATCAGAAAATGATGAGGATAAGACTAGTTAATGCGTTTAATGTATTACAGTGTTTAATTTTAATTGAAATTTGTTTAATCAGGCAGTAATTAAAACAATGTTTTGTATTAAGAAATTCTATTTTTAGTTCCTCTTTCAAACACATGATAGCCTATAAACTGCAGATCTTATAGAAGAATTATTTGGTATTATTGACTTTGCAGTGTAAACCAGAACAAGTGCAGGCTGTGCAGGATTCTATTGAAGATGGAAGTAAACCCAAAAGAGATCAACTGACATACTCTGTAGGAGAAGTTATCACAGTATTGGACAAAGGGTGAGTATTCATAATATACAAGATGATTTGGTTTAAATTAAATTATTTTATAAAAATATAATTGATTTAATTCAAAACTTTCTATGGCAAATTTTTAAAAGAAACATGTTTCTTTATCTTGTGATGCAAAACTCTGTCAAAATTGGTCTGTAAGGAGGGTGTGGAGTATCCCTTGTATAATGTTGTACTAAAATTGCTGTCTTGCATGATGCTACTTTCTCCTTACATTTATATTATTGAGTTGGGAAAAGAAGCCATTACTTTATCATGCATGTATTGCTTTCATAGATAAGTGTTCCAGTTGTACAACTTGTGATACATTCAGAGCTAAATTTAACTTCTCAATTGGTGATAACAGAAGCCTAGTTCAGCATCCTTTGTCAAACAAAGCAGCAAATAAATCAGGAGTTGTCTTGTTTGTGCAAGAAAGATTGCATTGTAAGACCTCCACCAGCTGTACTGGAAGTTCAGCTTGTTAAGGTCTGCAATGCATGAATAAATTGTACAGTAAGCCATCAACCTATGACAAATCAAATTATGAGAATTCAGAGATAAGATTACAACCAGGATCACTTCTATCAAAAATATCAAAGACATAATTTACAAATGCATATGTAGATGAGTGAATTGCCCACTAGCAAAGCAATAGATTCACTTCAATCAGCTATTGAGTCAGGAGTGTGAAGAAGAAAAAGATTCCTGTTTCTTTCCTCATTATTTTTAATTATTTCTCATTTGTACATACTGTAGTTAGTAAAAAAGACATAAAAAAGACATATGAACACCTCTCATTATGCTTGGTGAAATATTCATAAATAAAATTGGAGTGCCTGTGATTTCAAAATAACTGCTTTTTTATAATCTCCTATGGTTATTTAGCTGATATAATAAATAATTCAGTTGATTTTATGACTTTTGTTTATCTGGGGTAATCTTAGGATCTTTTTAAATCTGGTCTTCACTGAAATCCGACTTCTTCACTTTAATCTGACTTCTTGATTTGGTATGTCCACAATGGAAGAATAGGTCCTTTGTGCCTCCCTTTCATTTTACTATTGTTGTTCTTCATTGTTTCCTTAATGTTTTGGTTAAACCAGTGCTTAAGTCTGCCTTCTGTATATCTGTATTTCTGTGCATTGTTTTTGATGTTGCCTCGGTCACTTTCATTAACACATATTATTTTTAATAACACATGCTATATTTAAGTTTTGGATGTTCTTGACATAGATAAATTAATTTCAGCTCTTGCCATTGCAAGTCTTCGTTCCCTTCTGTGTTTACCCATACACAGTCCTGGTGGAATATTCTTTATATTTTGCTGGTGATTGACTTTTCGTCTATATGTTCTTTATTTATAATTAAATAAATATATTGCATTTTGTATTTGCACTCTGCTTGTGGTTTCGCGTTTTCCTCACTTGGCACACTACTTCCTTTGTGCCTTTCCAATCCTATTGTTTATTCTCTGTTTTTGCTAAATAGATGCATTTTTATATTAATTTAGTGTCCTCTACTTTCACCCTTGTATCATGATGTATCCACCACTCGCCAAGATTCTCCCAAACCACTTCCACTGTCTTTTATACTTTTCAGTCACATCATTCCCACTCGTAACTTTTCCTTATTGTTGTCGCATATCCTCACTCACAGTTATTGATGGATACTGAAAACCAGGGGCATGCAGTTATTACTTTGCACCCCAGCTGCTAGTGGCCAACAAGATTCCCCTTCATCCCACCCCCAAACAAAGTAGTTGCGAAACAGAAATTCTTTAACACAACCGTGATGTGAAACACAATATTTAGAAAATAAAAAATTCCAACATGCAATACATCACTCTTGGCCAATATATATTTTCATGAAAGAAAAAGTAAATTGTTGTAACTTACAGAACACAAAAATAAAGACTGCTTCCTGCAAATGATGCGGTAGTCAACAATGTAAAATCCATTCTTTCGTGACTAGCAAAATGCTGCATAGGTTTTTCGAAATAAAACGTGAATAATGTCCTCCAACAGTAATGATTCAATAGAGAGTAAGGCTAAATTGAATAATCTCTTTTCACTTCTGTTTTGAGAGTAGGATTTTATTCTTTTCAGAGCTGAAAACAGATAATGCTGGTCCAATTGCGTTTCAATAGGAGTATGCCTGAATGACACCAAAAGATACAAAGTTCTGATGTGTCCAACTGACAGTTTGTGTGACCCAAATCCCGATTTTACCAATGAGGTTTGAACAAAGAGCAAACAAGATCAACAAAACAGGGAGTTTATACTTGGATTTTCATAATGTGGTGCGTGAGTTTATACTTGGATTTTCATATCTGCAGCACTGCTTGATACGGTCACGATCATTCATCATCTGGAGACAATGACAGAGAAAGACACGACAAGCCGTGCCATACTCCATCGTGCAGACAAGTCCCTCATGCACCACATTATGAAAACCCAAGTAAACTCTTTCACTGTCGGCTAGCCATTGATATTTTTCGTAAGCAGAGGAAGTGAAATGCCTCGTGATATTTTTGTTATCTGCTGTAATTGTGCTAAGGTGTGTGTTGGTCTACAATTTCCATTTACCTGTTTCTCCTGGAATTGCCTTGTTGAAAATGGTCTCAAAATACTATCAATTATACATTCACTGGAAGACATACTAGACACAATTATTCCCGAATTCTCATTAGATTATACAAAGCAGGTATTACTACACTGTGTAGTTCCTACAATTCATCACGAAATTATGAGTAAACAGGACTATATGTCACTAACTCTGTAATGTGCTATATGCTCTAATGTTCTCGTGACTCAGAGCAAAGTCGCTCGCCATTCACAAAGGAGGCCTGTGTTCGATTCCCAGGCAATCTCGTATGAAATTTGTTCCAACAAAACGAGTTTGCATGCTTCACAGGGTCTAGTACAACCCCTGTGAAGCACCCTAAACCATACCCCCATCCTAATTCCTTCCCAATTCTGGCCGCTGGGTAGTGTCGCAGGAGCATGCGATCTAAGAAGCCTGTATGCGGAGATGCTACCTGGCGGTTCTCTTGAATACGGACTTGACTGACATGAATGTTAATGGAGGATTACTTGTGAGCGTAACGAGACTTGATATATACTCACACACTGCCCTGACACGCACACTGTTTCGTTAAGAAGAGTATGCTCTACTACTAAAAAAATTAGGGGATTTTAGGGTTTTCATCATGTCTGTCAGAACTACCTTCCACAGAAAAGTTAATAAAATCTCTACTGAACATTTTGGTTCACTCCATTACAGCGAGAGAGAAATATGTGCCCAATAATAATTTTATTCATTATAAACTTCTCGACAAACTGTAAAGTAAATTAAAGAAATCATGCCATTTAAAATAATTTTGCATTGTGGTTTCACTGTCTATCATGTGAGATGCCTGGTTTGCTCTCATCTGCTCTCTAGCAGGGAGTACTGCAATCATGTTCACAGTGCAGGGCAAACCAGGCGAGGAGGGCCTTGAAGCAGAGGGAGGGGGAGAAACGTCTTCCATCCCCAGTTATACTGCGATTTATTCAGAGCTGGCTCTGACAGGTCATAAGCTGTTACGGTGCCATCCAATTGGGAGCTTGCATGTCACCACAGTGGGGTTTAACCTTCCGATTGGATGACACCATAACAGCTGATTTATGTCAGAGGCAGCTCTGAATAAATCCAAGTATAGCTGAGTTCAGTACATTATCTGCTGCAGCTTGCCCCTGATCGCCAAATGCCGCTGGCTTAGTAAAGTAGATGCACACACAGTACTCTCTAAGATGACAGAGCTGAGGTAAAGTGATGTGCCGACGCAAAGATCGCAGTAGAGTGTACAGTGGGTGCAATATTCTTTATCATGTGACATATGGTTTATTGTAATTTTAATTCTCAAACTTCATTAATTCTCATTCATGCTTATCCCAGCAGTGCTGGGGTTGAATGCCCACAACTAGTATACTCACAAAAGTTGTGCAAAAAACAAAGAAGTGTGATGAACAGTTACGGTTATGTCCTTTTGACATATTCTTTTATAATAAATAAAAAGTAAAGATATAAATAGCCATACCAATAATCAAAATATTCTTTATCATTCCTTTTGGATTATTATGTTTCAGCCCTTTGCCAAATGTAAACAATTGTTGGAAAGGTGTATTGAACAGCGGTAAAACTGGACTTTTCAATCCAGCTCATACAGTTGCATATTTAGGATCTAACTTGCCTTCAACTAAACCAGGTGAAATTGTTCGTGGAGGTAAGTTGTAAGTATAAAGGAAAAATTGAATATTAACTTGTTTAACTTCAAGCAATAATTATTATTGATTTTATAGATGGCAAAAATACCTATTCTTCTCGGCGGCGGCTACGCCCTGATATGATATCATCTCCCCAAGGTGATTTAAAACACACTGGTCATGTGGGTCTTGATGGAGCTTATTTTGGAGATATCTCATTTTTGGGTGGCAAGGTATTGTTTCAAAGAGATATTGTAGCTTCATATTTAAGAATTTGGAAGGAATTATGATTATAGCAATTAGAGTTCAATTAATTTAAAATGTCTATCTTCAGCAATATCACCATCTCCCACACCAAATAGTTACTCCGTACAAACCTCAGGATGACACTGGCCCTCCAGAAACGGAACATGGACCTTTAATTCGGACTTCGTCTGTGGCATCTGATCGTGCACCTCTTATTTCTGGAGAGCCAAGTAAAGCAGGAGTATCTGGAGGTAAATGATTGCAAGTTTGAGGATGTTTTTAAGAAAGCACTGTTTTTAATCACAAACTTTATTCTCTGAGTAATAATAATTAATTCATCTCTAGAGAGTACAACCTCTGAAAGCACAAAAGCTGGAACAAAGTTCTTACTAGATCATGAATATCATGAGATAAGTGACGAGGAGACAACTGTTGATAGCCCACGTTTTGAGGTGAGTTTTGGTTATGAAATTATTCAATATATCGAGGACTCGAGCATAAAATATGATAATTCTCAAAATTGTAGTTTTTTGTGTTTGTATGTTTGGTTACAGTGATCTGTTGTGCATGTGGTTGTCATTATTATGAAAACCAATTAAACCAAAATGTTCATTTGCTTATATCTTAAAACTATTCCGTGTGAGTTACCATGTTTGACATATGAACCCTTCTTGTTAGGAGTTGCTTTGATATTTTCCAGTGAATTGTTGCTTATTACTGTCAAGCGGTGTGTGTAAATGAAGCTTTTTGTGAATATCAGTGACTCAAGAAAATTCTTCTCTATCTATAATACGCTAAGGGAAGAGGGGCTTTTTTAACAATTTATAAGAAATCATGTTCACCAACCATATTGGTGGATAAGGAATTACCTTTCGGTCATGCCTCAGTGCCTCATTTGAGGCAAAAAACAAAGTTTACAGATAGTTATTGTGACATATCTTTATAAGATTTTGCCATCATGTTGCACAGGTTGGCAGAAACATTGGAAGTTGGATTCAATTGTGAATCTATTTTCACTCTGAAAATAGTGATTTAAAAAGTGCTGCTTTCTGGAGACAGCAGTTTTTTTTGCAAAAAATCTTTTGGCTCCTTCTATTATATGTTTTGGAGATTCCAATCTTCTGAGTTCTCCAGCTGTTCAGAACTTGACATTTCATCCACCATGGAAGTCACTTCAGTATGTACATCCATAATGTCATACAAAATTTTTGAATTTCCTGCTCAATTTCCAGATCAACATGTGGGGAACATATGTGGGGAAAGGAGAGCTTGTTAGGTTTTTTTATGCAGTATTCTAGGAAATGGAACCTATTAGAACTTTGTTACAATTTTGAAGGTTTAACTTTCCTAGGTACCCCCACCCCATAGAATGTATGGATGGTTAGAAATGAGCAGAAACTTGTTAACTATTGACATGTTAATAGGTCTGTCATGAGAGGCTTGGAGATCACGTATGGAGATAAACATATATTTTAAAATGTTTTCTAGACTTGCAGGACTCTTTGAAACTCTGGTTTTGCGTCATCCTGAACCCAAAAATATTGAATTTTATTTCATAATAAAATGGATTCCAACTTTTAAAAGATACTTCTTTTTACACATTTTCCAAATTGTTGTAACCTTTAAAACAAGTTATATCAAACAGATAATTTTTGTGTACAACTAAGATGATAAAGCGTAATAAACTATAGTGATCTACTCGATATAACTTGTTTTAAACATTTACAAAATTTTAAAATACATAAATACAACTGTGTTAATGTTGGAATCCATTAGCATTATAAGACCTAATAGACAGTTTATCATCTATATATTTAAAAAAATAAAGTATTCTGCCATGGCTTTGTTTAGAGCTTCTACTGAACCGATTGTAGTATTTTTTCCTTTAAATGAAAGAATGTGATCCCTAGATGTGTTATCAGATATTATTTCTGTTGATTCACCAACATTTACGGTTGTAAATTTATTAATTAAATCATTCTTTAATAGTACGCTTATCAATAGTCAATTGTTTTCTTCCAAAGGGTGGCTGTTTCAAAATCGATTATATGAAACGGTAGATGGGAGTCCAAGCTGCTTCATGGTGGCTCTGCTTGATGTTTTGTTTTGATTGTTGAGATTTGTTTACAATTCGTAAAGGTTTTGTTTCAGTGTAATAATTGCATTGGGGCGATGACAGTTTGCATGTATTTGCTTTTGTGGTGTATTTTGTAGAGAACATTCAGACAGTGGGTTTTGCTCGGTTGTACTTAAGCAGTGAAGTTGTACACAGGTTATGTCGATCGTTGCCCACGCGCCCCAAAAGACGCAAATGTATAAGTGGACACAGGGAAAGAGAAAGTCAGCGTAGGTTTCGTGTTAGTGAGGTCATTTCGTTCTCTGTTGGGTCGTTGTCTACGAAATGTCAGTTTTGTTCTGCTTTGCACTTCCCATGTGAGAGAAATTCTGCAAACGAGTTTACTTTGTGTTGCTTAAATGGGAAAATAAGTTTACCTTCGAGCAATATGCCAGAAGTAATCAAATTTGTTTATAGGAGATGATGACACATCAAAAATCTTTGGAAATAATATCCGTCAGTATAAAAGTGCACTTTCTTTTGTGTCATGTGGTGCCGATATTGCATTGCCACCTGGTCATGGGCCATACACTTTCAAAATTTTGGCAACTCCACATCACAGAATATCTTCGTTATTCCCTAAAGATCCAAACAATGCAACATATTGTGAACATTACATTCCCACTCTGAAACGTGAGATCTGGCACAGACCTGTAAACGAGGGTGCCTGGGGCCTGGGGGCAGTTGACCCGGGGACTCCTCATTTTAAACAAAAAAGATCTTCCACCCTGTTAAGGTGGGGTCTGGGGCAAGTTTCTTGTCCCCCTTGTTCATTCTCATTCTTTTCTAACATCCTGTTTCTTTTCTTCTCCCTTTTCTATTTCTCTGGCCCCCTCTCTATGCTGAATGCCCACCCATGTGTTTGCCGTGCATGGCAGCCCGTGTCAGAGAGAATGTGTGTTCCGGTGGTTGAGGAGTTTGTTTGTTTCCCCACTACTCACCTTGTGCTACATTCTGCTTTGCACTTAGGGATACATTGTTCACATATTTTGGGGATCATTCCTTGTAGGCTTCAATACGCTTGCTTTGACCTCAGACTCCTGTAGACGGGCAGTCGAGAGCTAACCCACTCCTGATCAATTGGCTTGGACGAGGTCTTGTACTGAACTCCAGGGTGAGCGGGGAAATCCACGGTGGTGCAGTGCTGTCATCCTCCCACTAATATCTCCGTGGCAACCCTGGCACTCTGATGGAGTGTCTCCTTGTTGGGTTCCATGGTGGATTGGGACCACAGGGATGAATCTGATATCCATCTCCATGGATACTAAACCTTCTCCTACGCTCACTTCCACAAGGAAGATATGATCGATTGAATAGTTTCTTTTCGAAAGTCGAAGATAGACCAAAGAAGCCTCGATTCCTCCTCATGGCATGCGCTGAGGAAGGTGTGGTGTGACAGATACCATTCTTTTGGAAGAATGTTTGGATGACCAAATCGAGAAAATTATGAAAACAAGGCAGATTGCCAGCCTCCACGTGGAAGTGACCACTCCTCACCCAACATTTAACCTTTGTAAGGGAGTGGTCAACCATGAGACTTTTTTTGCAGAGAGTGAGGAAGAACTAATTTCATTTTTTAAGAGCCAGGGTGTGCCTGGCGTCTACAGGATTAAGAGGAGGGAGCATGGGTGAGAAATCCCCACTTCCACTATTATTCTGACATTCGATCTTCCATCTCTCCCTCAAAGGATATCATGCGGTTTCTATAACCTCACCCGTACAGCAATACATACCTAAACCTCTGAGGTGCTTCAAGTGCCAGAGGTTCGGTCATACACAACAGTGGTGCAGGGCAGGTTACCTGGTGTGTGGAAAATGTGGAAAATCGATGCACTTTACTGAATCCTGTGCTACACCACCGCATTATGTAAATTGCAAAGGTGACCACCCCACGAACTCCAAGCAATGCCCTACCTTTATGAGGGAAAGAGAGATCCATAAGATCAGAGCCACTGAGGTGTTCTTTCCTGAGGCCAAACGTTGGTTCGAAGCGAGGAACCCTGTTGATTTTTCTCGATTCTTTTCCAGCATAGCATCCTGAAAGCTAAGACTCTGAAGGTAGCACCGAGCTGCCAAATTGAATGAGCTGCGCCCCCAATATTGAACTCGGTGTCTCCAGTGGACCTCCCAGTGGATAACTCACCCCTACAAGGTGGAAGAGCGATCATCCCAACCAAATTCTAGAAAATTGACAAAAAATCTCAGGTGTCACAGTCGACCAAATTGTTATCTAAGCCGCTTTCATTTGAAGTTGATGTTGACTTCTATCTCAGACTGGCAATTAAAAGCTCATTATCAAAGCCCTGACTAATTACTTCTTTGGAAACTCGCACTGAGCGAGCATCTAGGCCCCCTGGCAATGCCCAGGAGGTCTCAGCTTTGGAGAAAACTCCGATTGGGGAGAAATCTCACCCTTTTGGTTCTCAACATCGGATGCAAAAATTCAATTCTTGATTCCACCATGGCTCTCATGTCATGGAATACTAATGGTTTCTCCTCACGATGGGACGATCTAAAACTGTTGTCCTGTTACAATCCCTTGATGATGTCTACAAGAAACGCACCTCACCTCATCCCTTGTCTCTTTGTGATTTTTCCCCTTAAAGGTTCGATATGGATGATGGTCATGGTGGAGTTGCTTCACTGGTTCATGATTTGCAGCTGCCTGCAGAGGTACTTCTTCAGACTGACTTTCAAGTGTGTGTGCGGGTGTTCCTCCCATCCCTCCAGGACTGAGTGTATCAGATGAACTTTCGAGCTTGATAAACGAACTGCCCTCCCTGTTCTTGATAGTCAGGGATTTAAATGCCCAAAGTCCTCTCTGGGGCTCTTATCACACAGTAATAGACACTGCAAACTTGGTTATTCTGAATTCTGGTGAACCAACTCGTTTCGCTGTCACCACAAACTCGAGCACGTGTATCAATCTAGCTCTTGCAACCATTCTGCAATGGTCCATTCTAGACGACCTATATGGAAGTGACCATTACCCCACTATCGCCCACATTGATAGACTTGCTCGTGGGTTGGCATGCCCTCCTTAATGGTGTATCCGGCATGCCAACTGGCTGACATTCCAAGCGAACGCCAGTCTGTCAGAGGGCGAGTTTGTTAATGTGGAGGAAATAACAGCACATTTTAACAGGGCTGTACTACCAGCTGTGGACATTGCAATTCTCAAGTCAATCAGTAAATCAAGACACCCTTTCATCCTGTGGTGGAATTTGGATTGCTCAAGGGTTGCCGGTGCTTGTAAGAAAGCATTAGCGCATGTTGCATCTGAATTAGATTCATCGTCTAAAGGACCAATGTTGGGTTTTATTCTCTGGCAGCTCTTCAAACAGCTATGGAAATTCAGATACAACTATTTGAATTGAATTTTTATGTAAATAGAAAACTAAATGGCTATAATTAAAATATGGATATGTACTTTGAAATATTTTAATGAACAAAATTTTACTAATTAACGTAATAAACTTGTTGATACATGCAATAACGCAATATGCAGAGCTTGCTTAGCTGATTGTTAAAACACAAGTTGCTAAACTTAAATCTAAATACAGCACCGTTGTTGCGCTTTCCAGAGTGAGTCTGAAGAGTGCCATTCGTTTGGCACCACAATTGTTGACAAGAAACCACACTGTTGGCTTGAGTTGTATCCGCTTCCTCCACAAGTAGCGCTTGGATATATCAGTAGAAGTACACTGAGTCCTGTTGAATTTTACTAGCATAATGCAGCATCGCTGTTATAACAGTAAGATCAGAAATAAAAACTAGCGTTCCCCGAATTCGTTATTTTATGTAACAGCACATGAGTGCATGGGCTCGACCAGTCTCGACTGGCTAAGGTCTCGACTGACTCCCTGACAATCCAGTGTGGGAACCTTTCGAACACCAAGAGCTGTGACGTCTTGCGAAACCACTTGGCCCGTGTCACCTGTCCACTTTGCTCCTTGGTGAAATGAGAGCGTTTTGTAACAACTGCGTACAACCTAATTGACTACAAAAGGTGCAGAGCGAAGGTGAGGAGAACCATTTTAGAAATTAAAAATGCGTCATTGAGAGCATATGTCTCCTCTCTGTTCTGCCGTACTCACCATGTCTGGTGTGGAGTAAGGTACATAAAATTAAAGTATATTCTTCCCCAAACTCAGTTCCAGGTCTTCTTAAAAATGGTCAAATGATTACAGCTCAAGATGCCATTGTAGAGGAAAGTGCCACTCGCTATGAAAATATGTTTAGTTCGACAAACTATGCTGAAAACTTTCTTTTGCTTAAGAAAGAGTGGAAAACCACACTTTGGATTTTTCATAGCAGAACACATGAGGATTATTATAGCCCTTTCTCCATGTATAAAATGTGTTGTGCTCTGATGCTTGCAAAAAGAACTGCATCAGGTCCAGACGAAATTCACAACTTAATACTGCAACATCTTCCTGAAACGGTCATGCAATTTCTCCTCCAGCTCTACGACTGTATCTGGGAAGAGCACACCATCCCTGCTTGGCGTATAGAAATCTGTTGACGCCAATCCAAAGCGGGTTTAGAAAAACCGATCACCCTTGGACCACCTCATTACGTTGGCAACAGCTGTCTCTACATTGTTTGTCTTGAGACATCTTGTGGCCATATTATTTGATATAGAAAAGGCTTATGACACCACTTGGATGTACGGCATTCCGCAAACCCTGAACTCTTGGTATTTAGGGAGAAGCTTCCTCTATTCCTCCAAAACTTCCTTTTGAACAAATCCTTCTGTGTTCATGTGGGTGATAGGCTTTCTCGTAGTCACCCTCTGGACAATGGTGTCCCCCCACGGATCGGTTCTGAGTGTTGCTCAGTTTGCCATCACCATAAATGGTATAGCGTTGACTCAGCAAGAACCTGTAAAGGCATTGTTATTTGGGGATGATTTTGCCATCTGTTCATCCAGCAGCATCAATGTGATCCAGAGGCAATTGCAACTACAACTGGTGCTCAACAAGCTCCATGAATGGAGCATGTCAACAGGTTTTAACTTTTCTGCTACTAACTATACCGGTTTGCATTTCTACCATATGCATAACAATCCAGTCCTTTACTTGGGAGGAAATCAGCTTCCATTCGCTGAATCTGCCTGGTTTCTGAGGCTCACGTTTGACAAGTCCTTCACATGGCGAGCTCATATCCATAGACTACAAAACAGATGTGTCTCCCCCCCTTAATCTTCTTCGAATGTTGAATGGTACATCATGGAGAGCCGACAGCACTACCCTATTGCGGTTGTATAGATCACTCATCCGCTCAGTTTTGGATTATGGTAGTGAAATGTATGGCTCAGCATCTCCCTCCACTCTCCGATCCATCAGTAGCATACAATATGCTGGTATCCGCCTCTCCGCAGGTGCGTATCGCACCAGCCGAATTGAGTGCCTTCTCACTGAGGCTGGTGAGCATTCCTTAAAAAGAAGGCTGGATATTTATTAGCATCTTATGGTGCTAAAGAGTCAGGACTTTCAAATGATCCTTGTCGCCAAATAATTAACCATCCTGAATATGAAACATCATTATATTCTTCGAACATCGCTGCCTCAGCCTCCAGGTATTAGATTGCGAAATATTTTGCGGGACTTTAATGTTGGTCTTCCCACTCCTGTGAAACCCCCAAGTCACCATTCCCCCTTGTAAACTCCTGCCCGAATGTTGACCTCAGACTCCAATTTTCCCAGACAAACCGACTAATCCTCTTGTTTACCAGATGCATTTTCAGGAAATGAGGGTAACCTATCCAGATCTTGTATTCTTATTCACAGATGGTTCATCGTGCAGTAACGCGGTGGCATGTAGTTTTTATTGTATGAGGATCACTAAATTATATTGGTTACATTCTCAGTGCAGTACCTTCACTGCTGAAATGTTTGCAATTCTTGAAGCCTAAAAATACTTCGAGTCAGCGATTTTGCGCTGAACAGTTCTCTGACTTCTCGGCTCGCTGATTGCCTCCCGTTTTTCCTCAGACTACCGGACGGAATCAATTGAAAGCCTCATTAATTGCCTTCTGTCTCGCCACTATTATCTGGTACCGAGTTGAGTCCCAGGCCATGTGGGAATCTTAGGGAATAAGCCTGCTGAGCAGAGCTCTATGCGAGGTGCTCGGGGATGACGATTCCATGCTCTCAAAGCTTTTTTGTTTTTTGAGACAAAGCAGTATTTATAATTTTATTTGACAGATAAGGGCAATAGTGTTTCTATGTTTCCCTGGCTCGAGATTTACATTTTTGAACTCTTTGTCTTATCTACTTATATATTTTATCCATAATTGAAGCTTTTCTTTTAGGATATATGTATGTTCTTTTAAATTAGGAGGTAAGTTGCATCTGCAAAACTTTCACTAGATATTCATTTATTTATTTATTTAAGAAATACTTTGACACAGGCGCCAATGACCTTAATAGTTGAAGCGCTCTCTAAACCTAATCAATCAATCAATAAATAAATAAAGTTGTAAGAGATGGCCAGTGCACTTGTTTCTCAAATTTATTAAATTTTGTAGCAATAAATTCTTGGATCTTTGCTGAACTGGTGTTTCCACTTTACATTGACATCTTTCATCAATCGGTAGAGTATTTCTATCGTTTTGGAAACTCTGCTTGAAATGTGTGTGTTTTGCAGGGAGGGGGGACTTCAACTTTTGCATAGGCTCTTACATAACCATAATTAAGACACAGAAACATGTTATTTTTCCATTATTTTATTGGCATCAACAGTGATATAAAAATAGGTATACATATTTTGGGACGACTGTGTTTTGATTATAATTTTGCACATTCACATCAGCCATCTTCTAATTGCAGCTCTCAGCTGTTTCAGGCACAAATATCTCTTATTAGGTGCTGTGACATGTTAATTTTTTTTTAAATAGTTGGAAAACTACTGACCCAAGACAAATGAGCAGAGATCGACTAAACCCCCATTTCCTTAGCACGAGCCTTGAAACATGAAAACGAACGACGCTCTGGGCTTCATTGGCCAAGCATGGCGCATTTGCCAAGCAGCGCTGGGGTGTAGTCCAGAAAGTGATAAACACCATCTGAAAATATTCTCGGGAGTTTTGTTTTATTTTATTTGCATTTATTGTACACTATGCATTATTGATAATAGTGGAATGAAGAAACTGTAAATTAAATTCTTGTACAGTTTTTGGATGTTTAAATTCATTGGGCATCAGAATGGGGTAATCATCCTGTGGGTAAACCCAATGCTCAGGCTTTCTGGTGTAAGAGAAAAATAATGAATTAATTGAAATTAGTGTGTAAGAAGTAGTTAAAACAGAGCATCAGCACCAAGTGCTTGTAATTGTCAGTTACCAACAATTTATGCGTTACTACTTATTTTATTGATTGTTCTTGTTTTATTTGTTTATTTTAGCATAAATTTTCATTTTCAAACCTTTGCAGAACTCGTTTGACTTTGGGCCCAGTCTTCTTGATGAAATGGATGCTGTTTTCCGTTCTCTGGGCACCTCAGTGCCTCCTGCTTCTCCAGGGCCTCCTCCATCACCTGCTTCTCCTTTGGATGAAGCTATCAACGTTCGGAATGAATTACGAGAAATGGCTGCAAAAGTTACTGGAAAGAAGAAGCAAGCTACGGTAAAGATTTAGAGATGCTTAAATTGTAAATTCAATATTTACCGGCTTCTCTGTTAGTAGTAAACTTCTGGGCACTAACATTTTTAGTTCACTATTTCCAAAGTTCACTGTATCCAATGTCAAAATTAAATAGAATTTCTCCATAATGTTTTTAATTTTTTAAAAATTATTATTTATTATTATTATTATTATTATTATTATTATTATTATTATTATTATTATTATTATTGTTATTGTTATTAATATTAATGTATAGAAACAGCAAAATGCATGAACAGTAGGATCTGAACATTTCAATATCTTTATTTGCCCTTAAAAAATCAATTATTTTCAGTTGTTTGCTTCATATATTTTTCATTAGTAATTTCTCCGTATCCTTCTCCAGAGTGTGGTCTCCCTGTTCTTAATTGTGCATTGTCCTCTGGGTCGTAGTATTGTAATGCAGTCTTGACACCCTTCAGTGCCTCTTGCACTGTTTGAACACCATTCCACTACCCTAAGGCCCTTTTATTCGCCAAATAACATACGAGATCCTTTCGGTAGTGGGTTGGCGTAAGTAGCTAATGAAACTGATCACTTTTTTGTGTGGCATGGCAGATATCTCCAGACTGTGACAGTCGCATGCTTCCTGTTGCCTAATTCAACCTGCTTTGTTCTGTGGAATATCAAATAACATCAAGCTTGATACTGAAGCAAGCTGTGGCGTCGTGGTAGCAAAATGACAACACAGACATGAGCTTTTTCAAATATGCACAATTTATAGCTCTGGGATTACGTTCACAATCTATGTCCGTGACTCCCACGCACACTACTCCCAGTCTTCAGGCTAGAGACTAGTGCATCCTCCACCCAGACCGCGGCGGTGCTCTGACACCCAGTGCTACGTACTCGCCGTTTCACAAGGAATACACTTCCAGGGCAGCAGTTGCCTCCGCACGCGAGGAAATCTCCAAACGAACTCCTCTCTGCTTCCCGGGCCAGCTAACTTCTTGGCGGTTATGTGATCCCCCACCCCCTAGCCTCACTGAAAGGCACGGGTAGCTTCTGGGACACATGGCCGGACCCTGGTGGGTCCGTCACCACGGCCCTGTCCCTCCTGCGTCACGGGGGGGTAATGGCTCCCTTTTCAGTTGGCTCACAGCTACTCAAAGTCTTTGTGCTAACCAATTTTGTTTGTTTCCGCATGACCTACAGCCTCTGACAGCCTCTAAGGAAGTTCGGAAGTCTGACTGCAATGTGGTGACGTTACAAAGCAATCACGTGTCGCCACTGCCAATTGTAGCTCACACAGGTCACAGCCTTTGTTTCCATAGTGAAACTGAGTGGTGTAAGTTCATCAGTAAGGTCCCCCATTCCGGGTTCACTACCTTCATCTCAGGGGAGACTTCTTTGATTATGACCTTTGGCTGACGATGTTTTTACAAGCTGCTTAGTGTTGGAATTTGTGGCACTGAGATGATATATTTTTACACAAGGGAATTAATTTCCAGTACTTTGTATTTCCTACGTTCCCTATAGCAAAGGTTCATGTTCGCTATAACCAAATCTTCTTATGCTTATTGTAATGTAAGTGAAATGGGACCAATGACTTAAGTTCATTATAAACGAGGGTTCACTCTAACAGGAGTTGACTGTACTTTATTCTTAGAACTTACAAATTACAAGAGCCCCCTCGTGTATGAAAAATGGGATCCTATTCTTTTGCTTGTTTCTTTATTTAAAAAAAAAATTACTTTCTCATTCTATTGTTTTTTATTTTTAAACATTCTTACTCAGGTTCAGTATGAAGAGAGAGAGAGAAATTATCAAATGTTAATTTTTAGTATGATTGCTTATTCCCTGCTTTTGTTTTGTTGTGTAAAACATGTTGAATACTAAATGCTACTAATAGCTTGTTATGTGACTAGTAAATGCATGGTAGCTTGTAATATTCTTCATATGTAATGTTTGAATGGAATGAGAGTTCCAGCATCAAAATTTTAGAGCTGAAAGACAACCTTATTTACAGGTGAAACCAATTTCTGCTGCCGATGAGAAGACTTTAGATTGTGCTATTGCTATGGCTAATGAACTAGCAGCACGATCTATGAATGATTTAGATAGTGGAACACCACCTGAATCGCCTCGTACACCTAATAAGCGTAAATTTTCTTTCCGCTTCCCATCTACAGGTGTAAATAAACATACCAGCCCAAAAGCAGAGAGACGGACATTCTCAGAAGAAGCGGCATCTATTCCTGACATACAGGTTAGTCTTAAGTTTTTGTTTTGGATATAAGAGAAGTTTGAAGTGTAGAATAAATAATTCTTATAAATGTACAGTTCATTAGCTAAGCAATTCAAACATTTTATGGATTATTTTGTTGAATGGATAGGAGAGTTATTCTGGAAAGTAAACTTCATATTGTAGATAAATTGTAACTGTGTTGTGGCAGAACTATCAGAAATTCCAGAGTGAATGAAATGAGCCAATCTTCAACTTTTGCTTCCTAAAAAAAATTCCATTAAATTTCAAAAAAATTAGATTACTCATAATTTTTAAGTAAATAATGTATGGCAACTAATTGTGTTGGTGTCTCTCTTTTTCTTCATTTTGTACATCCTTTCAATTCTTTTTACTTTTGGATTTTTTTATTAGCCATTTTCTAGTAATAATGTAGAAAACTCTTCTATATTGTCTTTTAGTGCATTTCCATCAATATGTTGTGCTCGAAAACCAAAGGTTCATTCGTCTTCCAATAATTTTTCTACAGTAGAACCTGCTTCCTATTTCCTTGCATGTTCAAAAAATTCAGTCAGGCATACATCTGCTATTGCTGAAGATGTGCACACCCAACCTCTACAAACTTCAATTGCAGATGTTTCATTGAAACTGGATCCACTATCTTCTCCACATACGGTTCTTTTGGGTTGTGAAAACGGAGATTCATTCAAAACTTTTTCTCAAATAGACATGAATGAAACTATTATGAATACAAAACCATGGCTAATAGTTGGCCGTGAAAAAGGAAGTTCTGAACTACCTTCGAATTTGTTTAAGAACAAATTGAGATCATCCCAACGTAATGTTCAAGCAGAGTTTATGCATGCTTCTGAAAATGCCTCTAGTAAACAAATGCTTGCATACTTACCAATTAGTAAATCGTCCCCTATGGAATGTGATAGTGCATTAGTTACTCCTCTATCACCTGAAAGTGCTTGTCTATTTCTTTCATCATCAGGTACGTCTAGTTCTGAATTAGAAGAGTACCCAGAACTTGCTAATGATTTTAAAGGATTGGCAACAAGTCCTACTACATAAGATGCCTTTAATTTTAAAACATTTTTATAACATTTAGTTATCATATAATCAAGGGTGAAAAGAGATTCAGATTTCTTATCATTGTCTAAGAAAACTTTACACGAAGTACAATACTTTTTGAAGGTTATGGTGAAAACTAACTCGTAAATAATTGTCCTCATTGTAATTCAGTACAAGTCTAAGATGCTCACTATTACTTCGAAATACATTTTCAATAAATATTAGATTTTTACAAAGTGAATAAAGAGCAATTTGTTGCCTCTGTGAAATTCTCTGTTTGACTTGTGTGTTAAGATTGGTTGGGTGTGAGCCTCAAAAGGAATCTATACTACTGAAATAATATATAGGTTACTTTTGTATATAAGTAATTACCATTTTTCCATAAGAAACTTGAATACAGTATTGTTTCATGTTCTCATTTCTGACTTGAAAGTAAACCTTCCAGTCTCTTTCTCCTATTAAATTACAAACATTGAAATCTGTTCTGTGAGTTTTGTTTTGCTAGTATTTGCATGCATATTTTTTAATATCTATTGGTTTTGTTAAATTGAGTTTTAGGTGGTGTTTATTGTGCTTAATGTTGTGTGTGCACAGTAATATGCTTTATATAGCAATGTGAATAGTGGTAGCACATTAGAATTTTGAGAAATGGGAAAATTTTATACACAAATTTCTTTAGCTTGTAGCAGTTTTTTGCCGAACTTCATTACGAAGTATTCTACTGTGTAATAGTGTGTAGTAAATCTTGTAGTGCACATTGTTAAATAATTTTTTCTATTTTTTTTTCTCCTTTTTTTTCTTTTTTGTTTGGATATCCTTGACCTGTTTGGTTGTTCCTGTTCCAATTTTCCTCACAGTCCTCGCTCACTGATGAAGCAAAAGAAGTCTACAACAGTCTTGTGGAGCAGCCGTTGTCTTCTCCTCCAGCTTCATCACTTGGATCACCCTCACCACCAGTGGATACAAATCCATTGCGAATGCTTCGTAATGGTGCATTTCCTGTTGTGAGGCCAAGAGTGCGTGGAAACAAGCACAACAGCATAAATGGAGTTCCACATACTGAGCCAGTAATTGCAGTAGGCACTCGGAGTTTGCCTCGTCTTCGTGTTCCCCCTCCTCCCACTGCACCACCTCCAGTCCCTCTTCAACGTTTGCCTAGCAAAGGAGATGTACCTGTGGAAGCAGTGGATGTTTCATGCACAACTATTTGTGGCCCTCGTGAAGGACCTTTAAGTTCCCAAACTTCTGAGGATAATGGGGATGTATTTGAAAGTGTAGAAAATGAAGAATCTGGTAATCCTATTCCTTTACCTCCTCGAGACCGATCACGGCCTCAACCTCCCAACAAACCTCGACACCAGCGGAAACATCCACTGATCATTCCTGGAGGAGGATTATCAAGAACATTGGTGAAAGTGGCATGTGCAGAGAATGCAGACCTTCCAACTTATTTAGAGGTCCAAAGTGAAATGTCAGACCAAATGCAAGAGTCTATTCATGATCAGAATGAAATAAGGTGTTTATTGAAATACTTATTGATATTGTGCAGTATACTCTCACAAGTTTTGATATCTTATTCTGTAAATGTTTTTTTTTTTAAGCAGCCCTGGGGTTGAAGATGATAGTTTTGAGCAAAGAATTGCTTGTGAATTAGCAGCCTTGGATGATATTTCTGACGATCGTTCAATGGTCCGTCATGATGATCATGTATCATGTGAAGATCTTTTGGAATTTGCTTGTGATGCACCTAACACTCGACGCACTCAAGGGAAAGCACATGGCATTGAATCTGATGAAGTTCGAATCATGGGAAAAGTTTTAGGAACAGAAGTGAGTGATTTTAACAAATAATGCTTGTATGAGAAATGTAAAATAATTTCACAAAAAATATTATTATTGTTATTATTATTATTATTATTATTATTGTTATTATTATTATTATTATTATTATTATATTTTTAATTATTTTTTTAAATTTAAGTGACTGAAATTGTAACTTAATTTCATGCAGGTGTCTGCTGAATGCTGTGTCGCAGCTCTCAATACAGTGGACTGGGATGTGCATCAAGCCATTAAACTCGCTCGACTATACAATCTCTTGCAGTCAACAATGGAAACTCCGAGTGATTGGGTGACATGTAATGAGGCATTGGAGACCTGCAGTTGGGATGTGAGCAGAGCTGCTGGGTGGGTTCTCACTCAAGGACAGACTTCCGACACTACACAGGTATGAAACAGGACTTTACAAGTTATTTTTGTAATAGCCTCCTTAAGCGACTATTGTGTATAAATGAACATTGGAGGCAATGGAGTATTCTACTCTGTGATATACACCAACAGAGAAGATAGCGTAAAAAAAAATCTCTCTTCCATTTAGGGTGCTCAGACAAGGGAAGTGTAAATTATGTTGATTTAAGTGCCTCACATTTTAAATATTTCAAAAAAATTAAAAATAAGAAAAGTTGCTGGTAAAGTCCTTTGTTGACAAATACAAATATTTTGTGAATTAAGAGCCAACACACATTCCTAGTGTGTTTGCAGACAGAAATTTTCACAGATGTAGTCAACCCATGCAGACTCCCATGCCTCCACTCACAACAGTTGAACCTGTTGTATTAAGGATACATTTTTTCAATGAACTGTTTAATATTTTATGCTCATGGATTTAATTAATGAGAAAAAAGGAAAAGGGACAGATTATTTATTAGTTGAACAATTCTGCTTCAAAAACATTGCAAAAGATGGTTGAATGTCATTAGTTTGATCAACATTATTCATAATCACCTGCTACTGTTTAAAGCTATTACCAAGTATGATAGAATTTGTTATGTCCGTTTATTTATTTCAAACTTTCTTTAGTACTTTGTATTCTTAAAATGTTTTTACTGGATTTGTTGTGTATAAAAATTGAGTCGTAGTTAGTACAATTTTTCATGTTAGAAATTTTGTAAATAGATCGTAGTATAAACAGGTTCTGGGATAAACATGTGAAAGCACAATTTTACAAGTTGGGGGTAAGAATCAACTGTAGCCTTAAAAAGGTTATTAAATTTTATGAAGTCTCTTCTTACATTTTATTATTATTATTTATGCTCTCATATTTCGCAAATTTTGCATAGCAAAATAGTCTTTCAGACTCACTTTGTCTGATTTGTGTGACATGTATTATTGAAAATTTGCTTGTGGAAGTAAAACTGCCATGTTTACAATGATTTGTGCTCTTGTCCATGCACTACAGTTAAGTACGAGAGATTTGAAAAAGTGATAACCAAAGATATAAATTGATACCATAACAAAGAGGTTATTTTGTAATTACCACAATGTTATTACTTTTGTAAGATTCATGTTTTCATGTGAAGTATAAATTTGATCAAATATCAGTGAACATTTTTTAATGTGTAGGAATTTAAAGTATTACATACTACCTGTACTTTCATGCTGCTTGTAGCATTTTGTTGTACAACTCATGAAATGTGAAATCTTGTGGCCTAAGGATAACCATATACAACTCATATCTTTCCTGTATCTATTCAATAATGTAAGTAGCTGTAAGGAAACAAAAATGCAAAGAAAAGTACTTATTGTCCGTTGAATTTTTGATGAGTACTTTCTGAGAGGGATCTCATTAAAATTTAAATTAAAAACCCCTTAAATAGCATTTTTTATGGTGACTTAGAATAGTTACATGATTTCTCACCATGAAGAGCTTTTCAGAAAGGATATTGTCATCACATTGACACATTCAGTTGGTGTTAAGTGTGCTAAATAAGCATATCTTTTGATCCAGTTTTAGCAAAGCTTTATATTGCCTTGATACATATATGTTTGTAGAAAAGGTTATGTTACATTGTGATGTTAAGGTGATTGTAGGTACAATTCTGTACCAATCAGTTGAATTTTATTCAATTTTCTGATATGTATTTTAAGTCAGGATTTTTATCTCAAGGCATCATCAATATTTGAAAGTGCCAATAAAAGGATATTTGATGATAAAACTATATTTCTTTATTTTTTGGTTACTTAATAGATGTGTAATTGCTGTGATTTAGTAAATAGCAAAAATGCAATTACTTTTTATTTACTTATTTAAAAAACGCATAAGAAAATCAGAAATGTTATAACTTCTAGACTTGCACCATTAAACCTTGGAGGCTTACTGAATTACTCTCCATGCCGTACCATATTGCATTGTGATCACTGCCTGTTCTCCACATTTCTGGTTTACAAAACAATTTGTAAATTTCATGCATTTTACTGCAGGTTCTCATGTGTAATTATACATATTTTCTGACTTTTGTAAAAATAAACTTTTGCATTTCTGGTCTTTTTATATGGAAGCATATTTGCAAGTTTTTAGATCTTTTTTTATGTACTTTTATATTTCAAATATACAATTGTATAAAGCTGTAAATGGTGTGTTATTTAACTATTTCACAAAAAAATTCACTTTCAGTCCTTCTTTTTCATCCTTATTTTCATTGTAAACCATAGTGATTTCAGCAAATATTGAATATGAATTTTAATGATAAAAAAACAAGTATACATCAAACGGTATACAAATCAATATAATACAGAGTCTAAAGTAGTAAGCATGTGATCTGAATGGTGGTTCCCTCAGAAATGCCTGGCAGATGTATAAACTTAAATCCACGACAATAAATTTACTACATTGTAAAACCTCAGCAGCTTCAAACATTTATGAATCTCTTGAGGAACACAAAAGCAGCTTATCTTCAGTGGAACTAAAAATACATACTCAATTCTACAATCAAATAGTTGAAGTACAGAAACTTAGTGAATATTGAAAAACCTTGTGTGTTGTTCATTATTGAAAAACCTGTGACGTGTGACAAAACTTCATATGATTTACAAGACAGACAAGGAATATAGTTGGATATTATAATGCCGTTTGTGCCTACAAAACTGGCTATGCAAACTTTTTATTGAAATGAGTTTTATACGTTTTAAGGAGCAAGAAACTACTTATTATTGGTATGTTCGTTGTAAGAAATATAATGGTCACATAAGATACTATCTTGTGTAAGATGATATTCACTTCAAATGTCAGTTTTAACATGTGCAACAATGACATATTCCTCCACATTCCAGTTTTGAGGATGAAAACTTCATTCTAAAGTACAAATATGAGCTTTCAGATGCCACCAACATATAATATAAATGGAAGTCACAAGTACATTTATCCCAAAATGTTGCTTCAAAGCCTTTCGTTCTCATAACATTGTACTCGGCGACCAGTCAGCCTTGTTTACATACACTCATTTGTTCTTCAGGGTGGCCATTTTCTAGAAAACTGAAAACCAGGGAATTTCTTTGCTCTACAAAAATTGAAATTTACAGAAGTATCGTTACAAGTCAGTAAACCTTTTGAGATGATTTTATAACTAGAAATTCTTTTTTAAAAAACGTTTAAAAAATGGTAACTCAATTTTTATTTGTTGAGAATGTTTTTAAATCGGTACTTTTATCACAGCAAAATCAGTGCTGACAAATTAGGATCAGGCTAGCTGGAACTTTGTTTTTAAAAACAATGTGAAATACTCTACAAATCTTCAGATAATTTAAAAAATGCACTGGAAAATGGGAATTTATTTCAGGAAATGTAACACTATCTTATACCAATATTTTTACATTGTGCAACGCTATATCATGATGTGATTGTGAAATTTTTAAATTTGAAGACTGTATCTGAGCCTAATGCAAATCAGAAACTAGAAGTATCTGATAAAAACAGCCTTTTAATCAGGATATGGTTTTTAAACTGTATTAAATAAAGTGCATACATTAAAATACATTCTTTTTAAACATTCTATTTTTCAAAATTACATTTGTAAAATGTTATGTAATGATTCTATTTTGAATAAATTTACACTAGTTAACTCTTCCTAGAACTCTATTGAATTTTAACACTTGATGGAAGGAGGCAGTCATTTTGACTGCTGGAGATATTGCATTGTGCAATAACTTTCATACTTGTGTGGAGTGTGTCCAAATGGATCTTATTTCCACTTTGAAAGAAAAAATTATTTTTCCCTTATGATTGCAGTAACCTATATTGAAAGTAGTGTTCTGCTCTGTTGAAATACTCTCCAGACTGGTTTTGTTGAAAATGACACTACATCAATTGTGTACATTACATACCCTTGAGTTCAGTTTCATCTTCCTTGAATTTGGAACAGTATTTCCCTTGGTGCAATGGTAACAAAATATTACGTTATGTAGGAGTATTTTGTTAAGTTTGTTGCATGGTAGAAGGTACACACTGAACGGGTATTTGTTTCACAAATATCAACAAAAAAAAAATTAAGCTTGTGCATAGGGACCCCCACTAGATAAAAGCCTCCAATGTTTTTAACAATTAAATGTTTAATACAATTTTAATATTTATGAATAATTGTTCAGAATTCCAATGTTATTAGGGGACCCCTTGAGACAATCTGACCCTGTTATTTTACTTGATGTCACTTCTGCATTAAAGACTGTCTGAATTATTTTTCAGATATCTGGGCAAAAGGGACTATTTTTAATTTTTTAACTTTGTATTAATGATCCAACACCCTTAAAATAAAAGTATCATTTGCAACATTTGAAAACTAGAAATTTTCACTCTGATTTTGCATTTATTTAATGTGACCATGCCAGAAATTGACATGTATATAGAAATTTGCATTACTTAAATGCAAATAACATAGGTATTTGTTTCCTAAAATATACCATCAAAATCACCTTATTATTTCTTTGGATTCAAGCTTTTAACTAGTGGTGCTACAGAATGGCAGACTTTCTCGTTCTTGTTAGTTTTCTAATTTCTTTGGCCTGGGCTAGCTTTTCAGACTTGCACATACTCCTCCCAGATGCCCAAAGTACATTTTTTAATTTTCACAATTTTTCGGTTTCCTAATAGAAGAACCAAAATATTACTTAAAGAATATTAAAGAAGAGTAAAACTTTTACTCACAAATGCAGTAGTTTTTACAAAACGCTGGAAATGTGCATATTAACAGTATGAGAGGTATTTCAAAAAAATTACATTTGTGTAATTTTTGGAAAAACAAAAGAATGTCCCAAAACGAACTTTGTCATATTAGACAGTGCAATTAGCACTCTGTTGGAAAAGTTTGAAGAAAAAATGTCAAAACACCCCCAAATTTTAAAGAAAGTTTGGCTGAAGTCTAGAACACAGTACAAACTAAGGAAGTTGTTTAAACCGGCACTTCGCACTCCTCTAGCGAGGGGGAAATTCACAGTGGAAGGGAGATGGTTAGGCGATTATAAGGGGAGGCAATTTCACCCTAGTATCTTGCCGGAGCTCTATTACTAAATAGTGCTTCAATCGTGGTGATATACCTCTGTCATAAAACTTGTAGTGTTCTTTTTCCACATTTGCAACTGTGCAGTGTGAATTATTGAGGCTTTCTTAGAAAGTGCTTACTGAAGTGTACTTATAAAAGTGAATTGGTAATTATGCAGTGGATAGACTCAAAGATGTTTATAGTGAATGCAAGGGCCAGAGGCCCAAGCTTCGCCGTGACTTGGATCCAGGTGAGCAAAGTGAGAAAACTTGTCTTTGGAAGTAATTTGGCTTTAAAATGCGGTGGGGACAAAGAGTATTAAGGGAGAGCCATGAAAATCGCCTATTGGTAAGTTTTATTCATTTCTATTAGAGCGCTTAGCGTAATTTGAGAGAGGGCTTAAGGAGACTTCCCTTCCTTTGCCTCCTCCCCCTACCACGCTTCTCTAAGGGTGTACTGTGTTCGCAACCCCTCAGTCGAGCCAGACTGACCACGGAATATTCATTTTGTAACAAATTCTACGTACGTATTCTACTATATATTCTAGGCACTAGTGGTGTTCAGACAGATAGTGTCATTTTGAAACAAACAAACAACACTTTTCCTGTATCAGGGGACCCCGAAACGTTGAAATCTCAACTTCGATTTTACTCAGCATTAAAAGCTTTCTCTATACTATGTATATGAGAAAATAAAAACTTAATAGAATTAAACAGATTTCTATCCCAAAAATTGTATAAAAAATTCAGCGTTATATAACTTTGGCAAAAAAAACAACAGGATCCAGCTTCCATAAGACATCCAAACAAAGTTCACAAATCAGCTTTGAATATGTTGGTTTGCGGGAAATTCATCATTGGCATATGAATGAATGCATTTAAAAGGTGGATCAAATTCTAATATTAGATAACTTGGGGAGTGGAAATTTGGTATGCAATAAACAAACGCAAAAGAATAATAATTCAATACTTGTATTAACAAGATTAACAAACTTCAAAAAGCTCTGGCAGTACATTATTTAGAAACCAGCTTTTGGACAATCACTTTGCTCTGTCACCACTGCTCAACCACACACTCACAGTGTTTGGTACAATTTATAATAATTTTTGCTGAAAATGTTCAGTCCATTACCTTCTGATGCTTAGTATTTTCTTTTCCAAATTCTTACTACTGCTTCCCGATTTATTTCAGACAATTATCAGCTTGCAAGATTTCCTCAAAATATATGAAAACAAAACTTGTGGTAAAACAATATTGATATGTTATGTATATCAATAAGCAAACATTAATATTTTTACTTTTCTCCAGAAATTTGAAATTGAAACTGGGACAAAATTACATTCCATGATGTGATAATTTATTTTTTTGAATAATTATCTGAAAGCCTTTTGAGTTCTAACCACAAGATTTCAGTATCTACATTCTAAGTATGATTAATCGAGTGAATCAGGAAGACATATCATTGTGCTGAACTGAAATTACAATGATTGGCAGCTGACTACAGAGAAATACACTACGGTACTTAATATTAAGGTGAAGGCTGATGCGTTATTTTCACAAATATTGCGAGATCTCTACACTGGCCATTAATATTTGATTAGCTTGAAATAGGTTTCAATTATTAAATACAAAACTACACCTAGGGCTCAATTTTGTATCCCTGAATATATGGAAGTCCTGTAGGTACTTTTTTCTGATACTGATAATAATCTTCTCCAAAAAAATTTAACAGTGTAACTTCTTCTATTAATATTCGATCACGGAAAAATTGCCAACTTGCCAAGATATATCCCATAATACAAATGGGATTGACCAAAATCAACTGTAACAGAGAAAAATTAACAATTTACAAATTCTTCATTAAATATCACCAGAGCATCTTTAAAAGAATACCTGAGTTCCTATTGACCAGTAAAACCATCCTACATAACTTGGATGACGGCAGTAGCTGTACACACCATGTGTCACCAACTGATGACCTTCTTCTTGGACACTTTGAATTATGTGTGTAAAATTTGATTTTGCAGTCAGCATAGCTAGTTTTCTTAATCCTTCCCCCGCAACACACAAAACAATTCCTACATATGTGATTCCGCAAAACTGCTTCAAACCTTGTGAACAGAGAACTTAATCAATATTTTTTTAGAAAAAAAATATACATATACAACACACAATATTATAATATATTCACCTGGAAAGAAATACCATTCAATAAAAAATTCCACCCAACTGGAAATTGCAGCGATTGCATATTCTCTACTGTGATTTAGTACAAATGAGTCAAGAGAAAGTGTTCTAGGATTGGTTATTGCTATCATTAAAAATTCAGAATAGTGAAAAAATGAGAGAAAGCACATGTAATATCCAAAAGCTTGCCATGATGGTTGCAAGTAAAATGCTATGAATATTCCACAACAGAATGCAAATCCAAGAAAAAGTGCCCGGATTGCAACCTGCAATAAATACATGAAAATTACTTAGGCTAAATAACACATCTTAATATAAACACACAAATCAACAGGTTTTACCTGATATGCAGCCCCATTAAGGAAGGCAGGAAGGACTGCATTTTCAAGAAGGTAATAAAGTGGGAACAACCACCAGAAGTGATTTATCAAGCACACACTAATAAAATCAATCCGGGGAATCAACAGCAGTAATATTAATTGTGATGACAAAAAACAGCAGAGACTTACTTTCCCATTGTACACTAACATTACAAACCGTTCAAATTAACATTGTGTAAATACGAGAGTTTATTGTTGAACAGTAACTAAGGTTAATTAAATTCTTATCATTTTCTAACTTTTCTACCTCATAATTATACTTCAACAACTTTCGTCAAATTAAACAAGAGGTTCAAGAAATGACAACTTGTATCTCCTGTACACCATTCAGGTGAGATCTACATCAGATTCCTTATCATCCGTGAAACGCTCTGAAGGTTCTGTATCAGCGGCCAAGCGCTCCGGCAGGAACTGTCTATCCTCAGTGCCAGTATAGTTATATTAAACCTATATAATACGGGAATCGTTCATTAAAAGTAGATATTGTGAACTTCGTTTTTAATTACTGACACTTCTGAAACAACATATGTGGTAAACATTTCCCCCCTACAAGTGCACGTATCTGCACTGCATGCCCAAATATAACCAACAAATTAAGGGGACGGGAACCAATAGGAACGGTCGAACCCGACCAGTGACACCACACACTTCTGAGCTGACAGTGAACTTGATAGTACCACTGACATATGAATTTAGTCTTCTTACTACAATATTACGCTATGGAAGAGTATTCTTCCATGATTACACACTGTATATTTCCTTGGCCAGCTCGTTGCGCCTGCTGCTGCGCTGCGGTACCGCAATTCGTCTGCATTTGATCAGTGTAATCCGCACTTCCACTGCAGTCACAGAGAAATTTTTAAAAAATCCGCATTTCAACCCTGCAGCCAATAAGCATAGAAACTCTTTGTAAATAAATAAATTAATGATAATAATAAAATAATAATAATAATAATAATAATAATAATAATAATAATAATAATAAAATAAATAATAGCACCACTTTGGTAGTGGAAGAATTTTTCCATGCAGTTTTATAATTTGGCTTGTTCTCTGTCGTTCAAAAATTACGTTACTCTAAAGAGGGAGAGGGGCTTAGTGGAAGCTTTACGATACGTTATAAAAGATTCATTTTATAAGGCAGGAGGTGTGTGTGTGTGTGT